>OX459096.1:21570364-22012671 GCA_949775045.1 Metridium senile | reverse complement strand
ATCTGACGCATTTGCACACAAAAACACATCTCAGGAAACAACCTGAACATACTTTAAGGTATTCAAGTATTCGGAAAGCGACTTACGTGTTTCTGTGGTAGAGTTCGATACAGTAAAAGATGAAGTTGGCGAAGAAGTTGTAGTCAAAACGACGCCATTAGCCTGCGAAGTAAGCTTAATCGTCGATTCCTTCCCCCTTGTTTCATTCTGCTTTAATGGCTGTCTGCCAGGTTCATTATCTAATGACTTAGAGATGAATTCAACTGTTTGGGGGATTTGTATTTGAGCAGAATTGAAATCTGTGGACATATTTTGAGAAAGATGTCTTCACACAGACCATGCTCCCTTCTTCTTAGGAACAACATTGAGTGAAGGGAGAAGATAGCTTCCGATCAAATACAAATAGACTGTTATAAATTCCTGAATATTTTAGGAAATTATGAATAATATTTAGAGTTAATAAAGTGTTGTTTTAAACATAAAAAGAATGTTTCTTTTCTTAGCGTTTGCATTTAAAAGTGAAAAGAAACGTGAAAATTAAAAACATTTTGTGATCGCCATTGATTTTCTCCTCACAAACATTCAAAGTCTTATAATTGGTCGAAATGTGAAACAGCAACAAAAGGAAAAGAAATGCACATTTCCCCCCTTATTTTTTCTGTTTTGTACTTTGCAACTCTTGGCTTCTAGTAAGTTTGTGTGTATATTTTCTATTTCTCTTTATTTACTTTTTTCTGTTCTTTTTCTAACCTTTTGCTTTGCTACTTATTTTATTCTTTTTAATCGTTTATCCATTTTGGCATGAATATTATAAAAATATCCATGATTTTGTCCATCATCCTCATTCCTTTTCGCAACTAAATTATAAACAAGTCGTAAATGGATTGAATGACGTGAATGCTGCAACAGGAATGAGTGGAAACGTCAGCTTGAAATTGAATAGGAATTTCAAAGTGGGAGAAATTACAAAATAAAAAGAGAAAGAAAGGGTACAAACAGCCCAAATAGTCTATCAGGGTCTGAATGGGGTTCACTGTTAACTGAGAAACGGCTAAAAAATTAACTGTTAACTGAGAACAGGAGTTAATAAATTTGAAAATAAATATTTCTTTGTTTTTAAAAGAACCGAAAAATTTAACTGATAGATGATAGATAGACTGCTTTATTAAAATAAATTACATTGCAGCTAAAGCTGAATTGCGTAAGTATAACATAAAATAATTATGGTACATCGAATTATAAGATAAAAGATACTTGAATATATACATATTTACAAATATACATGAGTATATTGATATTCATATAAAACTGTATAATTTAATTTGCATTGTCGTAATTTAATGCCCCTACTACGAGGAAGCTAGTTTTATGTCGGTTGGTCTTGCATATGGGGACTGCAAAAAGTCTCTGCTTCCGCAGCGAGATGTTTAGTTCCTTTTGATCTAAATGGTAACAGGTGGTGAAGTTTGTCTTTCTTGTTAGACACTATTTTCTGAAAGAAGTTTGTACAGTTCCTTTCTACATTCATAAAGAGTTTCTAGACATTCACTGTCACGGTGCAAGGTCGTAGCCGGAAACTGGGAAAATTGATAACTGAGATAACTGAGAAAATTGCTAACATTTAGCCGTTTATCCCCGTTAACCCGTTAACCCCCCCCCCCCCCCCTCTCCTAGACTACGAGTAGTCCTTCTTTTCCCTCCAGAATCAGTAATTTAAAAAACCCGAGTGTTGCGGGATTCCTGTGGAGCGCGCCGGAAATAGATCGTTGAGTAGGGATCTATTTCCGGCGCGCTCCACAGGAATCCCTCAACACTCGTTTTTTTAAATTACTGATTCTGGAGGGAAAAGAAGGATTCAAACCCTGCTTTCTGAATGAGGAATTTTTATCAAGCGAATAAAATTTATATTTTACCGCGGCAATCGCCATATTGATAAAAAGCCTTTTGTTTCTTGTTGGTTTGTCGTGTGGAATAGTGAATTGCACGACTAAAATTGAAGAAAGTTGTATTTTGTGACAAGGTATGAAACTTCGGTCACGTGATGGTCAGAGGTGCGATGTGATGGTCAGAGGTGCACCGCGAGCGCTGAGAAACAATCGACTGACTCGCCGAAGAAACAAATATTTTGTTACCTTTTCTTTCAAACCAAAAAGTATTTTATTTCTCATAAGGATTCTCACTTAGTAAACTTTTAAAAACAACAATTAAAGACAAATTAAACGGCCAGTAAATTCTCAATTTTCTTTTCACGTTTATTGAAATACAAATCTAAGGAGAACTGAAACGGAAATGAAGCAGAATTTAGACGTTTTTAATATTTTTCAAAAAGACACCAATTTTTGGTGGGCAAATACCTTAACACCAAACGTTTGTTTGTAATATAATTTATATCCGTCAAGTCCAATCTCGTCCCCATTCACTGTTAGCTCTTTCTGCGCATGTTCATGCTCAACGAACTAGTGATAGATCGTCGAGCATGCGCAAAAAGATATAACAGCGAATGGGAACGAGATTGATATAGTTCATAATCAATTGATATGATATCATTACTTTTTTTTACTTATGTGTAAATCAGCTGTATGCAGTATTTTTTAAATTTTAAATTCATAGTTCGAGTCTTTAGTGAAAATAAATGATTCAAGTCATCCACAGTTTTAGTGACTGAATGAACACATTTTACTGCTAGTTAAACGATCTGGCTTCATGATCACTACGCGGCACTGTAACATGCACTCCTGGTGTGAGAGTGCAGACTTGCCAGCACCTGTGCCTGTGCAATCTGGACTGATTATGTAATCCTGCATCAGCTGATTCAAGCTCAATATAAACTATTTTCATCAATTTTTTATTTTGTGAATATACTGTTAATAATATAAATATCAAATTTTTATCAACAATATCTTATTGATCGACTTTGTGTCAATATTCCTGTTTACTAAGATACACATTTATATGAGGAAGGACACAGGAAGCCCGACACAAAAACGCCTACGAGGGAGAATAACAACATTTAGCAAATTATTGGATGCTAGATTTTGGCAAAAACAACTTTTTCAGCGATAAACCTTTTTTATGTGGTTTTATTTCAGATCTGTCGCAACCGCGGTCAGCAGTCGCATTCCCACAAGCTCAATACTTGAACTCGCCTCAACCTCGTGCATTTTGAAACAAGAACGTTTTTGTTTTTCGATGATTATAACATATAATTATAACATGTTTACTCCGATGCTTTCGCAAAAAATTGAAATTTGATTATTTATGTTATATAAGAAATGCAAACATAGCATTATATTTCAGAAAAGTCAAAGATCACGTTGATGACAATGCATGTCTAATCACATATCCGACTAGCAAGGTATTGAGTCACAGTTCGAGGTCTCAGATCACATGAGATAAATAGCGACAGTTCGACTAGGGTCTCTGCTAGGAAACAGAACTCTAACTTATACAAGGTCCAAGTACACTGGTCTCGATAGCTAATCAAAATGGTAAGTCAGTACATCCATTTTCTGGTCCTTCGTGGATTTTCAGAAGTCTTTTTTGTGAGGGCTAACTTAATCCGAACAAAGGTCGACATTATCGAAGAAACTTGCGTATGTTGCATTAACTAACGCAGAAAGATTCAAACTTGTTTTAAGTTTATTGTTAAATTTAAAATGTTTAGATAGGCGTTGTTTATTATGCAATAACAACGATATAGCTAAGGTTATAATATGTTGAAATTTGGATTTTCTTTGGACGGGTTGATCGGACAATTAATTTCTGCCCATGGCCTTCAAGTCCTTGAATAGTATATCCCTTCAGTGGTTCATTATCTGAATCCTCCAAATCACTGTAAATCCTTTGTTTTCTGTTGTTTAATTTTTACTATTCAGTGGTTGAAATCATTGCTATATATGTACTGGGCTTTATATAGTGTCTATAGTCCCCGGGCTATAGTGTACGTGTCCGTGGAAATTGGCAGATTTTAAATATGTTAAAACCACCATAATCTGTTCGTAATAAGTAAAATGTGTACATTACGAATGACTACATATAACTTTAGAAACCATGTGAAAAAAATACTTCTAAGTGTGTTACAATTAATTCCACATCGACATGTTATGTAAGAGTTATCATGTCTTGGTCACGAGTTCAAGATAGGAAGCCCAAATCATGGAGAACCAGCCTGGGGAAAAACCTGGGATCAAGGTTTACGTAAAACAGCTATTCAAGGTTATTTAAGATTATTTCTATTTATGTTTCTAGTCGATCAATTTGGTTTCCTTTCTCGCATTTGTCTCCCTGTTTCTGGTGGTTGCTGCTAGGAATGAACAATGCAATATTACTGACCACATCATGGTGAGTTGACTATAAGTGTTGCATATGCATTATAATTAGCAAGTTTTGATTTGCGTTCGTTTATTCTGTTGTCCATCCATCCACCCATTCATCCATCCATCCATCCATCCATCCATCCATCCATCCATCCATCCATCCATCCATCCATCCATCCATCCATCCATCCATCCATCCATCCATCCATCCATCCATCCATCCATCCATCCATCCATCCATCCATCCACAGTGACCTCAAATTCAATAACGCACCCAGAACCAAGGTTAGTCTGCATGAGTTGGGGAGGTCCCCTCGGAAGGTGGCCTTCCCTTAAATGGTAAATATTTACGTTAAATTTAGTACCTTCAGGGAGTTCTGTTTGGGTTATGTCTCCTAAAACTTAGTTCATGTGACTACTTACTGATAGGGTCGGAAGCACACCTGTAGCCTTCCTTGATTTCAAGTTTTTCTGATCCGTCAATCAATTTGAAGGAGGAGCTTGTACGTAAATTCGTTAAGTTATTGGTTAATTTGATGTAAGCTCTCCAAACTGATACATTGACGGATCGCAAAAACCTAAGATCAAATTGTAAAATCCAAAAATAAAAAAAAATATTGGATGGACAATCTGTTTAAATTCACAATTCATTGATTCATTCGCACGTTCATTCATTCGCTCAAATTTGCTCATTCATTTGTTCGTTCATCCATTCTTTGTTCGTTCATTTGTTCGTTCGTTCATTCATTCGTTCGTTCGCTATAGTTCATTCATTCATGCGTTCCTTCGTTGGTTTAATAGCTCATTGATTGAATGATTCGTTAATTAGTTCATTCATTCATTCGTTCGTTTATTAATTCATTCATTTGGTCATTGTTTTGATTTATACGTTACATATTGTCTGTCTCTATCTCTCTTTTAATTAAAATATTTAAACCAGTAGCTGTTATATTATGGATGAATACAAATGAGATGCAAATGAGACAACAAGCATTATATTAACCCGATTTGTATGATTCACTTGTATGATTCTTAAAACAAAAGAATATCTCATTTGCATGCATCTATAAGAAGATCTATCCATTTATTTATGTACTCATATTATTAAACACTCATCCATTTATTAAATATGAATACGAACACTGAACTATTTCATAACTTTATCCCTCCATCTATTCATTCATATTATTTTTTTTTTCATATAATTATTATATTGTTATCAATTTTAGAAATTAACTTGGAAGATCGATCCACCAAAAAATATATATGGTAAGAGTTTAGAGCCAATGATCATATCTGAAGATGTTTATTTCATGCAAGATTGTACATGTGATAAAGTTGATATGATGTCTATGATGATAATTATACCCGATAGTATAATATAATTACATAAAGTATACCTCGCGCAAATTATGTAGTCTATGTAATTTCAAATGTAACAGTTATATTGTAATCCCTGAAGATTGGCGCTTATGACCGAAAGCTTGAAAATAAAAGCAATATAAAACGTCCGCCTGTGCTCGTCTTCGGCTCGTGTTATTTTTATAGACTGTAAAACAGTCCCTACTTTTACGCGAAAACTACGCTTAGAAGAGGATTATAGCGAGGGGGGAGAGACGTGAAATCCCACCTCGGTTCACATCCCGCTCGTCCGTTAATCCTCTCCTCATTCGGCAAGAGTTTCGTCCGATCGAACTTCAGCTCGTTTCCTCGGAGTGTTAAAGTAGGGACTGTTTTGCAGTCTAGTTTTTTTACGACTTCTCTTTTGCTTTACAGCTCCTAGCATGCTTATATCACAGTATCTAAACACAAACATATATATTATAGTGGTGGTGATCATGATGGGTCTTGTCGTCGTTGTTCCACTGATTTCCATGCTAACTATGGCTACTTTTTGCACCGTGCACCGTGGAGAGAATAGACTTTTCTCTCACCGGTACGGTGGAAAATGTAGCCTCTGCTAGCAATGAACCCTACAGATCAGATTTATTCATTTTGTATGTCCCCTCGCTTCAATTGACAGGACAAAAAGCAGACAAGCCTTCTATTGTGAATACATGGACAAAAAGAGATGCTGAGGAAGCCATCAACGAGCAGATCAACAGAGAACTGTTTGCCCAGTATACTTACATGTCAATGGTGAGAAATCCTTTTAAATGTTCCCATTGTTCTTTATTGCACTAAAATAACATCGATAGCATGTAATATATATTCTTTTGTATTTTACCGAACAGTACAGCCCGTCCTAGTGCCAGTGTTCTCTATAGAGATAAGAGAGCAGCTTCTTAATTATAACAAACATTAAAAAGTATATCAGAATAATTGTTTAATGAATAATTTAATCTGATCATTCTTTATATCTATTTTAGTTTTTCTTACGTACGAGGAAAGGGATACCAGAACAGTACCCGGCATTAATAAAATGATATAAAAAACCAGTTTCATGCATGTTATCTAGCACCGCTGTACAATTTGACAAAAGACGCATTTGCACAGGGATAGGCTCTATTCAGAGTAAATTCAAATGTCGATTCGATTAAGCGATAACATTTTTTCTTGCTCTGCTTGTAATTTTTTAATATTTTTACAACAAATCGACGCTTAGCCTTTGTCAATGCGCCCTTTGTCAAATAGAACAGCGGTGCTAGATAACATGAAGCTGGAGTATTTGTTAACACAACATGTATTGATTCTTTGTTGTCCAGGCTGCTCATTTTTCTCGTGACGACAACTTTCTTCCTGGATTTGCCAAGTTTTTCAGAGAAGCAGCTGAAGAAGAGCACAAGCATGCAATGATGGTAAGGCACAATATCTTTTTTATAACCCATGAATCTCTTATATAATTTATGGACGAAGTGGCCAGTCCTTGTTGAATGTCCTCCACCATGTATTGTTTGTAGTTTAGGAAGGCACATCGACAATAAGGCATAACAATATCATTTAAGCCATCCCTTGAATTACGATCAATTTATGTGGCCCTGAATCTACTCAACCTAGTTCCCATAGTCGTTATTTCATACTGCGCATTCTCGACGAAATATCTTCAAATATCGAGATACATCGTCGATCATGCGCGGTAAGAAATAACGATTATGGGAACGAGATTGTAAAACAAATGTTTAGTAAAAAGCTGCGCACGCATTGTGCTCTCTGATTTCAATATATATAAAAAAACTGTGGATCGTATGGGTTGATCATCCTTCAGTCCCTAGCTGTGAGGACGCGCACGCGGTAAACGGGTCAGGTGCTTGCTGCTGTAACCTAAAACAGTTTTTGTCATAAAACGTTTGATATTATTTTGTCTTTTTACAGTTTATGGACTACCAGAACAGACGAGGAGGACGTGTCATGCTTCAACCAATCATGGTACGTCTATTAACATAGTTTCCTTCACATTCAAATATCCTTCAGTTCCTTGTGCTTCGAAATCGACAGTTGTGTTGCGACCGGTGCATCATATAATAGAACATACAACGCCTTTCAAAATTATGCAGCCATCGAACATCAGACAACACCATGTAAAACTGAGGCGTTTTTAACTACCGTCAATCAAAATATCTAAAGAACTGACTGCATGCATGCTTGTTTTTGAATTTGATTTACAGCAGCAAACCGCTCCCTTTTTCATGTTAGCAAACGTTATATTCGAGAGGCTAATGAACGGCGTTGTAAGCAAGTTGTGTACATAGATCAACTCATAATACTGCACTAACAATATATAGTCCTGTAAGTACGCTTTCAACTGCGACCTCAAGTTCTGTTTACTTACGTTGCCGTAGATATTGTGAGAAAAAGAGCGAAAAAGCTGAACGTATCAGCAGCATACTATTTCGCGTGTCAGTTAGGCAGCACAGTTATTGTAAACATAAACTTGTTTTACTTACAGAAACCATGCCGTGACCAGTGGGGCAATGGACACATGGCTATGAAGGAAGCTTTGAAACTGGAGAAAGTTATCTACCAAAGTCTTTTGGACGTCCATAAAGTAGCTGATGAAATCAAGGATCCTCAGGTATAATAGCTTTAACAAATGCCCCGGGGGGACGTCCTGTAAAAAGGGACGGACGATTTTTAACCCCCCTCGTTTTGGGCTCCGGTATTGGGTAAAATGCAAAAGTGAGAACGGTGTTGCGTTTTTTTTTCTCGTTACCGTTTTTGGTTGATTTTTCCAACATTCCCATCGAACTTTTTTATTTGCTGTTTTGTTTGTAGTTTTTTCCTTTTTTGCGGTATTCACTGTATTTTTTTTGGTCGAATTTTGGTGCGGTATTATTATTATACACTCATATAGCTACTAGCTTCAAGTAGGGGTTGTCCCAATTGCAAATAAAGGGCTCTTAAGGTGTTAGGGGGTGTCCGGTCCCTAAATGTCTTAAATAAAATAAAGGTAATTGCGGCACTAGGGGGGTGTCCTGTGCCTGAAAGTACAGCCCCTAGATCCTCCCCTGCTTACAACATTATTTATTCCTTAGATGGTGGACTACATCGAAGCCAACTTCCTTGGTGAGCAGATAGAGGCAATCCAATTGCTTGGCAACTACATAGGAACATTGAAGAGGGTTGGTGATGGATTGGGTGAATACCAGTTTGACAAGGTTACTCTTGGAGGAGGGAAGTAAACTGGACTTGACGTAATAATCCAGGAACTCAATTCACATTTGCATGCGTTGTTGTTTTTTTGGATGGAGACTGTTTCAAAATTGGTTTGGTGGAACTAATTTTGAGGCTTTTTCATTTTTTTTGTGGGTTTGGTTAGTTTGGATTTTTCAAATTGTTTTAGAGGCTTTTTTACTGGCTTTTTAGGTTGTCAGCGTTCTTAAAATTACCTTTTAGGGTATACCATCTTGGATTAGTCGACTTATTTTATTTGGCTTTGAAGTCATTTTTGTTATTATTTTGGCGCATTATAAACTTGGATTTGCCGACTCATTTAAACAATTAAGGGAATACATGAACGATTTTGGTAATACAAAAGTCAATGTTAATATTCCAATAACTGACATTTTGTATGTTGTTAGGAATTTATTGATATATGGTTTAGAAGACAATTGAAGAAAACTGTATTATTGAGAAATTAATAAACATTATGGTGATGGTTTATAAGTTGTTTTCATAAAAATGTCATTGTCCCTTATTATTTACATCCACCACACGTACAACAACTCCCCCTATGGATTTTTTTTTTCACAGGGGGGAAGGGTGATTTTGTCAGGATATTTTAATTTGAATATTTAAATATGAATTGAGTGAATGAATGATTGATTGAAAGAAATAATTTTAATTATTCCTTCCTTCATTGTTTTTATTTTCAATCCATGCCTTCATCCATGTTTATTGCCTTAGTTCTTTCTTCCATTCATTGATTACAGTTTTGTACCTACAACCCTCTATTTATTCATATATTCATCCCCCATTTCATCATCCCAAGGATCCTTCCCTTCATTTTCAAGTTCCAAGGTTTGTATTGTGCAATGCATATTTTTATTTGCGAAAAAATCTCACATTTTCAGAAAGGTACAATTTTTAAGAAGAAAGCATCTTTACGATAGCTTGTGATATGGGTGTGGCTGAAGCTGGATTTTGACCAGTGACAACACGATCACACACAACAACATTACTTTGCCAATCAGGTGCCCCATCAAACTTAGCACCATGTTCTTTGAGTCGTGTCTCCAGAAGGAATGGCATGACTTCACAGAGCTGTACCACTTCCTCCTCATGATTGGTGAAGCATGTGACTTTCTTGCCTTTTACCAGATACTCGCCATTTGACAGCTTGGTGTTGACAATTCCTGGTAACGAAATAAACAGTACAAGTGATTGCTGTGCCTCACTATTTACTGCTGTGTCTCACTATCATTGATATCAATAACATCCTCTTTGTTACTTTTACCATAGTCTTTGCCATTATTATCATGACCATGACCATCACTACAACCACCATCATCATTACAACCACCAACACACCCACCATCCAAAATTAATCATCATCATCATCATAACTAATACTAGCACCATCATTACTAACACCATCACCTCCATCATCATCATTCACAACATCATCTGGCAGTGATATATAAATAATCATCATCAGCAACATTATTATTATTATTATTATCTAGTGGAATAAACCATTCCATGGTTCTCATTGATCAACCTCACCCTCGATAGCATGTAATATATTTTTCAGAACTTTACTATATAACACAATAATTCAAACAATGTACAAAATATCTAACAATTGAAACACTTAACAAATTCACACATCAAAGTCAATTTCTAATATATAGCTTTATGAATATGGGAAGGGTGGGTTATTGGTTAAATTTTCTTCAAAGTTGGGGTTTATATAGTTTATTCATACAATTACGGGTAGGGTAATTAGCAAAATATATTTTGACAAAATTATATGGATTCTTATTTATAATGTACAATATATTTAGATTTATATATTTTGTAATATTATTAGATTAGATAAGTATGTGCACGTTCTAAAGAGTTTTATTGTAAAATCCTTTGTGTCTACGTGAATAAATACGCTTACTTACTTAAAGAATATATAATTTACACTCTGTAGAGGCTGTGATTGATTGACAAAATCAGTGAAACAGTGTATTGACGTACCTGCAGGTCCATGGCACACTGCTGCTGCTATCCCTCCTTTCTCGTAGACAGCTGCTACACCATTATTGACAAGGTCACTGTCAGGGAAGTCAAACATAGGCCCATGTCCGCCAGCACAAAAGAAAACATCCATAGTCTTCATATCTACCTTGTCTAAAGAGACAGTATCTTTCAAGGCATCATCTGGACTATTGATATTGAAGTCATTTCTGAACATTTTGCATTCTTCATCTTTTTCAAATGCTTCAAAGCTGCCTGGATCCTAAAACAAAAATATAACATACTATGTATAGATCTATTTATTTTGTGAATTTTATTACATTTTTAGTCTTTTCTTGTTATCATCAGAGATCTACATGCATGTACCAGCCTACACACTTTTTTTTAAATGTATGCCACAGGAATCCCAATTCTATGTAACACAACTTTCAAACTAGATTCTGAGCAGTCTCTACATTATCCTCTGGATTTCAAGAAAAATGAGAGAAAATTGAGCCTTTAAATCTGTCATGGATGAGCAGGAATTGGGGTGACAAGGAATAGTAAAGGGGTGGCATCAAAAAATCAAAAAATATTTTACTTTAAACTTTAATAGTTTACTAAATTGTTAGGTGCTTTATATTAGTTTCTGTATTCAAACCAACTATGATTTTCTTTATGAACATATCAGGATTGTAAAGTAAACATATAACAAAAATAATGAAAGCGAAAACAAAAAATATGTTGTTTAAATATTATCATAAATATTTCTAGCTGCATTCCATTGGTTATCATCAGCACCCACATCAAACATCTTACAAAGAATTATGTAAGATCATGCAAGATCCATGCAGGATCTTACGATTTGGCATGTAACCCTCAATCTGCAAGAACTTGTATTAATGTTCAAGTTTCTGCAAAGATTTGATTAAGATCTTCCCAAGGTCCTTCCAAATATTTTAGTGCCAAGCTTTAATTCAGTAAGATCTTGGATGGTGTTACCAGATTGCCAGATCTTACAAGATCTTAACCAGATGCTCAACCTGGGCAATGATGACAATATAACTAATAGTTTGGGTAATATAATTTACCATGGGTGCATTTCCACCTTTAGGACTGGCTAGAATGATCTCATAACCTGCTTCTTTGAAGACTTTGTAGGGATGAGCCACTTCTGGTAGGTACCATCCAGTCTTTTTGTCCAACGACCCCATTTTACCATGGTTGGTCACAACAAGCAATATTTTAACCATATCTGCAATCTATATAAATTATAAACAAGATAGACAGAATGCTATTTCTTAAAATTATGCAAATTCACAGTATAACCCAACTTGGGACAGGGTGGGGGAAATGTGCCACTAAGGATCACATATCACAAGTAATTATGCCCCAAGATGTGTGAATTAATAAAGTGAAGATTTTACTGATGTGGGCAATGGTGGCACTTCAGTTGGAAATTGGTCTGGGAATGGCCTAAGTTGGGCAAGAAAGCCTGGTAAAGAATATACACTTTCTTTAAAGATGGTTGACTTCTAACGTAGGTTTTCTATTTGGCCTAAAGTTGTTTAAAATCCTTAAAAGGATTTGATGGTCATTCGTTGCACCACTATTCTTAGTCCGGTTTAAGTATTTCAAAACCAATAGCTAGGTTCATTTGAATTATAGACACTTCTAATTGTAAATATACATTTTTACCCAAGTCCTGGCACAGGCAGCGCAGACTCTTGACTTTTAACTTAGAAATATTATTAATAGCGACTATTTCAACTTATAAAAATTTACCAATAACTAATCAATTCAAAGTGATAATGTTTCTTCAACCAACATTTTTTTATTTTCCAAGCTTTCGGGCCTAACAGCCCATCAGTTGGAAGTTTTCTTCCATTGTCACGTTATCACTATATGAATGAAAAACCAACCAACAAAGAAATTTTAAACTTATTAATTATTTAGCGACTTTTCACCTAATAAATAACTAAAATCTACACATACATTGATATGTTGATATTGAAGCGATTTGTGCCCTAATCTCCTTTTTTTAAATATAGCCCCTCCCACCTTGGAATTGTAAGTTTGCTATCTTTTATCCTTTGTAACAATAGGTTTGCCCGAAAGCCTCGATTTGAATCCATTGTTTGAAATCATTTGCATATAACTGTAATAATTAACAGCTATTTTGGATACTTTAGCTTTTGGCTACAAACAAGTGATATTTGATGAGTTTTTATTTTTAAAAGTTATTATTAAAAGTTATATTTTAAAAGTTATCACCTCATTAAACGTGCAAGGTGACCTAAAATAAAGTGTATTTATGATCGAGATGACACAGCAGAATTTGTCTAATAAAGAATGCACGTCTAGCTGTGAGCTGATACCATCTTCAAAGCGAATATTTATCTGTGAATTACGATTGTACTTTACAAGTATGCAGTATTACCAATAAAAGCATTCCTATGAAAAAGTTTAGCACTATAGTTACCTACGAAAGTTTGTGTCTGTGTTGATCTGATCAACTGAGCTGAAGCTGCATAACAACTATACAATTACAATTATGCAGATATTTGTCCAGCTAAAGCAATTCATCGTTCAATTGCAAAATATTTTGGATCGCTATACCTTACCTTAACGTTGTTTTGGGTTGTTTAGTTAATTGGTTGACTTATAGGATTCTTTTACTGATAGTTCGGCACGCACCTGAAGACTTAGTTACCTTCTGCACACCAGTCACGACTAACTAGTGTCATATGCAGATTCGTTTGTCACGCACTCCTTTTACAAAAATAGTTACCACAGGCAGCCCATTTTATGACATTTCATCGAGAGATCCAAAACTTTTTTGAAAAGGTTGCCTTTATATTAGCTTTTAATATAATAATAATGACCTCATGGAATAGATTTTATAGTTTTTAGGTACATAAATTACTTGTTGAGTATATCTATAGTATTTTATTCTTTTCATAATTATATTCTTAAGAAACTTTTTTTCTCCTATATGTTGCACTAAATATAACAGATTTTGTTACATGCACTGTTGAAAAGTTCAGTGCCATTTGCAAGCATGCACTGCCGTGACTGTGATGCGTTTCTAGAATTTTGATGTGCCTTGCTTCTGTATTTAACTATATATGGCCTTATATTCATAGTATCAGGAAAATTAGGAGATTTTTGGATCATGAAAGTACAAAGACCCTGGTAAACGCTTTAGTAACCAGCCGCATTGACTATTGCAACAGCCTGCTTTATGGAACACCTCAAACTCAACTACAGAAACTACAGAGAGTGCAAAATACAGCTGCGCGACTCATCTGCAACATTCAACGCTTTGATCATATCACCCCTGTTCTTAAAGAATTACACTGGCTCCCAGTTAAATTTAGGATAGACTTCAAGATATTGCTCATAACATATAAAGCCATCCACAGACTGACGCCATCTTATATACATGAACTTGTTAATATACGAATTCCATCTCGATATCATCTACGATCTAATGACGAGCTCTTACTTAAACCACCATCAGTAAAAACATTAAAGACCTTGGGTGACCGTGCGTTTGTATCAGCAGCACCCATGTTATGGAACTCTATACCCAATGAAATTCGTAAAGCAAAGACCGTTGATCATTTTAAAAAGCTATTAAAGACACATTTTTTTAGGAAAGCATTCTAAAAATATTTTTACCAGCATTAGCTATTTATTATTATGTCAAGTTTATATATAACCTTATAAAAATGTAAATATTTTATTCTATCTTACTATATTTTATTCTATCTTACTGTTTGTATTAATTTTAGTAATATCATGTATAGCTTTCGTTTTGTAATATTGTAATGCGCGGGTGAGCATCTACCCATGAAACCTGCGCAATATAAATATTAAATTATTATTATTAAATTATTATAGTTAACTGTTTTAAAAATACATTTCTGAAGTTTGGGTTTATAAAAGTTTTTGGTTCTCGAGATATTCAAGTTAGAATTGTGTCACGCAATGCCGGTCACGTATCCGAATCGGGCGATAAAAAGCAAGAATAATTTGTTCCTTTTCAAAACATTTGGTTCGTAAAGACTTTTAGCATCTAATTCAAGTACATTTTAACGAAATATTTTTTAAATGTTTCAGTTTCCCTTCATATCAGACCTTAGAAGTTTTGGCCGCCATCTTGGAGGATATGAGATGTCCTCCAGCATGGCCGCTCCATACATTCTTACCAAATATCGCGCAACTTTGATCGCGCATAATTCTGCATCCAAATACTCTACAGATTCAAAAATCGGTCAATATACTCAGTTTTGAATGCTCTAAAAGAATATGAATGTCATTTTTCAATACGACTAAGAAATAAGGTTGTGAAATTTGAGATCGGCAGAAATTGGCTTATTATGGTCTATTATGTCCCGATTATCACGTGGTTGCAAACGAAGAATTGCAATATATTTTGGATCTCTACAACTTAACTTAAGGTTACGGTCCACGTTCGCGGTGTGCTTTCACATGCTCTCAGTTAAAAGTGTGTTTACCGCGTCATTTTACAATAATAATAGACATATTATATATAATTTTAAAGCTTATATTTAGTTAATTGGTTGACCTTTAGGATTCTTTTACTGATAGTTGACATAGTTCGGCACGCACCTGAAGACTTAGTTACTAGCCCTTCTGCACACCAGTCACGACTATTAAACTAGTGTGACTATAGTGTCATATGCAGATTCGTTTGTCACGCACTCCTTTTACAAAAATAGTTACCACAGGCAGCCCATTTTATGACATTTCATCGAGAGATCCAAAACCTTTTTTGAAAAGGTTGCCTTTATATTAGCTTTTAATATAATAATAATGACCTCATGGAATAGATTTTATAGTTTGTTGGCACATATATTACCTGTTGATCAGTGTTGATAGTAAGGAATTGCGCAGACGAGGGGAAGGGGGCATGGGTGGGGGAGTGGTTATTTTAGGAAAAACTTTTTATCGAGGTTCCAAAAAGAAACTTTTATAATTTAGTTTTGAATAAGTGTTGGAGTTTTTTAAGCTATATAAAAAACTCGCAGCACGTGTTTTATCAAGGATCAAAAACCCTCGCTGCGCTCGGGTTTTTATCCTTGATAAAACACTGCTGCTCGTTTTTTATATACTACATAATGACCTCATGGAATAGATTTTATAGTTTGTTGGCACATATATTACCTGTTGATCAGTGTTGATAGTAAGGAATTGCGCAGACGAGGGGAAGGGGGCATGGGTGAGGGAGTGGTTATTTTAGGAAAAACGTTTTATCGAGGTTCCAAAAATAAACTGGTACTTATAATGAATTTTCAGAGTTATTTTAATATTTTCACATTCGTATGTAAAATGCGCTACATTTTACATACATATAAACACACGAAATTTAAAACTCGTTACCAGTATTTTTGAAAAACGAAAAGTAACAGAGAAAAAGAGTTTGTACAAATGATAACAGAAATGATAATATAATTAAATAATCATAGCAATAATAACGATGTACTAATTAAAATTGAAATATTGAATATGGTATCAGGCTGATGATATTAATCATTCCCTTCTTGAAAACACACAACACACAGCCTGACACTCTTTTCCAAAACAAATGATTATATATTGCTATTTTTATTTTATACAAGAATAAACTTTTCTTCACTCTGTGCTCTCGCGTTTAGTTCCGTTTCATACACCTCTTGTAATTTCCGGTGCTCGTCACAAGAGACTGGGTTCTAAACTTGAAAAGCCCGCGCTTTGACGCGCGTGGTACAACGTCAATGGCGGGGTGTTTGGGTTTTAACATTTCCAACAAAAAAAACCCCCAAGGTTAGATTTTCTTCGCCTTTTTCTTGATAACACAGCAATTTAACGCAGCCAATATCAAATTCGAAATATATTTTGCCCATTTACGTGAGTGTTTTTTGCTATTTTCGCTACAGGACGTTCAAACTGGTTAGAAACCATGGATTTGCAAACTTCAAGTTGTTCGATGCTGCAGTTTCTGTTTTCCAAGCCGAAAGCAAGACCCATTCGCTTTAAAACTTCAATATCATCGTGGATTTCAAAGGGATGATCAAAGGTAAATAGATGTTGGAATCTAAAAGATAATGAAGAGAATATGCTATGCAATTATTTGTTTGGATTTAAAGCTTATTTTACATGTGGCGTGTGCTTTCAATTCAAGCTCCTATTTTTAGATAATCTTTTAACATTGTTATTATATGCCGGTTGTTATTAAGCTTATAATTACTGTTTAATACAGCTTCATTTTAAAATAAATCTGCTTTTGTTATTTTGTTTTGTTATTGTTGTTACATATTTAAAGTTAGTAAACTTATATATCTATGCCATTATGAATACAATTTACCTCCATCATCATCATCATCATTTTCATTATCATTATATTATCATCGTTATCTTCATTATCTACACCAACATTATCATACTGTTATCATCATAATTTATCATCATCATCACAATTGTCATAATCATCATCATTTTTAAACATTTTGAGGCTGCCTGTGGCTATCCTTACTTGTCTTCTATTCTTAATTATATTATCATCGTTATCTTCATTATCTACATCAACATTATCATCACTGTTATCATCATAATTTATCATCATCATCATAATTGTCATAATCATCATAATTTTTAAACATTTTGAGGCTGCCTGTGGCTATTCTTACTTGTCTTCTGACACTTTCCAATTCACTTGAGCTCTCTTATCAGTCTTGACAACTATGAAGGGAAGGTAAATCTTGTCTTTATCAGGCTGCATCGGCACATTCTTTTTTAGCAGTAGTAAAGATTTATAAGATATTGTCTGCAAGAAAAAATTAAACGAAACCAACTAAACACCTATATAGGAAATTCCTCAAAACAATGTTTTATGTATTTATTAATTAATTAATTGATTAATTATCTTCATGTTAACTTCAAAATCTGATAATCTTCAAGAATAATATGGCCAACATGTTCCTTCCCACTTGCAGCTCCTTCTTTTTTGAATAATTTATCTACCAACTTGATAAGAGGCACTAATTTATGAATTTTGAAATTGCATCTCAAAACTTAAGTATAGAAAATCACACGTGGTGATTGGTCTAGTAATTCACACTATTTCTTGATAATCACCTACAGCATTTCGCACTGTTTAGATTAATTACAGTGCGAATCAAAAAACCGTGGGCACTCATAAACATTTGAGAAATTGTTTATTGTTCGTTGAACAACTCAAAAACAACTCTAACTAAAAAAAGTTTATTAACAGGTTCCCATTTAAACCTGTACTTTCCCATTTAAATCTGTCCTTATGCAAATTTTGTTGATGTGTGCTAAACATCTAAACAAACAGATCAGCCAATCAGAGAAGTTCACTTCAGAAATAATATACTCTGATTGGTTTATCTGTGTGTTTAACACACATCAGCACAATTTGCATAAGTACAGATTTAAATGGGAAAGTACAGATTTAAATGGGAACCTGTTTTATGGTTTTTTTACACATCAGTCAAACTTCTTGCAGTGATATAGTAGTTTCTAAGTTGTTCAATGCAATAATGATTTCTAAAATATTTCTGGGTGCCCACAGTTTTGTTATTCGCACTGTAATAAGATATGAGCAGTTTTTCTTCAAAAAAGCTGGATATTTTTACTTTTTGAGATAATCACTTGTGCATTTATACTAAAACAATTATTCACCTCAGGCTCAGTTTACTTTGGTGAATCATAGCCTTGACTCTGTCTTGGTTATTATTCACTGATATTCACTTCACATTGTTAATTATTATTATGATAATTATTATTAATTATTTCGTTCATTCATTCATTGATTTATTTATTTATTTGTATATTTATTTATTTTGTCCACTTAATCATCTTTTTAACATATAGAGCATGCTGCAACCATCACTAGACATCTAAGCCAAAAGGAACCACACTAAGTCTCTTCATCTTTAAAAAAGTTATTCCTCTTTCCTTTCCTTCACTTCCCTACTCGATTTTGGTTTAGGCTCATGAATGAAGATCAGTTTTTTTGTCTTTTTCATTACTTTTTCCCACCATCTTTTACCCGACCTCCCCCCTTTCCCTGTCTCTTATACCTGTAAAAGTAGATCTTGAAGTTGAGATTTCTTTTGCTTTATTGATTCTTCTGTATTTTGTTTCATTTTCTAGATAGAAAATAATAAATTATATTCACAATTGAAATGTAGAACAAAACTTACTTATTGGTAACTGAGTGATAATTATAGTAATAGAGATAATGATGAGAACAATGATAACAAGGCAAAGATAGATCTAATAAGGGAAATGATAAATAGCTCCTACATATTAGTTTTTATTTAGTGACTATTAGTCACTATCACTCAACTGGAACAGCTTTAGTAACAATAGACCACAAGACACAAGGGAAATCAAATACTCAAAACCATAGAAAGTTAATACTTTATTCATTGTGTATTGTTACTAAAGCTGTTCCAGTTGAGTAATAGTGACTAATAGTCACTAAATAAAAACTATTAGTTATTAACTATTTAGATTTTATTTCATGGACATAGTCTAAGCACTCTAATAGTTTTGAAAATTGATAGTAATGATAGCTATATGATAGCTATAGTCAGGTTGAGTGAAAAAATACTCTTGGGTTACCAGTGTCATTTCGACACCTTCAGTGAAATTTGTATATATGCTAGCTTTAATCATTTTGCAATAATTAATTAGTAGAATTTTTAAAATGACACACACTTTAGCCAGTTCTAGCACCTTAATTCCAGATCATACAAGCCATCAGTCTTAGATATATACCTCTAATTGAAGTTGTTCATGTGGGATTTCTTCAGGTTGATCATTGATCAATTTGATTGTTTTACCATCTTTCGAGATCATTCCCATCGCAAACAGGACGTTTAGCACATCATATACCCTTCGCCTTGTACTCTTAAGATATCAATAATATACAAATTATTTTTCAAATAGATCAATTCAGAATATCTAATTTAAAAAGGGAGAACGTAAAACAAGTAATCTGAATCTAAAAGAGAGTTTCAGTATTAATATCCTTTGATAACCTTCCCTTTGCAAATTAGGATGGTTGTCACTAGCATAAAAATGTACACGCAAACCTCACTTTATTAAAAAACACAATACCGTACACCCTTTGTCATGTTTGTCTTGTCACTCTCAAGATCACAAATGAGAGCAATAATTCTTCAATTTTTTTCATAAAGATCATAGACCATCATAGAGAATCAAAACATATAGATCCTATCAAATCTCTTGTTACCATTGTTATGGAGTTTTAATTTCAGTGATGGGTGTTGCCTTTTCAGGACTCCCAAACTGTAAGTATATTAATGCAAGTTAAATAGTTTTATTGATGAATATCGTTGACCGGTTTGTTTTACAACTAAAATTGTTTTAAATTAGCGGAACTGATTTTGATTACCGTTGAAATGTTTTTGATTTCCGCGGAACTGTTTTTGATTAGCGGTACGATTGAACAATTCATTTACAGCTAGACACTAGTATGGAACTTTTGTTGTTTGCGTTTACAAACAATTTGTAAAATCACATGTTTCATTCATTAATTTATTCAATTCATTTCTTTATGTATTTGGTTATTCATTTATTCAGTTTGTTCATGAATGTGTAATGTGCATGAGCGTGTTACATAATTTAGTTTCAAAGTTAACGTAATGTATGAAAATTATAAACGATAGGTAATATAATGAAATTTGTAACACCGCAAAAACATTTAATTTAACTTATTGACGTTTCGTAAAATTAAGTTAACATTTTTTACAGTTTTACAAATTTAGTTATATTACCTATTGTTTATATCAAACATCAACGCAGCCTATACTAGTTTACTCACTAGTTTCCATTTATGAAAATTATACTGTAACATGTATACCTTTACATATTTTGTACTTATTGACTGAGTGGGAGGACCGGACACAGGCAGCCCAACTACTCCTTTCGAGGATTTTTTTATTTTTCAATAAAGATTCAATGGAAAAAAATGCGCGCGACTATTTTGGTTTCTTCGTTTGGCGCGCGCTTGTAGTCTTTGGGTTTCCTGTGGCGCGCTTGTAGATTATGGGGTTCCTGTGGTCAATCCCGCGGGATAGAAGTATATATATTGATATACAAGGTACCTGACCCTGCTGACCATCCATCCCGCGGGATTGACCACAGGAACCCCATAATCTACAAGCGCGCCACAGGAAACCCAAAGACTACAAGCGCGCGCCAAACGAAGAAACCAAAATAGTCGCGCGCATTTTTTTCCATTGAATCTTTATTGAAAAATAAAAAAATCCTCGAAAGGAGTAGTTGGGCTGCCTGTGGACCGGACGGGAAACTATTTGGCTCGAGGCTATGCCGTACATTAGCCTCCTCCGCAGGCATCTCTTAGGCAGAAAAAACGAAGAAAAAGAAAAAAACACTTCGCGGGCTTCCTGTTGCATATGGCAAAAATGACTGAAGGGGGGAGGGGGGAGGAAGAAGGAAAGAAAGAAAGGGGCTCGTCACCAGGCTTCGTCGTCCTCAAATTTTCAACACAGGAACCCCAAAATCACGAAAATCTCTCTCGGACTCAGGAGTTGCCTGCGGAGGAGGCTAGCCGTACATATGACCAAGATCAAACTAGATAAATTAACCATTGGCCATGATTTCGAAAAAAATATTGGGGTTAAAAACACATCCTTTGTTAACTAGGCTTCTTTGGACTTTATGGTAAACTTGATTAATTTACAGGAAAAATGTTCTTTACTGTTAATGATCCGTTATTAAATTAATACCAAACCTAGTGCACGTCAACCTCGAAAATAAAAATTGTGTATCTTTCAATCCTTTTGCTTGTATGATAATTAATTACTAACATCGTTTGAGTATTTTCGATTTCATTTTGGACAACACATGTACAAACAGGTGTACATTAAGCGTAGTTGACTAGATAAGCGTGTCTTGTTGTTGTCTTGTTGCAACATTATTTGCTCCGTCACTTTCAAATTGCTACCAAAGTAAGGCCTCTTCTACACGAATCCGATCCGGCTGAAACCGCATAGAAATATTAATTATTTGCGTCCACACCAATCCTGTTGATCGTTTCCTATTCAAAAGTATGCGGTTTCGGTGACCGGATTCACTGGATTCGTGTGAACGATAGGCCGATTCGCATCAAAAAGTATGCGGTTTCAAAAGTATCCGGATCCGTCTGACATTCTACGCATTTCAGCATTTCAGCGTAATTCGTGCGTATGTTAACACTAGTTTTACTTACTTTTAAAGTAATGGATTTCAGTAGCGTAGGGAGGGGCATTTCCCGCTGTAAAGGCGTGGTTCGGACGATTTTTAACACTTAAGAGATACCACGTAAAAAACATAAAACGAAAAAAGTGCAACAACTATGTGAATGAATAGTCATGAAAGATTGAAATTCTAAATTTCAATTTTAATACCAAATATCAAATCGTGGATTTTTATTGATGAAACAAAACTGAGTTCTGATAACATGTGTGCCCGCAGATAAAATTCTCTGCAATATTGTTATTTTAGAAATAAGTGGTGTTTGAAATGAATATAGATTAATTAATATAGATGGAATTATAAATACATCATTGGAAACTTCAAAAACTGCTATAATTATCATGATACAGCTTCGAATTCGTTGTACGCCGGAGCATATCCGTTGGCTTTCAGGGTTTCGTCATGAGTACAATTATCTTTATCATCATTTTTGTGGTTACTCTATCTATAAGATAGGTAACCAATATGTCATCGTGCGGTGTAAGTCCGAGTGTAACTTTTTTAACGGAACCAATAAATATATATCCAAAAACTTGGCGTGACGTCACAAGTTTACTACGATAGCACAACCGGTTAACGCCACCTGGGTTAACGCGATACACTGGAAGGATTAAGAGTTCGAATCCAACTGACATCACTACTTTTTTTTCCTCTCTTTTTTTCTCCTTTTTTTGTTTTTGTTTTTTTGTTGCTTTGATAGTTTTTGATACTTATTTATTCGTTTCCGATAGAGAAACTTTTTTTTAACAACCCGGGTCTACCATTTATTCTATTTCAAGAAAAAGATTATTATGTTTCAGTTTCATCTTCATCTTCACTTGAATCGTCATCATTTGTTTGTGACCGTGAAGTTTTGATATCATTATCAATACTTTCATTTTCATTTTGACCACTCAACCAAAATATCGATAATAGACAAGTTAAACTAGAAACTTACTTTACTCTGACGAAGGGATAAAGCTCGAAACGTCAGTAAAGTTAAGTCAACAATTTTTACGATGTTACAAATGTCATTATATTACTGGCTCTATCATTTATACCAAACACCGACGCAGCCTATACTAGTTTACTCGCTAGTTTCCATTTAATCTTATCTAGATTTTTAAAGTATGCCTATAATTATTTTTCTATTTTTTTAACTTCTACTCTAAATTCAAAAGCCACTCGAATAGCATTGCAGCATTTCCATATGCTGCTTGTTTTATTTGCGCTGTTCTTGTTTTTTTTCCTTGGTACGGCGGCTAACGTTCTATGCTATTTTGTTGTACTGTGGTCGTTTCCATATCGTGTATATCCCTATTGGTGTCTTTGCCCCATCACTACCACAAATGGTCCCTTTTAAACAATATATTATACATTGTGTACTGACATTATATACTGACAGTACTTATACTGACAGTACTAACGTAATAGCGTAATAGCAGTACTGGGGTAATAGAGTAGTTGCGTATTTGCGTACTAGAGTAATAGAGTGCTAGAGTAACAGCGTACTAGCGTAATAGAGTAATAGCGCAACAGCGTACTAGCGTAATAGCGTAATAGCAGTACTAGGGTAATAGAGTAATAGCGTACTAGCGTACTAGCGTACTAGCGTACTAGCGTACTAGCGTACTAGAGTAATGGCGTAACAGCGTACTAGCGTAACAACGTACTAGCGTACTAGAGTAGCGTAACAGCGTACTAGCGTAACAGCGTACTAGAGTACTAGCATACTAGAGTACTAGCGTACTGGAGTAATAGCGTAACAACGTACTAGCGTAACAGCGTACTAGCGTAACAGCGTACTAGAGTACTAGCGTAACGGCGTACTAGCGTACTAGCGTACTAGCGTAATAGCAGTACTAGGGTAATAGAGTAATAGCGTACTAGAGTACTAGAGTACTAGAGTAATAGCGTAACAGCGTACTAGCGTAACAGCGTACTAGCGTACTAGCGTAACAGCGCACTAGCGTAACAGCATACTAGAGTACTAGAGTAATAGCGTAACAGCGTACTAGCGTAACAGCGTAGCGTACTAGAGTAATAGAGTAATAGCGTAACAGCGTACCAGCGTAACAGCGTAGCGTACTAGAGTAATAGCGCAACAGCGTACTAGCGTAATAGCGTAATAGCAGTACTAGGGTAATAGAGTAATAGCGTACTAGCGTACTAGAGTAATGGCGTAACAGCGTACTAGCGTAACAACGTACTAGCGTACTAGAGTAGCGTAACAGCGTACTAGCGTAACAGCGTACTAGAGTACTAGCGTACTGGAGTAATAGCGTAACAGCGTACTAGCGTAACAGCGTACTAGCGTAACAGCGTACTAGCGTAACAGCGTACTAGAGTACTAGCGTAACGGCGTACTAGCGTACTAGCGTACTAGCGTAATAGCAGTACTAGGGTAATAGAGCAATAGCGTACTAGCGTACTAGAGTAATAGCGTAACAGCGTACTAGCGTAACAGCGTACTAGCGTAATAGCGTAACAGCGCACTAGCGTAACAGCATATTAGAGTACTAGAGTAATAGCGTAACAGCGTACTAGCGTAACAGCGTAGCGTACTAGAGTAATAGCGCAACAGCGTACTAGCGTAATAGCGTAATAGCAGTACTAGGGTAATAGAGTAATAGCGTACTAGCGTACTAGAGTACTAGAGTAATAGCGTAACAGCGTACTAGCGTAACAGCGTACTAGAGTACTAGAGTAATAGCGTAACAGCGTACTAGCGTAACAGCGTAGCGTACTAGAGTAATAGCGCAACAGCGTACTAGCGTAATAGCGTAATAGCAGTACTAGGGTAATAGAGTAATAGCGTACTAGCGTACTAGAGTAATGGCGTAACAGCGTACTAGCGTAACAACGTACTAGCGTACTAGAGTAGCGTAACAGCGTACTAGAGTACTAGCATACTAGAGTACTAGCGTACTGGAGTAATAGCGTAACAGCGTACTAGCGTAACAGCGTACTAGCGTAACAGCGTACTAGCGTAACAGCGTACTAGAGTACTAGCGTAACGGCGTACTAGCGTACTAGCGTACTAGCGTAATAGCAGTACTAGGGTAATAGAGCAATAGCGTACTAGCGTACTAGAGTAATAGCGTAACAGCGTACTAGCGTAACAGCGTACTAGCGTAATAGCGTAACAGCGCACTAGCGTAACAGCATATTAGAGTACTAGAGTAATAGCGTAACAGCGTACTAGCGTAACAGCGTAGCGTACTAGAGTAATAGCGCAACAGCGTACTAGCGTAATAGCGTAATAGCAGTACTAGGGTAATAGAGTAATAGCGTACTAGCGTACTAGAGTACTAGAGTAATAGCGTAACAGCGTACTAGCGTAACAGCGTACTAGAGTACTAGAGTAATAGCGTAACAGCGTACTAGCGTAACAGCGTAGCGTACTAGAGTAATAGCGCAACAGCGTACTAGCGTAATAGCGTAATAGCAGTACTAGGGTAATAGAGTAATAGCGTACTAGCGTACTAGAGTAATGGCGTAACAGCGTACTAGCGTAACAACGTACTAGCGTACTAGAGTAGCGTAACAGCGTACTAGAGTACTAGCATACTAGAGTACTAGCGTACTGGAGTAATAGCGTAACAGCGTACTAGCGTAACAGCGTACTAGCGTAACAGCGTACTAGCGTAACAGCGTACTAGAGTACTAGCGTAACGGCGTACTAGCGTACTAGCGTAACAGCGCACTAGCGTAACAGCATACTAGAGTACTAGAGTAATAGCGTAACAGCGTACTAGCGTAACAGCGTACTAGAGTACTGTTTTGTGTAAAATGTCAAGCTCTAAATCGACATATTTGTTCTTACAACCCGCGCTTGGTAAACGGAATACCGATTGACAATCGGATCACGCGAGTAAGTTCAGCGACTTACAGTAATAAAACTTGTATTGTTGATAATGATATTTCATGTATGATATATTTTTGTTTATTCTACTTGTTTGCACGCCCTTGACGACAGTGAAATCACTCTCGCGCGCTGATTGCGCTTGTGCTGTAGTTATATAATGTCCTCAAATTGAACTCGTTCCGGAACTCAGAAGATTTGTAAACATACACAATTGATCTATCGTAGGTCTCTATAATTGACGGTTTTTCTCTCTACAAAAGAGCAAGAGAGCAATTTTACAACTTAACAATAACTAAAGTAATTGGAAGTTAACGGCTAGAAGTTTACCTAGCACAGGTAAGACAAGCAAGCGTGCCTTTAAAAGTGAGTGTTTTATAATATCGGTCACACCCCGGGGCCGGTGGGGGGGGGGGGGGGGGGGGATGGGTACTACCACCCGAACTTGGGTGTGGGTGTACCGCCACGTCCTCAGAACCCTGACCCTATCCCAGACCTAGAATTTTGATTTCACATACCCTATCCCAGACTAAACCTAAGATTGTACACCCTGGCCCAGACTAAAAAAAACGCAAAAAAACGCAAAAACGGTTATATTTGCCAATTGTTTAATTGAATATACAATGATATTGTTTATGTACTTCATTCGAAGCAAGGTGGTTTTCTCTTTCCTACAATAACTTGCTGGAACATGCATGCTTGAGGGTCTTCCTTATCAACAACACAGTTGGGAGGGATATCTTTCCGGACAACAAAAGTAACGCATCGTCCTCGCTTATTTCTAGTTTGTTTGCCAGTATTTCAGTTAAATCGACTTCCTTCAAATCATTTAGCATCGACCCAATTTTTTGTAACAATGTGTTTGCGTTGGAAATGCTTTCTCTTATAGTGCCGGGCATAAAATCCAAACCTCGCAGTTTTTTTCGCTTTGCAGCCATGCTTTCACAAACACGATGTGTGAAATGCTGGGTTCAAGTTAGGAAGCTCGATACTAAGAACGGCTGCAAGGGAGACTAGGTTTTAGTAGCCTGCGTACAGCCGGTTTATTTACCCGGCTGTACGCAGGCTGGGTTACTTTATGACTGTGTCACAGTCCCCTCTCCTCGTCCCCTGCCACCCCGCACATGATCCTAAAGTTCTAAGGCGCCTTAAAATAATAATAATAATAATTACGCTAGTACGCTAATACGATATTACTCTATTACCCTAGTACTCTAGTACGCTAGTACGCTGTTACGCTATTACTCTAGTACTCTAGTACGCTGTTACGCTAGTACGCTGTTACGCTAGTACGCTGTTACGCTATTACTCTAGTACGCTGTTACGCTAGTACGCTGTTACGCTAGTACGCTGTTACGCTATTACTCTAGTACGCCGTTACGCTAGTACGCTGTTACGCTAGTACTCTAGTACGCTAGTACGCTGTTACGCTAGTACGCTGTTACGCTAGTACGCTGTTACGCTAGTACGCTGTTACGCTAGTACGCTGTTACGCTAGTACGCTGTTACGCTATTACTCTAGTACGCTAGTACGCTGTTACGCTAGTACGCTGTACGTTACGCTATTACTCTAGTACTCTAGTACGCTATTACTGCTATTACGCTATTACGCTAGTACGCTGTTACGCCATTACTCTAGTACTCTAGTACTCTAGTACGCTAGTACGCTGTTACGCTGTTACGCTATTACTCTATTACCCTAGTACTGCTATTACGCTAGTACGCTAGTACGCTGTTACGCTACTACTCTAGTACTCTAGTACGCTAGTACGCTTATTACTCTATTACCCTAGTACTGATATTACGCTAGTACGCTGTTACGCTATTACTCTAGTACTCTAGTACTCTAGTACTCTAGTACGCTAGTACGCTGTTACGCTAGTACGCTGTTACGCTAGTACGCTGTTACGCTATTACTCTAGTACTCTAGTACGCTATTACTCTATTACCCTAGTACTGCTATTACGCTATTACGCTAGTACGCTGTTACGCTACTACTCTAGTACTCTAGTACGCTAGTACGCTAGTACGCTTATTACTCTATTACCCTAGTACTGATATTACGCTAGTACGCTAGTACGCTATTACTCTAGTACTCTAGTACGCTAGTACGCTGTTACGCTAGTACGCTATTACTCTAGCACTCTAATACCCTAGTACGGCTATTACGCTATTACGCTATTACGCTATTACTGGCCTCTAATCCCCTAGTATCCCTTACGATATTTCTGTAATACTGCAGTATGATGTTTCTATTTAACTTATCATCTAATACCCGTATATTTTCTTACTTTCTTATACTACTCTTCTAACGTGCAAGCTACATTACCAGTAATTTTTTATTTTAAAGGCTGTTGTCTGCAAAGATGGGGGTTTTACGTTGGGAGGGTATTGATACGTTTATCCGGCGTACTAAGTAATTTTCTGCGGAACATGCGGGATTTTTTGGGCATGGTGTAAGCATTTCACTGCAGAAACGTTTAACTAAACAAGTGAGAGTAACCACATGAGCTCCTTGAGCTCCTTTAATTAATCATCATCATCAACATCATTCTTTTTATCATTGTCATCATCATCATTATCATCAACAATTACATCAACACCATTCTTTTTATCATATAGTCAACATCAATTGCAACATTCGTTTTATCATCATCACCATTCTTTTTATCATAGTCATCATCATCAACATCATCATCATCATCAACATCATTCTTTTTATCACAGTCATCATCATCAACAACAACATCAACATCATTCGTTTTATCACCATCATCATTCTTTTTATCAGTCATCATCGTCATCACCAACATCATTCTTTTTAGAATTGTCATCATCATCATCATCAACAACATCAACATCATTCGTTTTATCATCATCATCATTCTGTTTATCATCATCATTATTTTTTTTATCATAGTGATCTTTCAAAACGAAAATCTATATCACTATTATCATTATCATCATCGTCATAATATTCTTCAGTATAAATACAAAGGTGTTTATACAAAATCGCGCACTCTGATTGGTTTGCTATCTCGGATTATCAGCCGATAATCAACTTTTCGGACAAAAATCGACTAAAGAAGCTACAAAGTTTGGTGTCAAGCTAGCAAGGTTTCGTAGTAAATTTTCACGTTTTTTTTGTCATTAAGCTAGACAATGACACGTGTGAAAGTAAAAAAATAAAATATTTTCACCTTCAATGCTGTTTCCTTCTTTCTTTTTTTGAAATAATCACCTTTGTATTTATACTAAAACGATTATTCACCTCAGGCGAAGTGATTTTCGATGAATATTTACCTCGCAGCGCGAAGACTCGGTACTGAATATTCACCGGTAAATATTCACTCGGTAAATGTTCACCGCCCGGTAAATATTCACCGGTAATCACTTCGCCTTCGGCGAATAATTGTTAAATATTATCGTTTGGAATTATTACTGATATTTAAAACTAACCTTATCATTACCAGCGTGACATCGCCCAGATTTGACAAGATCTCCGTGAATCATGTTCACAACCTTTAAATTAAAACAAGACTTAGGTGGCTATAATCTAAATGGTAAAATAAACGTTGAACTTAGTGCCAGGGGCGAGCTATTTGGAGCTAATATTAGTCTAGCAAGGTTGCCATTCAAAGGATAGAACAAGATATTGAACGATTAATTTTCGATCAGTTCCCTAAGCTTCCTTCCATGCATAGGTGAGATCAATTAATAAATTATACCTCGACATGCAGGCGAGCAATATAACATCTGCAACACCGAATCAATATCAATGACAGTTGTTTTCTACTTTACACACCCTTGTTTCTACGGCCACTAGCTTCCCACATTTTCTGGGTTTCTCCAATCATGTAATATATGATAATGACTCTTTTAAAATAATTTTTTGCATCAAAGAGCCTCACTATATGATGGAATAATACTAAAATAGAGTCCACTTTTTCGATTTCTCTTAAATAGGTTGGATTTTTTTCTCGTGGGTGTCTTAAATAGGATCAGGTCTTTGTACCTTTGGAGACGCATTCCTATCCAAAACCAGGTCGAGTTACCGGCCCCCTGGGGTATTATTCTATTTTGCCAAAAGCACCGTTTTTTGCTACATTGTGACCAACCGGTATGAAGTTTTTCAAGCTACAAAACTAATTATTATAAATGAATTTAATAGCGTTTCCAGGTATATCGCAGAAATGCATACACCATGTACAATAATATACCAGTAATTGTAGGATAAAGAAGAAAAAAGACAGCCGCTAAATAACAAAGTAAACAATAAAACGACCTGCAGATTCTACTTAGGGACGGACAAGGATTGTTTGTGCAAAGCGGAATAAAAGTCTTTCACAGCCTCAATGGAAAAATAAAGTATTCTGCACATAAAAATTGCCCGGCCCATCCCTCCCTTAAATATCTAATGGTCCGTCCCTTACTTATAGCCATGCAATTTTATCATTTTCTTAAATAGGGTAGATAATTTTCCTTTTAATCTTAGATAGTGTCTACTTTTTCCGATTTGTCTTTCAGGGTGGTGATTTTTTTCCAATTTCAATTTCAAGTGTCTTAATTAAATATAAATATATCCACTATGCTCTGCATTCTAATACGCCATGCATTAACTAAATATAAATATATCCACTATGCTCTGCATCCTAATACGCCATGCATTACTTACTCACCTCTTCAAAGTTTGTCGTTTCTTTCTCCTTTAACTTGTCGAGAACGAGTTTCCCATAAAGTCGTAGGCCTCTGTGAGCTCTGTTTTCAGCAAAGTCGTTTTCATTCATCCTAGTCAAAAAGGTACGCAACCTTAGTTTATCAATTACAGAACAACACTGGAAAAATCGTACAGAAGCATAACTTGATAAGCTTGTTCAGCCCTAACCTCATGATCACATAGGCGAACAACTGGATTCTCAATTATATGGGTATATAACCACTCAAATGGTTTTACATTGCAATTCAGTACTCAGTTTTGTTGGCCTAAAATGTTACTATTTTGGCCCAATAAGACATGGAGAAACGAAAAACACAGACGGCAGATCTCAACATCATATATCATGATTAGCGGGCCTCATAAAAAAGTTTCAAGAACTCATAGTTTCCCATCATGATTTGTTATATCTATTTGTTCTATCAAATAGCTTCTCTTGAATTATATTTATAGACATAATTATAAAACTTTCCAAAATACAAATTTCTGTTTGCTCTTTTTGATGATGGTTTCCTTTTTTATTTAGGGTTTCTATTTTTGAAAGTCCATGGTGTCCATGGTGGCCATATCGGCATTCGGTTTATTGTTTAACATTCATCTAATCAAAAACATACTTGCAGATGGTATTGTAGCAATGATGATCGCCCTCTCCTTTGGGTTGTCTCAATTTTGTCTTGCCACAGGCTGAAGCAAGCTCACGGCTGAAGTGACTTTTGATTTCTTTCAAGGTCACTTCATTCCGCTTTTAAGCGGCACAATCTTTAACAGTAATATACATTCTCTTTTATAAACTTGACGTATTGTTTTTGCATTAAAAAGGTTTTTCAAAGCGATAGCTCTAGGCCAACACCTTAATAGAGTCTGTTCACAGTGTGAGGCCTGCAAGTTGAATCAGAATTAACGAAGTATTTCGGTATTTCGGTAAGGCCCGGGTCGCATTATACCAAATTTTGGTCGATTTTTGTTTACACAAGTGTTAAACTTGTTTTTTTAAATTTAGAAATCGGCCAAAACTTCAAAGACGTCGTAGTGCTGCCCGATTTTTTGAAATTTTGCTTAAACAAAACTTCAAAACTCAAAACTTCAAGTAATTGTATTTCCTGTGTCGGGATTAAAACTTTGGAGGCCATTTTGGCGAGTAAATTTTTAGATTTGGCCATAGTGCGACCCCGGCGGGCCTAAGCATGCACATAATATATACGTTGTACACTTTATAAAAAACATATGTCAGATTGAATTCATCTGCCAACTTCAGAAGAAAGCGCCTTGAAGTTTATGACCTTTTCTGAGTACTGGATGAAGTTAAAAAGCTTGAGTTTCGATGATATTATTGTAACACACCCTGTATTCACTTAATATTTGTTATTTGTCAGCCTGTCTTCTGTGTGTTTACCGGACTATTCTGACTTAGTGGACTGATACATTTGTGGTGTTTATTTATTAGCCCGGCTTTCTAGATCTGCCAGTAGCGTCTTTATAACAAACAAAACAACTTTATTTCTCGAATCTCTCAAGATTTTTTTTCAGTACTTATATCGGAAGTAACATGGAATGTTTTTTTGGGGGGTAATTTTCATACCACTATCTCGTAAGGAAAATATTACCGGTAACCCGGTATTGAATATAATGGCCCTCAATGCAGTTTTCCTTTTTTAACAAAGAGTTCTAATAAGACTTCAATAACAGCCAAGTAAATATATGCACAGTAAAAAAAATAAACAACAATTTGAGTGACACAGAGCTATTAAAACATTGCAAAATGTGTTGCACCTTATTTTAAGGTTAGAGTTAAATAATAGAAGTTCATTAAGTTGTTTTAAATGTGTTTGACTTTGGGAGGATCGGTTGTTGTAGTAGGCGTCTAGAACTATTATTGTGACCTTAAAGTCAATCGTAAAAAGTGCGAACATGAGCTTTACAAAACTAATTAACAAGCATTCAGACATTCTGTGTGCATTGTCATGGCTTCGTATATAGCGCAGTTTACGATGCGTTTTACAATCAAAGATATCCAGTCACAATTTTCTGTCCAAAACGCACACCGGATAAGAAGTGTTTTTATATTTCGAAAAAAACAATATTTTTTTTATTGCAAACGACCTGTAAAAGTAGCCTGCATGACAATAGAGCGATATCAATTAAGCGACGTTTAGCATGCAAATGTGTTGCCCAGTAAAATAGCATGATCATGAAGTGCGCACGTGGCTATACGCCTCATGCAGGGAACCAGCTGAAATCATTGTGCACAACTTCAGAACGGTAAGGGGTGGACCATTTGACTTTTGAGGGGATGAGAGGGGGGGGGGTGGATGATTTGGTCCGTGCAGGAAATTTTTTTTTGCCCGCTTCCATGAGCACGAAATTTATTTGGTAAAAATGTAATGTTTTGAGTGGCGATTTTGGCTTGCAGGAAATTTTTTTTGGCCCTTCGGGCCGTGCAGGAATTTTTTTTTCAAAATCATGCACCCCCCCCCCCCCCCCCCAAAAAAGTCAAATGGTCCACCCCTAAAGTGGTTTATTTATCATTTACGTACGTTACTGCGGTTTTCCACTTTCTGCGAACTCAGACATTCCCACGGCTTTTTGTGAAACACGTTCTTAGCTGCCGTCAATCAAAACTAATTAGTCGGCACCTTTTAAATCCTTGATTGACGGCAGCTAAAAGCGTCTTTCACAACGAGCCTTTGAAATGTCTGAGTTCGCAGAAAGTCGAAAACCGCAGTAATAGTGCATATGTTCGGCCACTATCAATTAAATATCTAATAACAAATAAACTGTTTATAGTTCTAAATCTAATGTTATCAACGACGGCTAACAGATCAACTGAAGGAAAATTGTCGTTGAAAATCGTTCAATATCTATAATTTCTAGAGGTCTGACTGGGGGTCCGTGAAAATTTTGCTTGTTTCTGGACAGAAGGATCATTAAGGTGACTGGCTACTATAATAATGATGATGATGATGATGATGATGATGATGATGATGATGATGATGATGATGATGATGATGATGATGATGATGATGATGATGATGATGATGATGATGATGATGATGATGATGATGATGATGATGATGATGATGATGATGATGATGATGATGATGATTTCTTGGTCCGCGCTAGCTACCATTCCTTCGAAAGATTGTTGTGTTCTGCGAAAGATTGTTGTGTTCTGCGAAAGATTGATGTGTTTTCAACCAAACATTTTGTTTTGCCCTTGTGGGCCACCGTACGACCTAAATGGCCGCTTTTTGTCGTTTTCGAGGGCCTAAAATAAGTGGAAAAAGCCGATTTTCTGTGTGATAAAAAAAAGTTAGTTATTTTGCTTTAAAGATAGAAAATCGGCTCCCCTGCGTGTTTTTCTTATACACCTATTCCAAAAAACGTTGTCTGGTCCGCCGCACAGTCCTCGCGCCAAGACTGTGAAAGATATTGGTTATATCTAATCAGTAATTAATTTATTTGCATGTTCACACTCTAGTGTGGTACTTTTTTCAACGAAATAGTGTTGTGCCTACTTTTATTTTCTTGTTTTATCACTCTCATCAAAATATTCACTGTGTTTTCCTTCACAGTCTTGGCGCGAGGACTGTGCGGCGGACCCGACAACGTTTTTTGGATTAGGTGTAGAAACAAAATCACCTTGGCGGATGATTATTAAAGGGCTTGCAACAATTGGCACTAGAGCGAAACGTTCTCAAGGTGAAATCATTTTGTTAGTGTATAGAAAGTAGTAGGCCCCGAGAAAACAACAGATCGATCTAGTCTCTAATGCACTAAAATTAAAAGAAATTAATTGAAAGAAATTTATAAATGTTAAATGAAATAAAAAATATTTAAACTATGCCGTTAGTAACACGAGCAATAGTTAGAGAAATAGTACTAGTTAAAAAGTGACACTAGAAATATTATTTGGATACTTTGGTTGGATACTTTTGTTACACTTTTACACTTTTTATTGTGATGTACTCATAAAAGTCATATGACTGATCTTACATTGTATTGTTTTTTTTACCTTGTATTTTCTGGGGATACTGCGGCAAATGACTCACCATCGAAGTGGTCCAGTGGGTTAGGTGTTGAGCTGCTCTCCTGACAGCAAAATATAATGATTATCACCAACCTCGTTCCCAGGGCCCTCTCCCTTCGCTTTCACCCAAAAGCGAAGGGAGAGGGCCCTGGGGACGAGGTTGGATTATCACAACATAATATATATTTTTTAACGTATATTTTACAACCATCACTCGCCGTCGGGGTGCTTCCTTGGTGCTCTTCGCTCACACTCATTAGAACTACATTCAATACTTACGACACATAACTCTGCTCACATGTTTATTAGATGAAGAAAAAACAGCTAAATCAGAGAAAAACGTTCGTGGCATGAGAGATAACAGTACATCAAACAAACTCTATTTACTTGTCGCCCGACCCGGAAATCGAATTCACGTGCACGTCAAGGCAGTAGTGAAAGGCCAGCGCTCTCAACGCTAGGCCACTCATGCTACTTTTTGTGACAGCCCCCTGTGACTGCGCATTCGCGTACCGGGTTTATCAATATTCAAATATGATAGGCATTTGGTGTTACGCAAAAGGTGCGCTCTACAAATTTATACGAAAACTATCGTTTGATTTATAAATTATATACTATATTTCCCTGCTAGTCCCTCGCTGCGATTTTTTGTCAGAAAACGAGAGAGACTCTGCTAGCACTGAAATATATTGATACCATTTCAATATTTAACATACATTTTCTGTAAATCTATATTGATATTTTGGTTTAAGGCTTCACATATCCAGTTTCAGGTCAAGATATTTTGGTTTAAGGCTCCACATTCGACGTTCTTATGACCATCATAAAGCTTTACGCGCAGGATACTTTTCTAATGAAATGTTTTGCATATTTGTGACATCATTGATGGCATAGAGTACAAACACTAAAAGTGTGCAACATAAATACCACTAAATTATGCAAATTCTTTTGTTCTCTATTGTTTAATCAACACTATTTAGTGGTAAATAGTACAAAGTATTGCACACTTTTCATGGCGGCCATTTTGGATGATATAACAAAAAAACATTGAAATGGCTTCCCATGCAAAGCAGGGATACATAAACTCAGATAGTACATTTCAGTTTTTCACGTGAGAAATATGGAGGACTTAATGGACTGCTATATATGAAGTTATATGTTGTTTCTCGCCTCATGCTCTGCAAGGAGCTAGAAGAAAAGAAGAACATATGAAGACGCGCTTGAATATGCTGTCAAGCAGTTTGCAATCATGAGTGTGGTTAGATTATGTCTGAAAAACAGTTTGTTAAATTCCTCCAACATGACGGCTACGACGTCACTTTCAAACTAAGAATTTGGATAGCAAGTTTTATATGAAACCCCAGTATCCTTTCAATAATTCGAGAGTTTCGATTAGGCGGGGCTTTACTTCATGCGCTACCGTATATTTTCAACACACGATTGCTTATAGGTAGAGTTCACTGTATGCTGGCAGATTTTGTTTTTGTGGGATTGGCTCGTTAAAGACTGGATCTTACATCGGTTTTCACATCCTGTCGCCTAATATGGAGCTCCAAGTATGTATAGATCGACCCATTTGAATATCTTCACACGCAGAAGGGGCCCAGGCTTACCAGGCAAAGACTAAATCACCTTTCAACAAGCCAATATACAAACTTTAATTAATTTAAATGATCAACTAGCTCTATTGATATATAATATAATTTGGCAATCAATGTACCTTTTAAGTACCAGTTTTATCATCACTAGAAATAGTAAGGTTTTTTTGGATTTCTAATTCGAAGGATTAAGGAAGATCAATAGCTCCGTTAGACTATTATAATCATTATAATAATAAACTATCAAATGAATCAAGTGCATATTTTGTGCAGGAAATCCCCTAAAATTAATGTCAATACAAGATAAAGAGTTAACAAGTTAGATAAATAACTTTTTTGTATATATACATGCAATTATCACTGAAAAGCGGGGTTGCGTGAGCTTTATTGTTTTTAAGTCCATATGTGCGCGACGAGCTATAGGTGTGCCTCATTACGCGTAAATACACGTAAATACATGTAACATATACATTATTCGCGTCCGAACTGTATGCGGTAAAAAACAACGGCGAGTACTTATGAAAGTCCAACCTTAATTTTTTCATATTTTACTAAAATTGTCAAGATAAAAGTAAATCTCACTAATCTAAGTGCGCAGCGTCGATTTGCTGCAAACATTTGTATTACATGTAACACCCACACCATAACAAATCTTCACTTTTGTGAAGACTGCAGGAAGTGTTGCTACACCATTACTCAATGGAACTTTACTCGATACCACTCTGTGCTCGCAACTTGCTCCCATTTTACAAACAAAACTGTTGTAGTATTACCACTCTCGATAACAAGTTTGTTAGGACGGAGATTGTACTTCAGACTTGTGCAACAGTAACCAAATAATAACTAATTACTGACGGCTTAAAAATTGTAAGCTGCGTAGCTGTAAGGCCTAAAATAGCGGTCAGTACATATGGATGACAGTAAAGCGGATGTGAAATACACTGTATAAGCACCACATTAGATAACATTGCAAAATTTTCAACCTTAACCAAGGAATTGGCATTATAAGCATTATCTCTGAAAACAATTTGAATCCGGCAGCAATCTTGCACGATGCCTTTATGTTATTTGCATCACTTATGCAAGCACTCCACATCTAATTTACAAACGTAAATTACCAATTTTCCACACCAGGGAAAGGGCTGCATTTGTATGTGGATTTTGGAATAAGTCTTGGCTAAAAGGCCATCTCATTTTTATAACTAACATTTTTAATTTTATTCATGATTTTTATTGTACAAGGGTATTTTACTTGTTATCCATGTAAAGCGCGCGTCATTTCTAAAAAAAACTATCAGTGTTGGAGTACAATTTGGAAATTCTATCATAGCATGCTGAAACCGAAGACAAAAAAAAAAGAACTGAAAATGTTTCCTTTTTGCTGGATATGAAATGGATATTAGAATAGTGTTATTCGAGATGATACTTTAGTCGGCAAAAGGAATATAAGACCACTTAAGGTAGTTCGGGACCCATTCGTAATCACATAATTTCGTTTTTTAGCTTTTATTATTTTCCGATTTGAAAATCATGGGAACATTATGCATTCACAAGACAAGCACATCATCTCTGCAAAAAATCTCCTGAATTTAGACCCGTATTCACGAGAAATCAAGATTTTTCGTTAAATTCATGATTTTTTCGCGTTCAAATCCGCGTCGTTTTAGTGTCGATTTTTGGAACTATATTGCGTCACATAAATTAGTGTTTTGGGCAAGAATTACGAATTAAACTGGTCATAATTAGCTTTACATCGATTCTAGAGATACTAGCGGACCAAAAAATGTTAAAGTTTGTTTCGATAATCTTATAGGGAACTAGTTACCAGTCCCGCACGGACAAAAAACAGGTTCACGAAATATACATTTTAAAGGGTTTTCGTGCTATAACTCGGAAAAGAGCGCGGTGTCACCCAATTTTTATTTTATAGATGGATTTCCCTTATCAGAACTCTTCTTTCCGTGAAATAAAAATGACATGGTTTTCGAGCGCAAAATGTGGTATTTTTCACATTTTGAGTTTATTTTTGCATCAAAATTCTCGACATGCACGTACTTTTCGCAGTATTTTTTTGCCCAAAGGATTTTCTTGAGTACAACATGGCAAATAATTTGTTTGTTAGGAAAGTGTCTTTCTTTTGCAAATGCTTGTTAAAAAGTTTGTTATCGGGAAAAATAGAATAAATAGCGTTTTATGTTTCAAATCCCGACAATTTTTGTCACAAAAAATGACTAAAATGGGCCCCAGTCTACCGCCCTTATCTCCGAAAAGAGCACGGTGACCCAAAATTTTAATTTTATTTTTGAACTTAACATAGTTTGCTCTTTTTACATGAGAAGTTTCAAAAAGATCTAACGATAGAATCTATGACGCCCGAACTACCTTAAGGAGAGCTAATTGAATTATTTTACAACAATTTCTGATTTTTTGATGCTGTTCCCCTAGGGCGTCTTTCAATCTCAATTTCACATTTGTGGATATATAACAATCCCTTCCAAGGCATGTATGTAGAACCAAGCTGGTATCTCGTTGAAATAAATATGAAGATATTATGTACAAAATAAAAGGGAAAAACAATGTAAAGAAAGTAAGAGGTGGGAAATGGAGAATCTCATATGCTGGAGAGCTGGAGTTATAACATGCGTATACGAGCCAGTCCACCAAGATGCTGAATAGTTAATAAGGATATCTTTGTCATATTTGACAAGATCACTGTTTCGAATTATTATATATTATGTTAACACCTTGTACAAGAGATAATAAGATAATTCTGTTGATATATGTCAAAAAAGGATTTTACTTTTTTTTTGATAGAAGCGTTTTTTACGGAACTGAATCGATCGAGTTGCAAATTTTAACTCCGGAGAACTTAACCAAAAAGTCGTGTTCGTTCGTGTACAATTTAACATCGAACATGGCTAAAAAAAGAACGTTGCTCTAGTCTAAGGAATGTAGACTGGTTTTGCCTTACAAAACCAAATACACCGATACTGAAAACCTATTTTCTACCAACCTTATAGTAACGCGAACTGGGTGAAGAGGAGGACGGCATCCTTGGTGAACTCATGACAATTCTAGATCTTCAGTCAGCAAATACAACTTGAAGGTAATTAACTGAAATTGTGGCTGCCAGCATGGGAGAGGGTAGAGGCATAACTAAATGCATGTTTATAAATCCGCATTGATATATCCCCCTGTCGATCATTTAATACACTTATCGCTGTGATCATAAGACCAAGGTTCTGAACCTTTGACATTGTTATAATGTGAAGGGGATACCGGACGTGTGAGTGGTTAACGTGAATATCCTCGCACAGGGCTACACCGTTGGCTATTTAACCACCATGACCCTGTCCATAGGGGAACAGATTTAAAAACAGCTGGAAAAGGCATACCAGCAGGTAGTTGATAACACTACGGTTTTGCCTTAGTGATAATAATAGAAATAGTGGCTTATTAAATAACAAGCGTTTTTACTGTATTTTAAATATTGTATATAAAATCATATCTAGTGTTTTTTAGCATTTAAACTTAGTTTAATTGACGTCATCAACAAATTTTTTAAGAGACCTAAATATAATATAATTACCATTGCGTGAAACAGTGAGTAAAACTAGGTAAATCCCACAAAATTCCAAGGCATATCTAGTTTTTCCTAACAAGATATGAAAGATTACATTTGCTATTATTTTGGTAAGAATGTATGGAGCCGCCATGTTGGTGCATCACTTTGGTACACCAATATGGCGGGAAAAAATTCCTGTTTAGTAAAGTTTTAGTACTACTAAATAAATAATTAATCAATCGCGATATCGTTGATGTGTTGTGATGGTCGACCGGGTGGACGACATCGCTTAATTAGGCTCAATACATTCACTCCGATATCATTATCGTTTGTGCCTTGAAGATATTAAATCAGAATTTCCGTATCAAACTAAAAGCCTTGCGTGCAAGATTGTTTTGAACGATTCTTAATCTGCTGTGAAAAGAAGTTTTTCTTCATGGTATAACTGTGTTGGTCAAAGCCGTGTAACTGCTTTTCCCAAATATTCAAACAGTGTTAGCTGTGTACTTCGCGCAGTTTGTAACCAAACGAATCGCGTGATTGTTTTTCTACCTTTGGATTAGAACGCGTTGGCCAGATTAAAGCCGATTAAACTGTTAGATCTGTGGTTATGGTCCGATCCTCGGCTCGTCACTAACATGAATATTTTATCTAAACACGAGATTTTTTTGTGTGGTTTGAATCAGCGACTGGAACAATGTTGTGTAATATGTGATGTAGGTGGTGGTCAGAGTCTCCCAATATATAGTGAGCACGCAAAAATAATTGGTTTGGAATAAATACCTCCAAACATAATTTCAGTTATCCTGATATATAAATAGATAAAGATAAAATGCGTGCTAGTTTCGAGTTCGTCTCTACTTCTTGTTCTCACCACATTTTGACTTCTGTGCGTCTATAAAGGTACAGACGCACGGAAAATGTCTTTAATTATTTAAAAAATTATTGTCAAAAGTAGTTTATAATGGTAAGAATTATAAAGAAGATAAAATGAACCACTCGAATTGCGTGGTTGTATTCTTTTCCTGCTCTGTTCACGTTGATAATGTCGAGACAACCTGCTACCAGATGCACAGTCCAACCGAATTGTTCCGGTTTTCTCTGTTAAGAATGGCTTTGACTGCAATCGACTGCGCTTGAAGGATAGAGAAATGGATTACGGACTTAATCCTCAAAATCCTACCATATCCCTCTTCTTTAATACCATTCTTTACATATCTAGTGCTATTACTTGTAAATCGATTTAAGACGACGTGGATTACTACCGATGCTGATCTGCAAGCGACTAGAGGTCGCCTATAACAAATTACTCGACTGGTCACAATGTGGATTCAGGCGCAACTCATCATGTGCAGACGCAGTACATATACTCCATGAGTGTATCACCAAATACAACGAACAAATCTACATCCTGTATGTCGACCTAACGGCTGCGTATGATAAACTACCAAGGAAACTCCTTTTCTACCTACTATACAAACGCTTTAAGTGCCACAAGTTAATCGACCTCATAAAAGCTATATACACAGGAACTACCGCCACCATCAAAGGACACAATACCAAGATCAACATACAAGAGGGGTGCCGGCAGGGTGGTATTGAGTCACCCCTTCTCTTTAATGTATACCTTGATTTTGTAGCACGCATTATCGACAGTCGCCTAACCAACTAACTTGGCATAGCGTACGGCATTCACTTTGAGTACTGCATCCCAGGAGAATGTACAAATAGAACACAACGGACAACATGCCATGCCAATGGTCACACTTGGATCAAGAAGATCTTATATGCAGACGATGCTGCCTTCCTATTCAGCACCAAGTCGGCCATTCAGGAAGCAATTTACATCATCAACGACACCCTGGTAGAATACGGTCTTGTGTTATCAGTGAAGAAGACCGAAACGCAGGTGGTCAACTCAACAGACTACGAGGAGGAAAATCTGATAGAGCTTAACGGGACAAAGATCAAGAATTCCAAAGTGTTCAAGTACTTGGGCGTGAACATTGACCCGAACAACGACACAGCTATGACCGCACAGCGCATAGCTGCTGCATGGGGCAAGTACAGTGAACTTAAACGCGTTTTGACTGACCACCGCATAAAAATGGGTATTCGACGTAACTTCCTACAGGCCTATTGTCGATCGCGCCTCACGTACACCGCACATACATGGGATATTAGCGAGAAGAATTTGGCCAGCTTAGAGGTAGTGTGGCGCAAAATGCTACGAAGTATGATAAAAGGAGGCCACAAGAGGCGCAACAGCCCACCCACGCGCAACAAGAAGGAATCACTACGAGCTTATAACCAGCGCATCAGTAAACAAGAGTTGGACTACGCATACATCTACAACAACGATGACATCTACCGCATCACCGGTGCTGGTCGTCTTGACGTTTTCATCCGGAAACAAACGATGCGTTGGCTCGGTCATGTGGTCCGCATGGAAAATTTCATGCCACAGAAGCAGATACTCTTCGCCAAAAACCAACGTAAATACTCACACGATCGCTGGCTAAGATTAGAAAAATGGACGGGCCTCGACAGAGGCCAGATCAGGTCAATGATGATGAAGAAGGAACAATTTCATAGCTGGCTGGACGTTTGGGCCAGACCAGCTACTCCCAACGGCTAGCCGTTACACGGAGGATACAAACTTTACTTTACTTTTATGAAAGCACACGATTACATAACAAATCTCTCCACAAGCTCAAACCTTCGATAATCATATTACGCTGTGACAGGCTTCTCTGGATGTTTACTTTTTTTAAAGCGGGTTTCTGCTGGAAAAGGCATACCAGCAGGTAGTTGATAACACTACGGTTCTGCTTTAGTGATAATAATAGAAATAGTGGCTTATTAAATAACAAGCGTTTTTACTGTACTTTAAATATTGTATATAAAATCATATCTAGTGTTTTTTAGCATTTATACTTAGTTTAATTGACGTCATCAACAAATTTTTTAAGAGACCTAAATATAATATAATTACCATTACGTGAAAGTGAGTAAAACTAGGTAAATCCCACAAAATTCTAAGGCATATCTAGTTTTTCCTAACAAGATATGAAAGATTAAATTTGCTATATTTTGGTAAGAATGTATGGAGCTTTTTTTAAAGCGGGTTTCTGCTGGACAAAAATCAAATGTTCAAAATCACAGAGCTAAGTAAGCTTAGCTGCCAAGAACATCGCACAGTCATACCTTTTAGTGGTTGAGTTCAACAAGGCCTTTTTAAAACAGTCCTCCTATTTTATGCATACGTCATTTGCGAAATGGACCGCTGATCAGATCCCTACCACTTGCAATCTCGAACCCAGAGCCTGCGTTACTCTTGGCCAGCAGTGCCGAGCAACGTATAACTCTGGGGAAACGGAATTATTCTGCTCCAATTTTGGAGTTCCGGTTTTAACATGAAATGCGCATGCTTAGTTAATATTATAATGATCTGTTGGTTTGGGTATCCTGTGTTACTTAGTACGTTATATGACATTCAAAATATTGTTGACCTAGTAGTATTTGAAATATTTTCTATGCCAAAATATAAACATTTTCCTCACTTATAAAACATTTAAAGTTTAGGAAGGTTTTTTAACAGCCATCAGGATTTATATAATGATATAAAAACGAGTCTAAATCTCCTTCACTGATTTAGATCGCTTTAACCGTCGATTTATTCATAGTTTTCCAACTGCTATTAGTTTGCTTTCGTGGTACGATTGACCTTTAGTAAATAACTGGATGGTCTAAGGATTGTCAAGGTTTAGAATAGTTTAAAGGAGTATTTTGTGTGTATTCTAATTTGCTTCGCGACTCGATAAGCTTCGCGACTCGCATATATTCCATAAAAGACGATATTTAATATTCTATCTAGTATTAAACAACCGTTGACGTCGTATTAATCGTAAAATTTACATTTTGAATGTACATTTGTTTACATGATGGACCAATCAGAGCTTTTACTTCGTCTGTTTCCGGTGTGACTATTGTAGTTTCAAGGGCCAATCACAATAAGCAGAGAATCCCGGTACCCCAGAGTTATACGTTGCTCGGCACTGCTGGCCAAGAGTAACGCAGGCTCGGTTCGAATCTCACGGGATTGAGATGGAACGTTTGAACTAGGCCTTATTCAAACGCCAAGTAATGGAGATTATATCATTGCAGAAATCAGTATTCTGTGCTCGAACGTTTGTCGTAAATGTGACTCAAATCGACTCCGACGGTAAATCGAGCCCCCGATTGAAACTTCAATCATTACAATATGATTAAATACAAACAGTATCGTGTTGGTAATGCCTTACACTGTTATGTTGACCTAATAGATTAAATTAGCGCCCAAACTTGTATTCGAAAGTTCGCAGTTCTGGTCCTTTTATCCACTTTTGTCAGACCATTGGGCAGAATCCTATTGTTTCAAGCGACATTTAGGAAAATGGCATAAAATTAGTCATGGTCCTGGTCAGTATGCATGACTGATCGTGATCGTTTTTGATTGGTTGTTGGTCCTGTTGAGGGACCCAACAAATTCCCTTAGCAAAACTTTGACAGCTTTCAGTCATTCGCCTCAGGGACCAGATGAATCTCTGAGCTGTCAAAGTCAGATTTGATGTCCATAACAAACTGTGGTTGTCAGGGTTATTAGTAAAGCAAACCAAACTCCATGGGCGCGAAATTTAAAACATTAAAAGAGACTCGCTTTATCGACTTCATTTGATGTATGTGTGAGACGTTATATGATATAAAAGTAGAATCTCTAGTATGTTTATATTGCTACAAACAAACATATTTTCGATTTATGAACGATAAACTCAAACACGGCTCGCAATCATGACTGTTATTTTCAGTAGCAAAGTGTGTTTGTAGAAACAAGCGTAAGTCACAATCCTAACTGCCTGGTTTTTCATTGAATTCAGCTTTTCAGACTGCGGTCATATTTAAAGCAAAACACGCTTTTTAACAAAGTTAGCTATTTGCATTTATATTCTTTAGGACATTATCTTCTTTTTTGTTTGTTTTGTAGTATCATATGCTAAGAAAATCAAGCGAAAATAAGACAAAAACAAAATTTATTTGTGCGGGATACCTGATTTTTCATTGAATTCAGCTCTGATAGCGTTGAATTCCACGCTGAATTCTTCGCTATCTACGTCACAGATTCGTCAACTCGAACCAATCAGCGCGCGAGTTTCTAATGTGATATGGGATTCTAAACTGAAGCTACTCGCAATTATAATTGTGACCTTTTATAAAATTGTGTTCGTAGAAGCAATTGTTTGTTACAAATCTGGAGTTCCTACAATGATACACCATCAGCAAACTGTGGTTGTCAGGGTTATTAATAAAGCAAGCCAAACTCCATAGGCGCAAAATTTAAAACATTCAAAGAGACTCACTTTATCGACTTCATTTGATGTATGTGTGAGACGTTATATGATATAAAAGTAGAATCTCTAGTATGTTTATATTGCTACAAACAAATAAATTCTCGATTTACGATAAACTCAAACTACTAAGTAAAGTGTGTTTGTTTAAACAGGCGTTAGTCACAATCCTAACTGTTGTCTTTATTTAGTGAAGTATTTGTTTATACGTAGAAACAAGCGTTAGCTAGTCACAATTTTAACTGCCGTCTTTATTTTTAAGTGAAATGTGTTTGTAGAAACAAGCGTTAGTCACAACCTTAACTGCCGTCTTTATTTATAAGTGAAGTCATCTCACAACGACAAACCATGGTTGTTATGGTAAACCACACCAAACCATACGAACATTCAAGTATGGGTGCTTTTATATGATATAAAAGTAGAGTCTCTAGTATGTCTATATTGCTCACAAACAAAGTAATTCTCGATTTATGGACGAAAACTCGGCTCGCAATCATAATTTTAGTAAAGTGTGTTTGTCTCTTGATTATTGGCGGGGAAATTAAACCTGACTAACTTAACATAACATAACTGGTAGTTTGTAGATATAAACGAACGAACTTTTGATTACAAAGCGAAACCTAATCGAACAAAGTTTGTTGTTTATCTCAAGCGAAGGGATACCAGTCGTTTCGAGCTTTCTCCTTTTCGAGCTCGAACATATTTCCTTTCGACATGTTCGACATAAACTTTTGTAACTCGGCAATAAACTCGAAGAAAACTTACATTTTTCGAACTTATTATCAAACTAATACATTAGGTAAAGATTTATTATCATTATTGGAGTGTTTAGGTTTTATCATACACAGAAAAACGTGTTTTATTACGTGATTTGAACCAAAGTACTGTTGTGTTTGTGTTTCGTTGCTAAGCGGCTTTTCCTTTCGACATAAACTTTCGTAATTCCGCAATAAACTCGAAGAAAACTTACATTTTTCAAACTTATTATCAAACTAATACATTAGGTAAAGGTTTATTGGAGTGTTTAGGTTTTATCATACGCAGAAAAACGTGTTTTATTGCGTGATTTGAACCAAAGTACTGTTGTGTTTGTGTTTCGTTGCTAAGCGGCTTTTCCTTTCGACATAAACTTTCGTAATTCCGCAATAAATTACCATTACTGGAGTGTGTAAACACCGTAATAAATCAGTTTATTAAGTTTATAAGTGATGTGTGTCTCCCTTCAACATACAGACGTGAAACTCACTCTGTTAACAGTATTTCATAACATCATTCGTCATCAACCATAAGCGCCGCGAAAGTTAAACTCGCTTTATACAACTAACAACTTACAAATAGAAGTTATTAGTTACAATCAATTGAAAACTGAGAACATTTGATTTAAAACGTGGTATTAACTGAATCAGGTGATGCTTGTGAACAGTCAGCTTTTTTAGATCGTATACAATGAACTACGTTGAACGAACATTTTACGTTGTTTTTGATGACCAATGAATTAATTCTTGGGGGAGGAGCTTAATCTTGTGGCGGTAAATTACAAAAGCCATCAAACTTCTCATTGATATGCAATTTTGCATTTTCAACTTGAAGTCCAATTTGATGGTCGAACTTTATGGATTTAAACAAAATTTTGAACAAGTAATCCTTGAACATTAAACTGCAAAAGCCGGGTGTTATTGATATGAATTCTCAAATTCGAAAGAAGATATAACCGAAATCATACACCATGACAATGGCTTCCCATACAAAATGGACGTAAAATAAGCAAAACTTCTTTTGCGATTTGATGGTCGAAATATTTTACGAATTTCTTGTCTGTTTGTCGCACGTGATAGTTTAACCTTTCATTAAAAAAGCCGGGTGTTATTGATTAAGATTCGATTTTAATTTTAGGAGAAAAACGCGTTTTTATACAACCACTTTCGCCATTTTGGCCCAATTCCTTTGTAAATCGAGCGCTCAACCAGGCTTAACACTTGAATTTGGCGGTACTTACTTAAATCACTCAACCGTAAATGTCGCCTCATTCTGCCCCATGTTTGACGTGTGATATTTTTCCATCCGGAGTTTGTTCGATTGAAATAATTAACTACAGCGCACTAGTAGACGGTCAACATTTGATATCTCAGTAATTCCGTTCTTGAACATAGTTGTGCAAGATGAGATTGCAAACTAAATGTTCCATGTCAGCATAAAATTATTTCATTCGACGTGAAAAGGAGTTTTAGCATCAAAACAATAGCATGCGCTGTCAAAATCTCTACATGCTGTCTGGATCAGATGGAGAAGGCAATTTACGGATTTCGAATCTTTGTCGATTAATATATTGTGGCGTTGAGAAGCTGAAAATCGCAGCATACTGAGCTAGTACCGGCCATTTTTAGGCTGTACTCTACCGAAAATCCACATTCAAAGGTTATGAGAAAAGGAGTTACATTTTGCTGACTGTGGGTGCCGTTGGAGTCTGAGATCGGTGAAGTTGCCTGCGGTATCAAAAGCTACACAAAAATTGCGGAAGTGCGGAACACAGTTCGTGAAAGAGTCAAACGTAAAGACATTACAGACGAACCAGACACATAAATAACACCGCTGTCTTTTCATTTTCTTTACTCTGAAGATGACTTCCGCTCAGGTTGTCGAAACGTCAGACATCAACACCATCAGTCTTTCTCAAGACTACACCACCCCGGACGATCATGCCTCATCTACATCGATTACACCTGGGATCAGCCCATTCACTCTCAATATGTGTTGATTGACATAACGCAGAAATGACGGCAAATCAGTATGGACTTTTTGACTTATACTTTTTTAAACAGCTCGCATTGAAGGCGGTTAATTTTGAAGTTTTTCTTAGAGCATAGCTTGCAGGAAAATGTTGTTTTGAACAAAACATACACGGTCTTATTCTCTGTTATATCAGCTTTAAAATGATATATAACTTGTCTATTATTATTGTAAAATGACGCGGTAACAACTTTTTAACTGAGAGCATGTGAAAGCACCCAGCAAACGTGGACCGCATCCTTAACAGTACATAAGTACCAGAATGCTTTATAACTTACTGTCTTATTCAGATATCATTTTGACCCTTTTCAAGCTAGGGGATGGACAAAACGCCTCGATAAAAAAATCGTCCGTAAACTTGTTCATCTAATGTGAATTATTCTCAAAATTATTTCATAAACTGAATTTGCCTCCTTCGATGAATCAATTATAAGATAGTGAGATATCTGATCATGCTGTTTTTATAATTACATCAAAATCATCGTTTATATACTAGTCGCTGCACTGTAACATTTAGTGCGTGAGTTGAAATGAATCTGCATATCAATTTTTTGTTGACGTTCGATCTTGTTTTAGCCAAACTGTTAATTGCAACCTACTTTTTTTTCATCGAGATATTTATATATATTTGTGAAGTCCTTTGTATTTTAATATAAGGTATGGAATGCCATACTGGGCATACTATATATGGAATAGCGCACGAACGACAGCTAGTGTAAGGGGTGGCGAATGGTAAAATCCGAGACCCTTGATTTGAAAATCCGAGACCAAGACTTAAGGTTTTTTAGAAAATATATAGTTGACAATTCGAGACAAACAAAAACGAGATTTCGAGACTAATCGCAAAGCATCGAGAACCATATTGTTCAAGGTACCATTCGCCAACCCTACTATATTTACATTGGTATGACTACCTCCCATGAATTGATCGATTCAAAACGGCCCTACTGATCATCACCATGCGGTTGTTTATGACAACACCACAATCATCATTGATATATTTATAACTTAACCGTTTAATTGCAAAATAGTAAACATTTAACATCTAATGAGGCGATTAAAATAGTGACATAGTTTTTTATTGGTCATTCTTAGACACTTAATTTTCATACTCACAATAATTGTAGTAATCACTTTGGATATTAAAGATAACTACCGCGTTACGAACCATCAAGTACGTGATTGCTGATAGGAAAATCGCGAGAACACTTTTAATGACTTGGCTTACGAACCATCAAAATTCCGAGAGACACTCATTAACACTCGTTAACTTTCTTAATCACAAGTTTGATCGATCAGGCATGTTTTGCTTAAGTCTAAAGACGCTGCCCACCGTAAATTATCAAATTATTATAGGTAATCTTTAAAACATGGGATTAAACGAGTTAAAAGCTCATTCGCATTTCGGTTTTAAATCGAAAGAAAATAGTTGTTCTAGTCAATTTAAATTTGACAATTCAAATGTCAATTTAAATTTTACAATTTAAACTATACAGTTGCTGTCCTCATACTTTTGATACTTTTATTAGTATTAGTATTACTTTTATTTATATTATTTGCCATCATTACCATTATTATACTACGATAATATTATCTTGATTTATATTTTATTATTATATTACTGTATCTTTTATAGGCGTCATCATCATCATCATCATCATTATCATCGTCATGATCAGTATGATAATTTAGATATGCATTAATTTGTACCGTGCAGGTTAATCATTATCATGATCATTATCATAATGATCGCCATTATCACTGTTACTGATTACAATGCGGATCGTCATTAACGCCATCACTTTCATCATTATCCCCTGCACTATACATATTTATATACTATACATATGATTTTTCACTTGTTCTTTTTTTACTTTCCGATTTAATTTTCCTATTTTCTTTTCAGTAGTCGATAAGGTTGCTAAATAAAAGACAGTTTCTTTTTGCGTATTATTGTCATGCGACATCATATAAGGCTTTTGATTGTCTTGGTTTTATGTTATTAATTTGGATTTTATAACCTTTTCCTTTTTGTTTCTCTTTTCTCATTGTTTATTGCTGCGAGCGAAAGGAGCAGCGACACTAATCTCGTTAGGGATACCTGTGGACGCGTGTTCCTGGGCTGTAAACAGTCCGCATTTGAAAAAAAGTTGTCGGCAACATTCGAGTGAATGCAAATTTCTGTGGCCTGTCACCTTGACAATTCCCGCTCGTTCAACGTTTACACTTTTCAGCTTACTCACCAAGGTCTTTCTAGCACTGTGGTCTCAAGATATGTTCCTGCTATGATGTTTTTCATCATGGAGTTTATTTTATTCTCTCCCATCGGCTGAGCTTTGTACCAAATGTTGTCATTAGCGGTCTTGTTGTGCTTGATTGCCAAGTAAAATGGCCCGTTGTCGCGCAGACGAACTGGTCTTCTTTGGATGTACTCTTTGAAAGTATCAACTGGGCATCTGCTTCCTCCAACTGCAATAATAATAATAATAATAATAATAATAATAATAATAATAATAATAATAATAATAATAATAATAATAATAATAATAATAATAATAATAACAACTTTATTTAATGAGGTTTAACACATAACAGTCTAGGACTGAAAAACTCGTGGATCTCCTAACAGTGCTTTGTTTCTATTAGATATACAATACGCTGGCGATTGATTTGGATGACACAAATCTTCTGCATGAAAACTTAATGAAGTAGTAGCTATTTACTTCCATGATGTTTTTATCATCACATGTCAAAAGAGGTTTTTCTTCTTGATTGACTTGATGGGCGTGACGATGTCGGTCATTATTTTGCCTATTTAACTCGATTTACCTCATAATTATGTTATTTTTCCTAGTTGTTAAGGACGTTCGCGGGAAAAAGGCCATTTTGTTCGAGACGTACGATCTTTTTCTCCAAAAAGGTAATTATTTTCACGTTTTGTGTAAAAAAAATAAAAAAAACTGACATTTACTTTGCATTTTCCCGCCAACGTCTTTAAGTTTAACTATAGACAGCATAAGGAATCGTTAAATACAAAATGTTTTTTTCTTGATTACCAGCATATGGGCGTGAGGATGTCAGTCATTATTTTGCCTATTAACATTTATTGCTTCTATTTTTCTTGTTTCTTACTTTTCTTCTTACTTTTTACTAAAAGGCTGCATAAGGAATCGTTCAATGGGCGTAACAATTTTGGACATTATTTTTAGACATTACTCATGTTAAGGATATATACAGGACACAATCGGGACGTTTTTTTAAAAAGCTCTTAACGCGTTTACTTTACATCAAATTCCCTACAAAGTAAACATTTTCTGGAAGCTTAAATGATAAAGATTACATGTTTAGTTGAAGTTTTAAATAAAACTCATATAATGAGAGAGTGTTGTCTTAGCGCGAGATATTTATTTGCAGAAGTGTTAAGCGGCGTTTACACGAGCAATTTTTCCTTGACAAGTTTTCCTTGACAAGGAAAAATTGCTCGTGTAGATGGAGTAAAATGAACAATTTTTCCTTGACAAGGAAAAGCTAGCATGTTGGCTTTTCCTTGACAAGGACAAATTGTCAAGGATGAAATTTGCTCGTGTAGACGGACAACAAGGAAAATGTGGCAAGGAATATTAATGAGATTAGTTCCCAGTCTTTTCGCACGATCAGTCATAATATACGCCATTTTGTTTTTTACTCGACAAGGGACTGGAACCAATATTATGTTACTACTCCGCTGATTGCAAGGCATTGCGGGCACAACCTAAAGTTGTCAAGGAAAACTTGTTCATCATCTACACGAGCAAGGAAACCTTGAGGATGTCGGTCATAATTTTGCCTATTAAAGGGCAACTCCCGCCTAGTTTAACCTCAATTTTTAACACTTTTAACATAAACTACACAAGTAGTGGAAATGATATTTATATGGGCCGAATAATTTTTTACACCTTTAGGGGGATATTTTAGCCGTGCAAAATGTCTTTCGAACGGTTTTGCTTAAAACGACCCGCTTTGATCACGTGATACAATGACGTCACAAGTGTGTAAGATGGCCGGCCGACGACAAACCAGCGAACATTTCACAGCATCAGATTACATTAGATACTTGTAAAAATAGCTGAATTTGCCTCTAAACTTGTCTTAAAAATGGACTCAATTTCTTCTATAAATCCGAATCCTTGTCAAGAGAGCAATCTGCAGTAGCTTTGGAAGCGAAAACAACCTCGGCGTGGCGAGAGAGCAAACTCAAAACAGAAGTAACTACAAGCAAGCCCGTGTGATCTAGTAGTGCGCTGTACAACTGGTAAGTTTTTTAATAATTTCGAAAAAAAGTGGTTTAAAATGCACTTCAATACATAGTTTAAAATAAACATTTTTCCATTAGATATTGCAAGAAAATTCCGATAAGTAACGACGAGTCTGGCATTTTACGATGGCCGTGAACAAGACGACAATATCACTTTTTGGGAGCTTACGTTTTACCGAAACATCTGTCTGCAATAAATGAACACAAACGAGTTTTCACAAAACGGAGAGACAAAAATAGATCTATAAGTATGTAGAAAAGGCTGTCAAAATGAATGGATTTTTTTCTGAATGAAGTTTGTTGACAAAATAAGAAATGTTTGAGCTCGAGTTTGTCAAACGTAGCTATTCTTAAATTATATTTCATATAATTTGGGGAATGTCTACTAGTTTAGATTATATTTGTTCCGTTTGTTAGCTACTTTGAAACTACAAGCCAAGTTATCTTAACAATTTTCTTATTCTTAGATTGTGCCTACCAGTCATTTATTATGACAGCAACTCTGACAGAAAGGATGCAGAAATAAACTAAGGAAAGATGAGCAAATGCCAAGACCACTCTGTCCTATAAAACAGATCCTTCATATGGTAAGAAATTGTTTATAAAAATAAATAAATAAATGAAGTAATAAAGAATTAATAAAATTTATTTTTCTGATATATTAAAAACAAATGTGATTGTTTCTTGAGAAATATTGACACATCAATCTGTTTATTAAAAAAATGAAAGGGCTTCACCTAAAAGAAATGAAAAATATTTGTAGCTAGTATCTTTACTCGTTTTACATCTAATACATGATATTGAAAAGGATTTCACTCATTTTCATTGCATGATATAACTTGTTTTTTTTGTTTTTTTTTATTAGATTCAAATTTCTAAATAACCTGTTTTAAATGTTGGGCTAAAATATATTTTTAATAGCATCATTCGCAGACATTATTTAAACAATTACAAAGGAAGCTCAAACAAGGAATAACAAGTTGCCTGCAGAGGAAGCTAGATTCTATGAGATCTACAAAGTGGTACTTCATCTGCTGGCACTCACACTCACTACCTCTACATTAAATATTTTTCATACATCACTCCTCACATGTTGATTATTTAAACAAATACCAGTACAATAATTGTGTTGCCTTTTGATAGTCATCTCTTGATAGTTTAATTATATTTCTGCATACTGTTGCCAATTACTGACCAGATTTACATTATTCATTAGAGTACTGCTTGGACAAAACAGAGTACCAAACAGAAGCACATGCTTTGAAATGATACATGAGAAGCTCCACCTGCATTGGCTGATTTTGAAAGACCAGTCAAGAATAAAGCAATAATCAACATTGTCACAAGATATTTACCATGGTTAAATTAACTATGATATTACCAATCAACAGTTGTGCAATAAGACTAATTTCTATATTATGTAGACTTCAAAATATATAAACAAGCAAGCAGACAAGCAAACAAACAATTCAGTATTATTTAGGTTGTACATAAGTGCTTTTAGAAAAGTGGATGCAATATTATAATTCCCAAAACCCACTGAATAAATAAAACTGAATAAATACAAAGATGTATGTATGTTTCCTTGTTAACACACTCTTGACTTCATAAAATGTTCAAAATGCAAATGGAATTGCAAGGAACCATTGCAAGCACTGCATTTCCCATCCTTTTTTATGAAACATTTACACTGATGACAAAAATTCACTCCATTTTGCACAAGCACATTGTGCTTGTCATCGTTTTGATCACTGTAAATGAGCAAGCCACAAGTATTATAAAACAGTATGTCACTTCTGCATTTCATTGTTTATTATATGGTTAAATGTACACTTTATTCATGAAAAAAGTTTGCTATATGTCAAAACTGTTTGTGTTCAGGTCCTTCTTAGGTTATGTTGTTTATACTGCAACCATGCTATCTTCAACACAAATTGACTCAAACTCATTGATTTATTAAGAAAACCCTTTATTATCCCTGTGTACTGCAGGTTGGCATTGGCTGATTTACATACATTAGTCCATGATTTGTGAGACCCCTACATGTAGTTACTATTGCATTTATTTCATGTGAACTCTTCTCTATCCATATTAACTGTACAGTTATCACCATGACACCTATTAATGATAATGATAATTAGCATTAGTCAAAGAGCTCAATACAATCTGTTGTGACATTAAATATGATTATCCTTTCGTTATTATTGTGGATAATTGTATTTTTACATATCTGATATTTCTCTATTGTATTGTTGTTTTCGTTCAGATAATTTATTCATTTAAATCCTTCAAATCTTTACAAACAGAAATCTTTATTCAATTCAAATTCTCGTTATTCCACAATAAATATTTTAAAAGTATCACATATGTTTTGGTGATACTATTTTGTCTATTTTGGAGAGCTTTAATTGTAAGTTAATAAGCTTATATAAAACGTAAACATTTAAAAACTAGACTGTCAGGTGCATTTTTCGATTGTCTAGCTCGAGGTAGTTGTTATTCACAAATATAAGCTTATTATATTACAAACGAAAATTTAATAGACCTTTTGCTTTACGATTCAGCTGAATTAGAGCACATATAGAGCAAATATTTAGCATAATAAGAAAGTATCATACCAGTTTATGTTGTCCAAACAAACCGACCCGCGGGAAACCGATTGTTTTCCTTTTCATCTTGGAACCTCAATCATAAGATCCTGGCCTTTCAGCTTAAATATCAACGTCTGGCTTGAACCATAGATAGGTTGTAGTTGCATTTCATTGTCCTGGTCATCCATTTCGAGATCATATAGTAACAACATTTCCTTGAAGAAGACCGCCACTGCTGCTACCGCCTAGAAGCCATTTTGTACGAAGCGAGTCTTACACACTTGTGACGTAACAGATCACGTGACACCGAACGACCCGTAATTCACGGGATGCCGAGGGACGATACAAAAACCGCGAAAAAAATACCTAAAATTTTCAATTTCTGTTTTTTATTACCTTTATGATGTTTTATGTAGTTCTGTAGACATTTTAACAAAAACATGCTATTTATGGTGGGAGTTGCCCTTTAACATTCTTGCCTGGCTTCCAATCAGTGGTGACTAAGACGAAGAACGGCTTGCGTTTTAAGACTCGGGCTTTCCTTATTGGAAGCCCGAGTAAATACCACCTAAATTCTCGAAGAATTCAGTAATGAAATCTAGTCGCTCTTAGAGCGTAAATCGATGGTCTTATGCATGATCAAACTAATTATTGCTCTATTTGCTTGTTTCTTTTTTATGTGCATAGAGCAATTCTTATTAGAATTATTAGAATTATTTTGTGTCCATTTTCGTAATTGTCTCTGAATTCTCGATGCAGAAATCTTCTTCAAATTGTTTTGCAACAATCGTGGACTTGCAAACTTCAAGTTCTTCAATGGTGGCTTTGCTGGTTTCCAAGCCGAAAGCGAGACCCATTCGCTTTAGAACTTCAATATCATCGTGGATTTCAAATGGATGATCAAAAGTAAATAGATGTTGGAATCTAGAAGATAATGTAGACAATATCAGACAATTATTTGTTTGTATAGGAAATCATATGAAATCATATGATTTCCATTTAATAATATACATATAAAATATAAAATTCTCGATTCTGAAGGAAGTGACGCTGAACATGTGACAAGATAATTTATTCAACAAACCATAATTTTACACTTGCGAACGTTTAAAAATTCGGCTGAAAAGGCATATTTTATTTATTATATTTCATTTTATATATATATATATATATTTTTTTTTTTATATTTTATTTTATTCTTTTTTTTTTTTTTACTGATTTCCTTTTTCCTGCACTAATTTCCTTTTTTCTGCACTGTATTTCCTTAAAACATCACTGCTCTTAGCCAATCCGAATCGAATTTTTTTTTCATGTATTTTACTGGGATTTAAAGTATTCTCGTACGAAGAGCACCTGGGTCGTTAATTTCTCCCTTTGGTGACTCTAGTAACAGCCGTTTTGAGCTTGATGCTGGTTGACCAGCATGCACTACTTTCGCCGTAATTGACCTTAGAATACTCGATCGTGGTCAGATAAGAAGATACATATACACCTACTTGCAGTAAGGTTGTCATACAAACATATACATTTGTTAGTATAGGTAATCATATAGTTTCGAGTTCAATTTGGGATTAATTTGCACGAGTGTGTTTTTCAAAGAGTTGAAATTGCACGAGCCTTGAGAGCCCATCATCATTGGATTGATAGCAACACCCGAGACTGAAGGCAATGATTATAGCTGTAATGGCATTTCTTGTAAAGGTTGTCGTTGTGGTGCTGGAAGAAGGCTTAAGCTCTAGTTTCCCGTTGGTTGAAAAGACTGGCGGTTGCTTTGCAGAGGAACTAGCTCATTGGAACTGTTATTTCGTTTGGAAATAGCCAATGAAAGCTCACACTGTTCTTGCTCGTTTGCTTCGTCGTAATCGTCATACGTGGCTGGAATTCTCTGGATTTTTGGTTCAGGCCACCTTGTCTTGTTTTAGTTGGACCCTCGGCAAACTCAACGTACTCGAGGCCGTTGTCAGCTTTTGTTATCCGGAAATCCTCCATTTTCATGTTGTGGTGCTCTTGGCGACCTCTTAAGCCGAAATGCTGGGTAAGTAGCCACCAAACAGTGTTAACTAGAACCTCTGGATTTTCTTTTCCTAGTTTTCCTTGTTTCCAAAGCTCTTCTTCTTCATTTGTTGTCAACTGTCTTGCCTTGTTAGGGCGCTTGCTTCGGCCATTCTCACGTAGTAGTTTTGCTTTGCCCTCTAGAACCATCTTGGAGGAATGAAATTCTCGATCTTGTATGACTGAATATTTGTAGCCATTATCCTTGAGATTTCGGTCGATAGCTGCTAGCATTACTTTGAGGCTCTCTGGCTCAGTAACTTTTTCAAAACGTTCAAAATTCGCAGCCATTTTGAGTTTGAGCAGCAAACGTACCACAACAATTGCTCTTGTGCGATCTGATTGGCTTATTTTATTTTCTATTGTTTATAAGCCAATCAGCATCGCGTAATACCTGCACTGTATAACTTTGTTTTTGCACTGTATTACCTTGTTTTTGCACTGAATTACTTCTAAAATGCACTGTTCATCAGCCAATCAGAATCGAGTAATTTTTTATGTATATTATTATAAAGAAAATAGAACATTTGAACACTACACCACAAAGACGCTGGATTCGCAGCCAGTCAAAGAAGTATAGAGCAAATATGGGGGTCCCAGGGTGATATTAATCTCTAAGGGTAATTTAAACACCGTAATAAGAAATGCAGATTTGAAGGAAATAAATTCTATACCGGTGTGTGCCGTAATTCGAAAGGCTCCAAACACACATTTCCGATCCCTGCTCACAGTCTGAACGTTCACCAAAAACCGGAATCCGTTTTCATTCACTTATTTCGAGCGCTGTGCTAAAATTTTACAGATTATTTAAGATTCATATCAACTTGTTTAGAATTCGAAGTTTCAAAAGATTCTTAATTATACAACATAAAGAATATATTTTTTGAATTAGTGTGCCGGAACGAAGTAATGATGGACTAAAATTATAGCGAATTTGACGGAATAGTAAATAGTTTTTGATTTGCATCCTCATCGATATTGTCACAATCATCATGATTTTGAAACATTTTGAGGCTGCTTGTGTCTATATACATACTTGTCTTCGGACACTTTGCAGCTCACTTGAGCTCTCTTATCAGTCTTGACAGCTATGAAGGGAAGGTGAATCTTGTCTTTATCGGGCTGCATAGGCACATTCTTTTTTAGCACAGTTAAAGATTTATAAGATATAATCTGCAAGAAAGAAAAATGTTAAAAGAGTCTGATTTAAAGATGTATTTATTTATTGATTAGTTACTTCCATAGTATACATAAGGTGTTACAAAACTAAAATACATGAACAACTAGACATTTACATAGTAATAACAAATGAGATTCAAAACAAACGGACTCTTAGTCCCAACGAGGTTTTTCCCACATTAATGTAAAATCGCACACATAGACTACATGAACATATGAATCTAACAGAAGTTAAAGCGATTAACTGAACGACAATGAAGAAATTAGAATATAGAAGTTATAAAGTTGTTTTTTAAAGGTAGAGAGAGTCTCATGTCTCATGATAACGAATTCAATAAAGATAATATGCGATTGAAAAATAAATCCCTAAATATTCTAGTGCAAAACCGGTACGTTTGCGTGAAGATTAAAATTACTGGCACTTCTATAGTACGACTTGGAACTATAGTTGCGTAATTATTTATATCAATATTGTAATGACCGTCGATACACTTATAAAAGGCACTCATCGCACAGAATTCTATTGTCCTTTTGGACATTTACTTACGGCCCGTAAATTATTCAAAATCGGCTTTATTCGAATAAATTGTTGACATTGATAGTTTTGATTGGTTGTTTGAATTTATTACCGAGAACAAAGAGAGTAGGATTACTTAATTAGAGTTATTACAAATTGCAGCTTAACATATTACACCGCATAACTTAAAGTGGCACATTGGGATTTGAACGTCAGCCGCAAGAGCCTTAGATAATGAGCTCAAATATTCAGCTTAAAAAAAGATATTATTATAAAAAAGGTTTTTGTAGAAGTAAAGGGTGCAAAATGTTGCTTGGATTACGATGTTAATTTTGCACCCCCTACCAAGTTTAACCTGTCATTAAAACCCACAAATTACAGTTGGAATATTGGCTCCCCACAAAAATTGCCGATTTTTGACAAATTTGAGTTAAAAAAAGATAGCATTAGTTATTGACATTGTTAAAATTTGATAGTGCAAACGTTTAGTCAACATTTCATCATTTCATTCAGTGCGATGTATCGCGATACTTGATAATGATAACCTTAGCGAAGTTAAGCGTGCCATATGACTTTCAGACACTTTGCAGCTAATATTTGAAATATATCGCGCGTGGCACGACGCTGGACACTTGATAATTCTTATATCAGAAATAGTAGTTTGAGGAGCCCATACCTCATTAGCATATTCTAAATGCGAGCGCACAAACGAAATATATAAAGTTATTTTACTGTCAGTTCCAATTTTAATAATTTTCATTACGTACATTTACGGTGGGTGTTTTGTTTACGATTGCTATTACATCAACGGGCGATACACCCCTTCAATTCCCATACCTGTAATAGTAACTCTTTGAGTTGTGCTTGTATTCTCTCGATTGATTCTTCTGCATCTTGCTTTTCTTTCTAAATAGAAAATATTATATTTTACTTGAATGGAAAAGAAAACTCTAATTGTTATACTGATAACTGCCGAAGAACTATATAATAGGAATAGTTACACTAGTGATAGTGAGCAAAACCACTAGAACAACAATGATAACAATACACTTAGAAGATAGAAGATAGATAGAAGTGTTAATCATTGTATTATACTAGGTAATCATATGGGTTAATTTCATGAGTTCAATTTGGGATTATTTCGCAAGAGTGAGTTTTTCAAATAGTACAAATGGCAGTAGACCGTGGGGCGAGTGCAATTTAAACTCTTTGAAAAACACACGAGTCCGAATTATCTCAAATTGAAGAAGACCATATCATAAAATGACATCAGTGTTGATGTCGTCAGCAAGCACGCGCTCCAGCGAAAAACTCAAAACTTTGTTGTTCTGAGGGGCTGTATATATGAAGCTAGCAGGGATAACTCTATTGTCTTGTATTCCCCGGGCGACAAAACAATAGATTTATCCCAGCTACCAGGGACAACTCGCCTTCATATATACAGCCCCTAAGAATGCGATGTTTCGTCATATCACATGGTTGGAAAACCGCTTTCAGTGGTGGTGGTAATTAATGATGATCACGTGTCAGGTCAGGGTCTACTGGTGACTCTGCTACTGGTAACATTGTAACCCAGTACCACGTGCCGCATGGTCGGGTTGTCGACGACTAAACCGGCTACCACACTAACATTATGTTAGTGAGGAGGGTGGCATGTCACCCAGCAGGACGAAAAATAAGACTTGTCAAAGGGCGGAAGACCTCGTTTTGAGCCAACGGCCAGCATGCAAAACTGAAGCTTTGCTGAGTGACGTCAATTTTAAGCCAAAACAAAGATCAAGTGGAAGACCAAACTGCTGATGTATAACTGATGTAACTCAAGAAAGGCAAAGAGGAAGATAAAGTTTTACTAGATACTGTATTTGTTAGTATAATTGATTTTGAATAATTGATTTAGTTATATACAATAGTATATATTTGTAGCTATTTTAATCTATGGAACAAATTTAGTTAACATACTACTGCATGTTAGCAGGTTAGTGTTTCGAGTTGAAGTACTCTTACATAATGCGAGCCGCATTTTCACCAAATCACTCCTTTTAAACTCCTCAATTAGCACAAACAATGGCTTACTAGCACATTAGAACAATTTGGTTTAATTTTTTTTTTAAAAATAAACTCTCTCTAACATTACTCCGAAACAGAGTCAACTTCACTCTATACATCAATATATATTTTATTAGTAAAATTAAGTTAAATTTTCTCTAGTTTTAACTTATCAGAAATACCATATTCAATCTTCAAAACAATTTCATTACCATAATGGTATTGTAGGTGAGAAGTAACAAAAGACTGATTTTTAACAGGATGAAATTGCAACAGAACAATAGGCATATATTTGATGTACGTAATGCATTTATCCCTTACGTAACACAGAACAAACTGGCATGCATGGGAGTGTAACATTTACTCCCTTGGGGGTTTAATGTACACTTGCCCGAGTTGTGTAGGGGAGTCAATTCTACTCATAAATTTTACTCTTTTTGGTAGAGTAATTTTAACTCTAAATTTACTCCCATGGGTGAATAATGTCCTCTTGTAAGAGTTAAATTTACTCCTATGGGGGAATCAATTTTACTCTCATAAATTTTACTCCTCTTGGTAGAATAATTTTATCTCTAAATTTACTCCCATGGGAGTATAATGTGCTCTTGTCCGAGTTCAATTTACTCCTATAGGGGAGTCAATTTTACTTTCATAAATTAAACTCCTTTTGGTAGAGTGAGTTCAACTCCCTGAAAATAACAGTGTATTTTTTTTTGTAACATAGATAGAATCATACAATCCATCAATCTTAGATACCTCTAATTGACGCTGTTCATGTGGGACTTCTTCAGGTTGATCACTGATCCATTTGATTGTTTCACCATCTTTCGGGATCATTCTCAATTCAGAAAGGACGTTAAGCACATCGTATATCCTTCGTCTTACATTCTTAAGATCGGAATGCTGAAAGAATTGAAATATTTGCAGATAATATTTGCGCATAATTAGGTGTTGCAATCTTGTGTGAACACATGTTATAAAAAAAGGCAAAGATACGCCTATATTTTCTAAGTCAACTTGAACATGCTAAAGTTTAAGGAAGTGCCATGACGTCAATTGCATATGCATTTGACCTATCGTAGGGCATGTTTCCATGGAGATAGGGTAACCCTCCTACGAGTAAAATAGGTTAGTCAAAGCTACTATAAGTATACCAATCTATTTACTCTTAACATGTAAGGAGGGATATTTTTGTCCCGTCTAATTAAGAGGGTTTCCCGATCTCCAAGTAGACAGCTCCATTAGCATCATGTTTTGCACATTATTTTCTACATATAACTATCTTACAAGCTTATAAATGCAAGCTACTTACAATAACCTATACGGACTAGCCAAGGTAGATAACTTGGATCTGTTATATGGCTCAAGCGTCATATAAACGACATATTTCTTATTGTGAAGTCTAGATACTAAATATATATTGGTGACAAATATAATGAAAGACGTAGAGTAAAGAAGAGGAATATTATTATTAATATACAAATTAGGTAATACCTAATAGCCGCAGAGCTCCTAGTTTAATTTTTCTTTACAACATCAATATGTGCATGTAAATAGTTTTTGTGCGCTGGTCATAAAAGCTGTACATGATGCCGTAGGCGTATTTGTTCGAAATATTAATCCGGGATATATATATTTTCGACTATAAGTCAACTATATTTTTCAAGCTTTTTGCTAAAGATTATGAAAACTATACTTTTTATGTATAACGAATTCTTGACTAAATATCAGTAGTAAGCACCCCCTGGATAGCATCACATTAATATTCAGTATTTTATAGCATCCTTTTGGAATATAGGAAAGAAAACGGAGTTATGATTTTGAAATTCCGATCATAACTGTAAACATTGTCTTGACACGCGCGCGGTTGTCAGTATGTGTATGTAATCACAATGTGTACAAATAGTGCAACGGGTGACCAGGAAATATGTATTGTTAATTCTAGAATAATGGTATGGAACGTGTGTTCTTGTTAGCTTTTTGTGTCTGAAAGTAAATAGAAAAACAATTTTAAAATTCTTTCTATTCAATTTAGATTATAAAAAGTGAGTTAGTTTGTAGTACTTCCATTTCAACTCCATTAGATATATCAGAACATTTTTAAAATTGTTTTCACTGTATAGATATAAAAAGAGGATCTTTTTTAAAAACAAAGTAACTAGGCTAGTGTCGTTTTAGTTCGTCTTGAAGTCGCAAAGCGTGCACTCCAACCAGTTTATTGGCGGAAAACATAAAAATGTCCGAAAATCAAATTCAAGTGGAAATTAAAATCGTTAGAGGGAAAACAAAAATTCTCATACGAAATCAGAATGAAAATCGGGCCACAAGCAAATCATCTGTTACTAAATCTGTGACTGTTGATGAATGGAAAGAACTTAAGAGATCAGCTCAGGCCATCGACAAACAACTACTGAAATCGAGCACCAGCAGAAATACACTCCAATTACCAGTGCTGCATTCGGAGTCTAGTAATGCTAAAGAAAAAATGGATATCATTCAAAGTTCATTTCCTGCTGCAACCCCACTGGTTGATGTTACCAATATATGCAATGATGTAGAATGCAGCACTGCCGACCTGTCAAAAGTTGATCTTCTTAGCATCCAGCCTTTTGACGAAGAAAGTACTAAAGCTGTTGCAGAGCTTCTTAACATTTTACAGGAAATCAAGTATCTTCAAGAGTGGTAGATAGTTACCATACTTAATCATATATTTAAAACTGCCCGAAGGAGCTACTCATTCGACAACTCAACTCAAAGTGCTCATAGCTGCCCATAAGTACAACGAAAAAGAAACTCACTTTAATCAAGAAAGAATGAATGACACAGAAGTGAAATTTATCATGAATCCAAACTGTAAGAAACATTATATCATTATCAATGATAACGAAGAGGTCATTTATGATGCAGAAAAGGAATTAACCGTTTACCTGGTCAGAACAAAACCTGAAAAAGGAGCAAAATCACCACGTGTTGGATACTATTGTCAGAATACCGAATGTCATTTACGTCTAGGACAAATGTTGAAAGCAGAATGCTGTTATTGCAAGGACAATTTCTTTGAATGCAGTTGCTACTATGGGATGGATCAGTAATATAGGAGTTCTCTCTCCTTTTGGTTGATAGCATCATTTATATATGTTTGACTTTAGTTTCGTAAATAAAAGGGTACCAGTATGAACTATTTATAGCTTTCCTTACTCGAGTGCGTTCAAATTGAAGGTTATAAATGAATAGATGAATGAATGAATGAATGAATGAAATATCAGATAAATATGTAAACTAAATGAATGAATGAATAAATGAAAGACTAGAATAATTTGTAGACAAATAAATTAAATATTAACAATGAAATAAAATGAATCAGTGAAGAGATGCATCTTTAAATACATTTTCCATTTTTCAATCCTAGCCCTCTTTTTTTTTTTTTTTTTAGTGTCAAAAGAATGAATTTTAAACACGGTCCCTTATTTTCGCTTGTATTTTTTATTCATTTTTAAATAAAATTGTCAATCTGGTAAACTATTATTTTGTATGTATTGTTTGAAGCTAAGAATTGTCAACATTTCGATTTCTATATCGTCACACTATATTATTAACGTATAGCGTGTATATGTGTGTGTTTTTTTAACAATTACTCCATTGAATCCGTTTCGTTGCTCTCCTCGCTATTATCTTCTAAATATTGTGGAATAATTAAATAATTAAATATAAATTTTCTTTGGTGAATAGCAAGTTTTGTTGCTTCAAGCCACTCATAGTCTCCAGTGTCCAACAGTTGATTTCTGGTTTTCATGATCTTTTGAAAATAGAAATCTCTTTTCATTGCGTGCATCCACTTTTCCGTCAAGATATTTCTTAGTTCTTTTCTTACAATCGGGAGCATTCTGTTATAAGCAACTTGTTTGGCATTTTCTTCCGTTGCACCATCAGATTGAAGCTTTTCGACTATTTCTCTTCTTTCGTCTTCGTGTTCATCAATAGCTTTATCTATTAGAGATTTCCAGTACCATGGTTGTTCAGAATCATCGGATTCGGATTCGGTGTCATGCTCACTTTCACTACTGGAATCGGATTCGCTATTATCGTCATCAGTTGATATATCGTGAGAACTCTCAACAATAAATTACTACAATCGTCCTCAGTACTACTCTCAACGGCATAACTATCCATTTTACACGAGTTGTTTTCCAAATGACGTCTCAAATTAAATGATCTTGAAAACACTTTACAACAATATGGGCACTGTTTCGAGCTAAACATGTATACTCACCACAAGTCAATTGCTAAATGAGCAAAATGAGCATTATGAGCAGTATAAATGAGCAAATATGAGCTACTCTGAGCACAGGAGCTAAAAAGTTCAGTTTTGCAAAAAGTAAACATGAAAAAAGCCATATATTTAATAAATTTGCTGGGGGGCGCTGTCAAAAGTATAAAATTTCTAGAATGAAAAACGGGAATATCGGACGCAAAAGTGCTGAAGTTGAAGTAAACATGGCGAATTATTTGACGATCGATTGTGTTTAAATTTCCTAATATGATCCAATCCAAGCAGTATCGTGTTGGCATTGACTTCTACTGTTAGGTTTGTATTATATTTTAATGTTGCGCCCAAACATTTACTCGAAAGTGCGAAGTTTTGATCCAACTTCTCACTTTGAACTGACTTTGATGCATGATATTTTTCCATCTGTAGCGCTTTCGATTGAAATAATTATCCACAGCACATTAGTGGAAGATAGACTCTTTATGCCTTAGTTTTTCGGTACAAGGACATTACTTTTACGGATGAGATTGCAAACCAAATGTTCCATGTCAACGTCAAATCTTTACACTCGACATAGAAAGTTATGAAAATTAATTTTAAGCATAAAAATACACGCATGCGCAGACAAAAGTATACATGCTATAATTTTGGCTCCTGTGTGTACCGGAAACCTATTGTATTCTTTGTTAGCTTCATTCATTGTTTAAATTAAGTCTTTTGTTCTTTCTATTGAATTACGTAGACTGTGTTTCTGCTACACTCACAAATAGCGATGGAAATGATAAGAAAGATAGATAAATATAACAAAACGCGATAGCTTAGCGACATTTTGTTACAAGTGAATGAGTGGGTAGCCTGTGGTGAGCCTGCATTGCGATGCCACAGTACAGCATTTCGCGCATGGTCATGCAAAATTGCCCCTTGTTAACGAAAAGTACAATTTACACATGCACAAACTTCGGTTTCATGTATGGTTTTTATCTCAAAAAGTAAATAAAATGGAGATAAACCTTTCCTCTTTTCTTTCAATAATAAAACAGAGAATTGAAGCTTAATTATTGCAAATTTTAAGGTGTTTTTTTTTTTCACGCTCGTTTAATATATCAAACAGCCGGTATTAGAATACGGTCTCTAAAAAACTTGAAACAAATAATAATCTTGAACTTACTTTATCGGTGATTATTTTGCTGTGGTTTTCTTCTCTTTAATGACATTGATCATATTTTGATTAATAAATGTATTTACTTGAATTTTGATCATAGTTCAACTGCCAACCTTGAAAATTCTTCAATAAACTGTGCCGAGGGAAGCGATTTGAAGACAGTTTTCATAACAAACAAAGTCGCTTCTTAATCAATTGTTTTTAAATTGCTGTAGTCTTTTAATATTCTTCCACGAAGGTTTTTCTTTAGTATAATTTCTTCGTATCCTTCAAGTTTATGTTCTTCTTCGGTCAAAACTCTCTTTATGTTCTTCGAAGTTCATCGTTCTCCGCTAAAAGCTCTGCTATTAGCAAGTAGTATTTTTTTGTTGTTTGTTTGACTTTTTTTGTCGATAAATTAAAAGAACAACTTTGCTTTGTTGATCTAGCGCTATTTGACTATTTTGCGCGCGATGTACACGGACGGACGGACGGACGGACGGACGGACAGTGTGGGCTTCCTGTGTTGGTCGACGAAAAATCAACTAGATGGGTCACAGGCAGCCCAACTATTGTCTTTGAGGATTTTTTTTAATGACAATAAAGTTATTTTTAACCGCGCGCCGAGCGAAATAAATATTGAGCGCGCAGGTGGGGTTCCTGTGGTGTATTTGTTTGAAAGCTCGCGGATGGGATTCCTGTGGCTTTTTGCAAGCAATTTTTCGGTCGCGCGGAATCGCACGTACGACAAAAAAAATCGAAGAAAGTAGTATCTTGATACAAGGTCTGAAACTTGATTGCGTGGATGGATGGATGTGCTTTCCAGCTTGCTAGGGCACGGAAATCTCACGGAAATTCAACGACGAGCGCCGAAAGTTCGCCGTGAAGCAATCGACTGACTCGCCGAAAAAAAAATGTTGTTAAAACTTTTCTTTCAAAACAAAAAATGTTGTTTTTCTCTTAGGGATTTAAACTGAGTACACTTTTAAAACCAACAAGAACAAACAGATCAGTATGTGAAATTTATTTCCATGTTTATTTGAAATATAACTTTATTTTATTTGACAATGTGAAGAGATTTTCATTCAAAGTGTATTTATAGAATCCGTAAATGTTGTGTTTTAACTAAAGTTTTTCGGCAATATATAGCTTATAAAATACAATTGTAAACGCTTCACACTTTCAAAACATATTTTCTATTCTTAGTGTTGGAACCGCTATAACTAAGTATAAAGTGTTCACAAAATAAAGTTGAGCTTTTTTCAAGCGTGGAAAACTTCGCAAAGCGGCCATCACAAATTCACTGTTTAGCTCGGCTGTTAGTTGGTTTGTACATGACAATATCAGTCGTTTTGACATAAAAACTTCAACTCCAATCATTACCTGCACACACCAGAACTACTAGAAAAACTTTCTCCTGGTTTTCGTAATAGTGAAGAGCATCGGTGACTTCAAAAGCATGTACAAGTGCTCACTTGAATCAGGTGTTTTGAGTGTTAAGCTAAACTCATTGTAGCTAGCAGCGAATGTAGTGCAAATCACGATCTTTGCGACTCTACCTTCGCCAGCCCATGATTTCCACAATAAAATACATTCTCTTGTATTCTAGTTTTCAATTTAAAGTCATTTTAACAATCCATAAGCTAGATGCAAGAAAGTAATCGCCAACTTTTTCGGTGAATGTGGTATTTCACAACACCGCGGCTCGATCGATATTTTCACGATTCCTCCACGATTGTAAAATCCGACTGTTTACCGAAAATTCTGCCCTAGCAACTGGGAAAGAACCTCGACTCCATGCTGCCTTTTTTTAAAAATTATTTTAACCCCTTTGCTGAGGTCGGAGATGATCATACTTTTTACTGTAGTTGAACAACAAAGTAAAGTTTATATATTCGAAGAAAAATAAAAATTTTCTCCCATGGCTGATTTACTACGCGCGAAACTAAATTTGTCACGTGACCGAGTTTCATACCTTGTCGAAATACCTCTCTCTTCAACACCGCGCGACTTTGAAGAAAAAATTGCTTGCAAAAAGCCACAGGAATCCCATCCGCGAGCTTTCAAACAAATACACCACAGGAACCCCACCCGCGCGGTCAATGATTTTATTCCAATATGGCGCTCGGCGCGCGGTTAAAAATAACTTAATTGTCATTAAAAAAGATCCTCAAAAGCAATAGTTGGGCTGCCTGTGGATGGGTCACCGTTTATTCTAAAGTATGGTGCTCCGCTGGCGCGGGCCATATGGTGCTCCGCATGGCCCGCGCGGAGCTCCGCTATTACTATTTTATTAAGAAAAAAGTACAGACAATCAGAATCGAGTGTATTATGTAGATGTGTAATTTTAATGTATTATTATCTTAAAAGATAATTCAATTTAAGAAATATAATTAAATGGTACCTTATTAGGTGCATAAAACAGCCCAGCTTTAGCAAAATCATCGTAAATCTCGTTCACAACCTATACATCAAAAAGAGAAATGTGGCTATAAAAATTAAATCAATCGTTGACTTTTGGGACTGTACATGTGCCACAATTATCAGGAGGGGTGGAGGGATGGGACAAAATGTAAAGTAGCATGAGAGAGGTGTGCAATTTCTAAATTACTGAATTTTCGACAAGGGGGTTATATATAGCTTTTTTATTGTGTAATCAACATCTGACTGATTACTCACATAAGCAAAAAACACACTGCAGATCATAATGTAACTTTAAATGTACTAATGGATAAAGCTTGTTTGAAGAAATTTGCTTAGGTGGTTGACTAGCTGATTTAGCATTTATTCATTATTTCATTCGTCGATTTATTGATCCATTCATCTATTCATACCACAGAAGTGATAGTCTATGGCGTTCCTGTTGGTTGGTACCGAGTACCCAAGCTTGCTGAATCCAAGCATGTGATACTAAGCACAAGTGAGATCGACAAACATCTTCCGAGTATAGTATATTCAAGTGAGGAAAATTTTTGCACAGGGAAAGTTGATTTTCAATAATATATCCTCACCAGGGAAGCTAAAACGATTTGGCATTCATTGGCCATATAGTTGTGTTGTGATTCTATGTCGCAATCAAAACCCAACCCCATGTCAATGTCAATGCATGTCCAGAAATTCCGAACCACAATAGAAGGAGCTTAATACGTCATCAGGTTACTCACGTTAGTTATATTATTATATTATATGTTTCTATTGTCTTTGGAGCCCAAATCGGCTTCCCAAAAACAGCCTACATTGGGAATTTTCAAATCGAAAGAATATTTTGTGTTAGGGAGAAATATCTTAAACACTCAACTATTTAATTAGAAAGAGCATATCGAAATTAAGGATATTCCAAAATCTAAATGTATTAACATAAAATAATAAAAGTCTACAGCTTTTTGAATTTACAAAGATTTGGTAAAAAATTGAGCTTTGGCCTTTCGAGCCTCGCTTACTCATTTTAAAATGCTGATAATGCTCTTAATTTATTTAATAGTGACAACAGATCTCTACAGATTTAGTATTCTCTTGTAATGGAAAAATAATAATGAAATATGTTGTTGTTCGTGGTGTTTCGTGTTGCTCTTTCACAGTCGCTTGTTCTGTTCGCATATAATATATACACTACCTCTTCAAAGTTGGCAGTTCCTTTCTGCTTTATCTTGTCGAGAACGAGTTTTCCATAAGCTCGAAGTCCTGTGTGAGTTCTGCATTCAAGAAAGTCGTTTTCATCCATCCTAGACAGAAAAGTGTGCAACCTTATATTTTCAAGTGGGTAAATCATACCAAAGAGCGAACACAATAAAACCATGAAATGAAAACAAAATAGTTACTAACTTATAGTTTCTATTTAGTGAATATTCAGTCGCTAGCACTCAGCCAGAAACATCAAATACAACGATAAGACAAGTATGAAGAGAACCAGTCAAGGGCCATCACCTTTGTCCAAGTGGTAGGGGTGATCAGCGGAGGTTTTGAAAACGACACCTAAAAGGTACGCACATACTAATAACTGTTAAACCCTTGTTGATTTCAACCCCTAAAAGGAACGGCTGTGCGATGTTCTTGCCAGCCAAGCTTACTTTTAGCAACAAAGCAGATAAAAAAAAACCTCACAGTTACGGATTCATATTACGTAACTGATTTTTGAGCAAGAACCCTAAACGGGACCCTAAAAGGTACGCCGATCACCCCTACCACTTTTATTTTTAAAAAAATATTGAAAAAGTACCCGGACGTACCTTAAAGTGCTTGTAACCTCTAGGATTCTGTGTTATTAATTAAAAGCTAAGGACACGAAAGAGATATTCTATTAAAAGGTTTGAGTCTAAAATTCTGATTTCATATGGGTTATTTTGCCACCCGAAGATGGCGAAAAGGCATCATTTGGGCTTCCTGTTAAATTATTTCCGAGCCGCAAGGTAGATTGCACCGAGGATTTTGTGACGTCATCTCCGTGACTCTTCAACCAAGACATTGTAGTAGAACGGTGTACAAGACTAGTATGAACTGTGAACGCAAAACTCTGATTTACTAGCTATATTTCTATGTATTTTGAATTTCAATGCCTTCGAAGTTTGAATGCTTTGGTAGAAAATATCACGTCTATGGCTGTCTTGTTGGACTTCTACACTGTAGTCAGGCATTGAAATTCAAAATACATAGAAATATAGCTAGTAAATCAGAGTTTTGCGTTCACAGTTCATACTTCTACACCGTTCTACTACATTGTCTTCGCTGACGAGTCACGGAGATGACGTCACAGAGTTCGTGCCAGGCTCTTTTGGGAAACTCGGAAATTTTAATATTTTTTTTAGCTTCTAGAGGCAAAAAAGATCGGATAGCATTAAAATTTTTGACCCAAACATGTTTAATTATTTCTTACATGTACTTAACTTTTGATTACTAAAACAAAATCCTAGAGGTTACAAGCACTTTAAGATATATTTTTTCAAAAACATGCATTTTATCCAGTCTAACTAACTTTACTTGCCGATTTTGCCGTCCGTTTATAAACTAATGGTACGTACTGTGACATTTAAACCACTTAGTAAAGTGGCCGATTTCGCTGTTGGTATATCATTGATTTAATGTGTACATACTGTGAAATTATTAATGGTACATACTGTGACATTTAAGGCTCCATTGAGTTTTCTAGCTGATTTCGCTGTTGGTATATCATTGATTTAATGTGTACATACTGTGAAATTATTTAAAATGTCACAGTATGTATACTTTGTATAAACTATCGTTTTACAAAATTCGTTATTGGCTTAAAATCCATCAGTAGATATGATGTGTTTGTGGCGTAATACATAAGTTGTTATATAAAGACCGTTTCTACTTCGCTTTCTTTTATTTCAAGGTAAGAAAGTTCTGTCTTCAAAATTTTTTAACCCTTCGGGTTTTTTTTATTACTGTCCTCTGAATCCGATAATATTTTTTTTTATCTTTATCTTATACTCAACCAACTCATTGTCCAATTGTTTGTTTATTCCCGAACATATCCCATGATTCACCGCGCGAGCGCTTACGTGACGTAAAAGCTGTAGAGGACTATTAGCAAATCGAATGTGGTTTATCGTTGTCTGTACTCTTATCGACAAAGATATTCGTCATGACAGTGGTCAAAATGTTGTGGACTCACGACGCGCTTTTTTTACAAAAAGTAAAATTTCAGTTAACGAACGAAAAATGACGAATTTGTCACGCATCGAACTCCGCAATGGTTTCTCTTCAAGCTACGGAAAATCACACAATTTACGAAAATGATCAGTTTTTCAGCCGTAAAAAAACAAATAAGCTTATTTTCATACAGAAATACAGTGCACTGTTTGTCTTGGGAGACTGCTAAGTGAAGTTAGAAAACTAAAAGTACAAGAACGTCAAACACGGCCGATAAGCAGCTTGGTTCAGGTTTCACCCTTTAGAAAAATTGCATTTTAAATACATTAAAACTGATTATATAGAAGATTACCAAAACGTACTCCCCTCTGCTATCTTTGCTTGCTTGCTGAATATTTCGAAAATGCCTTATAATATAGAACATGTGTAATTATTGCACACGCTCTTATTGGTCAAAAAGCCTGCCGCTCGCATGCTGATTTTCCAGGTTTCAAATGGATGGCGTCAAAAGCACGCTCCTGCTAATATAACGCGCGCTAAAATACTATTTCCCCAAGGCTGCACAGTTCTCATACCAGGCTCCATTGTAAATCAATTAGACAATACAAAAATCACCAAGCTCCTAGGCTCACCCACTGCGTTCATTATAGATCAGACACACTTGAGAAAATACCACTTTGTTTTGAAATAGTTTTTTATATTTTCTCCTGTGCGTCATGGGCGCGCGACTTTGTGTTGTCTCATTACTACAACAATACTTATATCAGAAAAAAAAATCTACATAATTGACATGTGCATTGGAAAATGTGCAAGTGTCGCTGGTTCACAGCCTTTTTTTTTTGCTTTTAAACTGACCTTTTCTTTGGATACAAAACAAATATTTATTTCTATTGATTTCCCTGTGAAAAATAAAACTGTAAGTCCGCAAAACAAAACGTCAGCTTTTCGACAAGTTATTGACAATATTATTGAGTATTCGCTTCAGTAATTGCCGAGATTGGGAGGCCTCTGGAATATTGTGTAAACAGCTCGCAGCAGCCTACTTTTGTTAGAAATCGCTAGTCTAAAATGAAAAATATTCTGGTACATAAATCACAATTGTAAGCTTGTAGTGGGCACGTCAAAGCTCATGTGGCCTGTTTTCTCGCAACAGCCGATGACAGCTTTGAAGTTACTCAAAGCGTGCGCCTGCACTAGCTAAGTACTAGTGATGGACGAAGAGACAGCCGATGAGAAAATTGCGTTTTCTCAAATTGCAAATTCTGTATCAATTTTAAGTATTTAAAGCAACATTCCCTACTTTCCTACACCCTACTTTGTGTCTCTTTCTCTCCTTTCTCTCCTCGCTCGTGCGTTAAATTCAATCCTCCCCTGATTCTATCTCGGTCAGGATTTCACATGATCGAACCTCAACTCGTTTCCTCCGAGTTTCGCGTAAAAATTAGGAATGTTTTGCAGAAACTTTATAGTCTACTTGAGATCCAGCCATTATTCAATCTTCGTGTGTATTAATCCCAAGCCGGATGAGAGGGTATTAAGAGTGATATTCACGCTGAAAACTAAAATATATAGTGGGTGCGCTCGATAATGTTCGATTAATGTTGGTTTTCTCGTCATTAAATAAATAAAATTACCATGCAAGTAATTGAAAAAAAACAACTTCAAATGGTAAAACGGCAAATTTTATTTTGTTAATAGAGGAGTTTTCCTTTACAAAAGAGCTATATTTTATACTGCGAATGTTTTCACGACTTGATTTCGTCGTTCAGCAGATTTCCTAGCTACAAAATGGCTTTTTAGTCACGCGTAATAAAATTCCCTTTTTCTATAAACAAAATTCATATTTCGATAAAAATTATGTCGGTATGGGATTCAAAAAAATTGAATTTACATTGCATGAATGTACTCGTAAAACGATAATGCACTCGTCACTCAGCGATTCGTGCGTTATTGTCTTTCAGCTCGTGACTCAAAAACACGCACACCAGCTTACGCACACCTATATCATGTTGGTGGTAACCACTGGACGATTTATAATGGTAAATAATCGCGATCATGATGTGAGCGAAGTTCTGTTCTATGGTCCCATGGGTGGTACATCACCGAACAAAACGTTTTCAAAGCTCCTATTCTTCTTTTTCGCAATTTAAACTGTTAATATCAACGAAATGGGGACCATAAGTAATCGGCTCATATCATCACCATAAGATAATGACAGTTGTAGAGTTTTCTGCTTCTGATCACGACGTATTTCTACTCACCCACCAAAGAGATCTACTTTGACAGTTATCAGTTATACAGCAAGGAGGGCAATAGTGGTTGGTCTTCTAAGAAGTTTTATAGACTAGTGCTTTTAAAATCACTACAAACGAAGTCATGGTCAATAAAAAAGGAAATTGTAAATTTTGGATAAGCAATACTTGGATGGAAAATAACCAAGCATAGTGGAAGTGTCTATAATTTGTTATGCAAGTCATGCAATCATGAAAGACTCGTCGATACATTCGTTGCGGTTAGCCCGAGGGCCGTATTATCTAACGTCAGTCTTAGGAATTGAAGTCATTACAAAGTTTATAATTGATACCAAGAAATGCATGTACGAAGAGGCAACTGGGTTTGGATGAGATAGTGACAAACCCGTGGAAATGTCGTCAGTATCATTGAGATGATATAATTAATAAATAACCGTTTTTGTAACAATAAAATTGACTACAACGAAATTATGTGCATTACTGTTAACCCTTAGTCTGTTAATAAGAAGAATATACTGTTAGGGGAGCACAATAATTGACATTTAATAATATATATACACTAGATATACATATGTATATTTTATTGCTGATTAAGATAAGGGACGCCAATAGCATAGATATTTGTGGTAGGTGTGGTAAAACAATACTGATGTCGGCGAGAGAATTGTAATTATATATAATCAAAACTATACTACTTCAAGTGATTGCAATATGATATTGGAACAATAAAATATAGGTCCTTCATGGTATATTGAATATATTTCTTAACTTTTAACTCTTAATCAATTCTTAATCAAAACTACTTTATCGTTTCATTCAGATTACAATTAATATAATCAAATCAAAAATAAATAGAACATATAAAATTCATTAAAACTCAAAAATCTAGGTTTGATAGGAAATAGCAACAGCCAATCGAAGTAGAATGATTTCACGAAATTTAAAATTAGCGAAAGTCGAGTCAAATCAGTGAATGAACGTATTGGGTTTAGACGGAGTGCTAAACGGGCAAACGGCTTCAACATTTACTTCAACATCCGTTCACAAATTATTCAAAGTTATTAGGTTCGTAATTCGAACAACTGGTGCGAATTTCAAAGACTTAGAACGTGAATTATTTGAGACGAATGTTCTTCGTGAAAGTTTAGAATGAATACACGTACGGTGATCAGAGGTCACGAAAAAGGATTAGTAGTGTCGAGCTTATAATAATTTACTGAATACGCCGTGTCGTATGTGGAGCCAAAACTGCTCTCGATAGCTCAACATCGAATTATTACAATGAAAACTAGTATAAATGTCAATCTTCTTCAGCTATTTTGAGGAATAATTACGTTTCAAACCCATACTATCGACATTCTTGAAAACTGTCTGCCAAAGTATTGGCTAACTTCACGCTAATCCAAAAACATGTTTCGACTGATTTTATTTGCAAATCAATAAGCATATTATTGAATTATAAATTGCTGCTTCTACATTTGTTTTCATTTGTTTCGTTAACTAAAACCAATTTTTAACTAAACCAATTTTTAACTTTGCCAGTATCCCAATTGCGCATAAAAGCTGGTCATTGTTCGCATACTACTAACTTTGGGGGTTTTCCTCCATGCATTTACTATTTATACAATAATCAAAAAGGTCTTTATATTTAAAAAAAAAACATATAATTTTTTAATAAAACTATTGTGAGATAGGACAAGTGCAAACATATTAATATGAATGGAGGTAGTCACAAAGAATCCGCGCCAGAAAGACAGCCATATTGGCGGCCATTATGGGAAGTCTTCTTTCAAGTCGGGACATCGTTTTACGGAACAATGAATACTTGAATTACATCGATAGCCATACAAAAAGTACTTCTTCATGTGACAAACGCCTTGATAAGTTAATTTGTTACAAGAAAACCACTTTTGAAACTATAAAATTGAAATACTTTTTTGTTGGTGAGCGAGCGCAACATGCAGCACGTATCTAAAGAGGTTTTTATGCCATTTCCTTATACAACTTAAAAAAAAAAAAGAATTGTGGCTTGAATAATATCCTATTGAATATGTAAAGTGAACCTGTGTTGACCGTAGAACATAATGGTCTACTCAATTAAGTCAGATACCAACAATCAGAATTCAGAGCAGTGCTAAAATAATGTACATGCATATTTGTTGAGCTATTCAGAATAAATCAGCCAATGTTCAGTTGGGGCCGCTTTGTATATGTTGGACGGTTGAGAAGCAATCAGACAAAGAGAAAATGGCAAGCAATACACGTGAATCGAATAAAAGTAAAGAGCTTTCGTGACTGGAGTTCTAACCGTAATCCTCCTCGAATCCTTCATCGGCGTAGAAAACAAGGTTTTTGTACAGCTTTATCATATTATTATATTAATCTTATTATATCCTCACAAAGACAACTTATACTCTTCTTTATACATTGTGCAATGTGGCTTAAAATGAAACAGAACGAAGCCATTCACACATTTAACAAACTCACACTTCAACGGTGTGCAAAATCAACTTCAATCACATGTTAAAATCAAATTCATCACTATCTAAAGTGTTTGGAAGCAGCTCAATAATATTAGTTTGTTTTGGAATTCAACATCCAATGACTATGTGGTTTTTAACACGATTTTAAGCCGATAGTCTACGAATTATGGCATGGTTAGACAAGTAGGAATACAACATTTGCTAATTGACAATATGTACCGATCAGTAGCAATTCTGTAGGGGGGCTTCAGTTCGTTGATTATTGCAGTTAAAATCAAATTCATCACTATCTAAAGTGTTTGGAAGCAGCTCAATAATTTTTAGAACATTTACTAATCAATGACAATATGTACCGATCAGTAGCAATTCTGTAGGGGGCCTTGTGCGTTGATTATTGCAGTTAAAATCAAATTCATCATTACCTAAAGTGTTTCAAAGCAGCTCAATAACATTAGTTTGTTGTGGAATTCAACATCAAATGACTGTTTTTTAACACGGTTTTAAGCCGATAGCCTAAGAATTATGGCATGGCTAGACAAGTAGGAATACAACATTTGCTAATCAATGACAATATGTACCGATCAGTAGCAATTATGTAGGGGGCCTTGTTCGTTTGAATATTGCAGTTAAAATCTATTCATCACTATCTAAAGTGTTGGAAAGCTTCTCAATAACATTAATTTGTTGTGGAATTCAACATCCAACGACTGTGTGGTTTTTATGGATGGTTAGACAAGTAGGAATACAACATTTGCTAAATGACAATATGTACCGACCAGTACCATTTTTATGCCTTTTTGCAGAGCTGTATGATCAAAAGCACATCCTACTGATAACTGCATAAGAAAAGTTTTACCTAGATTTCCTTCAAGTATGTCAAAGTAAAACTATCAAGCCCTTACAGAATTATAAGTATACCTTATAAATAGTCTAAATTATTTTTGTCTTCCGAAATTGTCATAAAACCTCATTTTTAGCCATAAATAATCTAAAGAAGTGCATCACGAAGTGGTTTATTCCGGCATTCCTTCCTTTTTAAAAACACATCAAAGTTAAACTATGCTGTCTATACAACACTATTTATATATATACCTTTGATTTTCATCACTTCACAATTAATCCGGGAAGAATTCCATTAGAAAGTGATGCTTGCCTTTCCAGTCCAAGCTCCACTGTTGAAGTAAGTCCTTTCTACTTGCGTTTACTTTCACTAACTCCCCTTATTTCCCAACCTCATCCTTCTAGTGAAATTCCAGCATTTTGGTGCAGAAAAATGGCCTAATTGTTTCATGACTAGCCCCGTACCGTTCAGACAGCGTGATTGCTTGCAACGGATGCCAAGGTGCTAATTAGTTTGTTTTTAGCCGTCCAATAGCAATCGTGATAGTGATTGATGGGTAAAATTTGATCTAGAGTTAAAAACGAAACGGCAGAGCTGTACACTTTATAGTATCTGTCACTAAGGTTTTGTTAGAATATATGGATTATACTATATTTAGTCCATTGAACAATAACTTTTCTGATCCTGGGGAGACTACATCCCGCGCGTTTTGATGATGCTTTTATATAAGCTTATGTGGGTACATACATAGTACATACATACATATCTTTAATAGGTGTTCCCCTTTGGGCTTTTCAACAACCATTTGCATTCAATTATTTATAACTCATATATTAATTACAATATTATACTAGACTATGTAGACTCTGATTATTGAATTCGACTAGTGATTTGCTAGAAAAGCAAACTTAAGTTCTTTTTTTGATTGCACTCCTTTTTTAGGTCAAATTGTAGTGAGTTCCATATGTTTATATGTTTATATGTTTATATGTTGTCCGCTTTCTCTCAAGAGACTCCCTTATCACTACTTTGCAAGTCTTGCAACGACCTAAAAAAAACGAAACTCTGTACAAAATGAATGGATGTCCGATCGTTTTGAAAACTAATTGGTAAGGTACCCTAGAGCGAGTTCTTTTAAAAATACATTTGAAGGCCATTATGGTGGTCTATGGTGTCTGTAAGCTAGCGTGTCTAGTAATGGGGAGCCACTGTAGTTGTTGTAAGCTAGGAGAAATACAAGTGTGTTCATATTTATGCATCATGTTTAGAACAGTTCTGGCAGCAAGTTCTGTACTAGTTGTAATTTCCTGATGTTTTTCTCCGAGGTGTTTGCCCAGACCGAGACGAGCAATAGAACAGTTTACTTAATACTATTAAAGCGTTTGTGATCATCTATTGATCTGAGAAAGGCTTGACATGCAAGTCAGATACTACATGCGAAATGTGCGCATCATAAGCTACATTGGAGTCAATGATTACGCCTAGATCGAAGTTTCGTCTAATTTCGCCCTACAAAATTGGATTCTTTAACTAGTATGTGCTAACTACTGATGATTGTGTTACATTTCGACCAACAGCCCTAAAGAACATAATTTTTGAAATTTACCGGCGCCTTAAATGGCGCCTTAATAATAATAATACTGATCATGCTGATGATAATAATAATAATAATAATAATAATAATAATAATAATAATAATAATAATAATAATAATAATAATAATAATAATAATAATAATAATAATAATAATAATAATAATAATAATAATAATGATAATAATAATAATATCAAAACATAAGAACTTAGAAATGATCTGGATAGATTACAAGAAGGCCTACGATTCAGTTCCACACAGCTGGATCATTGAATGTCTTAATAACAACAAAGTTCATCCATCGATCACAAATTTTATAAGTAACTCGATGCAAGCATGGAACACTGAATTGATGGTTGAAGATGAATTCTGTGGACAATGTGAAATTAAATGCGGAATATTCCAGGGAGACTCGCTATCGCCATTGCTATTCATTGTATCGCTTATTCCACTGTCATCCATACTCAACAAAACAAACAAAGGCTACAAACTGCCAAATGGAAAGACCTTGAACCATCTTTTATACATGGATGATCTAAAGCTGTATGGGAAGAACGAGAAAGAAATCGAATCACTTATGCACACAGTGCGAATCTTCAGCACAGACATTGGCATGACTTTTGGAATAGAGAAGTGCGCAAGAGTGGGGTTAAAGAGAGGAAAGATCATAAAGAGAGAAGGAATAAAGTTACCTGATGGTAAACAGATAAGAAATCTTGAAGGCGATGATCACTACAAATATCTAGGAGTGTTAGAGAAGGAAGATATCAACCATCAGAAGGTTGAACAAAGGAGACCTCAAAATTGAGACGGAAGGACTACTCATGGCTACGCAAGACCAATCACTACCAACAAACTACATGAAAAGTAAATACAATATCAATGAATCATCGCTATGTCGATTGTGTAAAAAACAAACGGAAACAGTGGACCACTTGGTAGCTGGATGCGAAGTCTTAGCTGGAAACGAATACAAAGACAGACACGACAAAGTTGCAAGTACCATACATTGGCATCTATGTAGAAAACACAACATACAATGCACAGAAGAGAATTGGTGGGATCACAACCCCGAGAAAGTAGTAGAAAACGAAAACACCAAGATTCTATGGGACTTCAATATATACACTGACAAGAAAATTGAAGCAAGAAGACCCGACATTGTAGTAATTGATAAGAACAAGAAGAAGGTGGAGCTGATTGACATCTCAGTACCTAAAAACTGTAGGATTGATGTGAAGGAGAGGGAAAAGATAGAAAAATACCAAGACCTAAGAATAGAACTTGAAAGGCTGTGGGAGATGAAGACCATAGTAGTACCAATAGTAATAGGATCGCTAGGAACCATATCGAAAAACTTTAAAGACCATATTCAAAGACTTGAACTTAATAACATAAGCTTTTTAGATTTACAAAAATCTGTTCTTTTAGGCACGGCACATATATTAAGAAAGGTGCTTCAGCTCTCAGGAGCCGGGTAGGATCCCGAGCTGAAGCTAGATCTATACCAGTAAAAATTGTAAAAAAGGATTATTTTACTGTGAAATAAAGAAATAATAATAATAATAATAATAATAATAATAATAATAATAATAATAATAATAATAATAATAATAATAATAATAATAATAATAATAATAATAATAATAATAATAATAATAATAATAATAATAATAAAAATAATAATAATAATAATAATAATAATAAGTGGCTCTTCATCTGCTGGCACTCACACTCACTACTTCTACATTAAATATTTTTCATACATCACTCACTTAATCGAGAACGGTGACCCCCAAATCTTTTGCTTTCTTTTCATGTCTGCATTAAGTATTTCGCGTAATTGACGTAGAATGCTGCTTCTAGAAGTCACTTTTACCCATATTTGCAAATGTTCCAATTTTTTTATGACAAGAAATGCTACATATACCTTAGATGCTTTTCCTAGCAGAATACGTTCACATTTGTTTTGAATAGACATTTTGTGAGAAATTAGACAACACAAAGTCGCTCACCCATTGCTTTATAGAAACGCTAACCGTATGTACTCGAATAGACGCCGCGGCATTTAATTTCTCGTGATCCAGCTGCAGCGTTTATTCGGGGGCGGTGTTTATTCGAGGGCGTCGTTTATTCACTTTATTCAACAAGATTTTGAAATAGCAAGATACCGTACATATTGTAACCTTTTTAACAGGTAACAGTAAAAAGTCTAATAAAAATGCTATTCATATGTCTGTTCTTTTGTTTATTTAGACAATGTTACTCGAGTCAGTCTATTTCGATATCACTGTCCTCTTCGTGATAGTTGTTGCGTCGAGCTTGCGTCCTCTACATCTGACTAAGTACATTCAAAAGGATTAGTGTCTGGCTCATTCAAGCGTGATTTAACCGTAGATGCGGCGTCTATTCGGGGGCGGCGTGTAAACGAGTAAATACGGTATAAATATAAAAATATAATTGATAATATAACTTATAATCTTAACAAGCTAAAGTCGCACTCAGCTTCGCATCGTGTCACTCTTATGCTGGTTAATAGTTCTTTATATTTTCTCTTGTGCGTCATTGGCGCGCGACTTTAATTTGTTGTCTTATTTACTAAACTATATTCTTATATCATGAATGTCCAATATCCACGACCTGATACGGATGGTAAATTCTAATTCACCATCCGTAACTGTTGGTGAAGTTAATTAATATGCACGTTTTATGCATATCATTAATTATTACAGATGGTGAAATGTTCAAATTGGTCACCCTGTGTCATTCTTTGCATATATTCAAATTGGATTTCCTGTGTTATTTTATGCATATATTATCTTCAAGGGTGCCGTATACAGTAAACCACAGGGAGCCCAAGCTCATCACTTGTGATCTTTTACAGTAAATGTATGGAGTCGCGAGATGTCCTTTCGCTGTGCCTCAAATATACAATAATAAAAACTTTTTTTATAACGTAGATAGTTGTGTATAATTGTTTTCTAGTCTGTCAAAATCGCTCTAATTGAGCTAAAACTCGGTCACAAGTGTTTTTAACACAGAGTATGCCCACACATTTACATCGAGTAATAAATAATGCCTTTACTCGCAAATATGCTTGGAATACTTTAATAAAAAACGCGAAGAACTTAAAAAAAAATGACTCGAGTGTTTTAAACACGGAATTTAACTTCTAACTGCGTGAAGTGCTATAAACACGCGACAAACTTTCACAAATCAAGTGTTTTGAACACCGAATGCAATACCGGCGTCGCGTTGGTTTCGCGAATTTACCGCTTGCAGTAAACGCAAGCTGGACGCGAACAATATTAGTCAAGTTCATAACCAGGTAATACTTTTGACTAATTGACTTGACTAATTTCGGGCGAGTTGGTTTCGGGCGAGTTAAACTATGGTTGTACATTACATGAAATTAATTATTTTCTCTGAACCTAGATATCCACGTTCGTCAAGCTTTTCGCGGCAATCTCGGTTTTGTTCGTATTGATTTTATATGCATGCATTTGAAAGTCACAAACTGGCTTATGTTAAGTACGGAACGAATGTACTGTATGTAGAGGCCCGCAAATGAACCCAGGCCCGCAAAGGGCACCGAACTAAATTATAAAAAATTCATGACAATAAAATTATCTATACTACTACCATGATATACTGTCAATATTCAGTTATGAAATAAGTTACACAAAAATAAGCAACCATGCCAAGCTGAGAGCCTCACTCCATGTGATCACTCGTTTGCGATATGATACCGCGAAAAACGAGTGAATTAACGACATCAAACATGTAATAATCTCCATTTATTCAATACATGTAATTAACAATCGTTATAAAATTTTTGGTATCTAACGCGCGCTCTGATTGGTTGATGGCCATGTCTATATGAGAGAACAGAGAATGAAAATGACGAATGCTGTCGCGCGCGCTCTGATTCTAACGTGTTTACGAACATTTGGTATAACAGTTTTCTCTGCATTTTTTTGCGAAAACATTTCATAAAAGAAATATAAAACGGCCGCTTGGGTCTATGTACTGTGATATAAACACGCTGGGAGATGTAGAGCACTCAAGAAGCAAGAGAAACACTCGCTGCGCTCGTGTTTCTAAGCTTGCTTCTCTCGTGCTCTACATCTCCCAGCGTGTTTATATCGCAGTTTATAAAATTTTTGGTAACTAACGCGCGCTCTGATTGGTTGATGGCCATGTCTATATGAGAGAACAGAGAATGAAAATGACGAATGCTGTCGCGCGCGCTCTGATTCTAACGTGTTTACGAACATTCGGTAAACAAGTTTTCTCTGCATTTTTTTTGCGAAAAAATTTCATAAAAGAAATATAAAACGGCCGCTTGTGTCTATGTACTGTGATATAAACACGCTGGGAGATGTAGAGCACTCAAGAAGCAAGAGAAACACTCGCTGCGCTCGTGTTTCTAAGCTTGCTTCTCTCGTGCTCTACATCTCCCAGCGTGTTTATATCACAGTACATAGACACGCGCGCCGATTTATATTTCTTAAACATAGACACAAGCGGCCGTTTTATATTTCTTAAATATAGACATATATAGTGTGTTAAACTGTATCAAAAAGGACCTGGCTCGTTAATACATAACTGAAATAAAAAATCCACTTATTTAACATAATTGTTTGATTTACTATCATCATTTTGGTAAATAAAACATATTTTAAAAACTTTTAAAAATACGCAACGAAAGAATAAAGCGATGTAATTAAATTAACTAGTTCTAAGCATAAGACAATTTCCTCTTAAAACATTTTACTTATTCCGGCTAACAAGTACAGTAAAATTGATTTTTTTTACCATTGTCTTTTGTTCGAACCTTTTTTAAGAATATGCAGGTATATTTAATTAAGATTTCATTTTTGTTATAAAACTACGTGCATTAGCATTATTATCTGTAGAAAATTAAAGTTTGTATACAAAAGACGTTACTTCAAGTTCGTGATTTTGATCAGCTAAATTGAGAGCCTATTTTAATAGCAGATCATTTAGGGGCTGTTTATATAAAGGGGAGTTGTTCCTACTAGCCGGGATAACTCTATTGTTTTGAGTCACCCGGAAAATACAAGAGTTATCCCAGTAGCAAATAAAACTGTACTCGTTTCATATAAACAGCCCCTTAGAGTGATTAAAACCCGTAGAGCAGATTTCGTATGACTATGAAAAGCTCCCGGCACGAAGTTCAACGCGGTAATGACAAGGCAAGGCACATCAAAATGCTCATTAGAAACATCACGGTCGCGGCACTGAACTTTTCACAGTCCTACGAAATCTGCTCTATATACTAGTCTTACTGACGTTTAATGAGTGCTGTCGCAGTTTTGTTTAAAGCAAAATTAATTTGCATGAAATGCAGTTGTTAATGTTAGAGCGAAATAGAGGTGCTAGAGCCAAAACACTAAACCCATAAATAAAAACCAAATTGATTACTAACTAATTGTTTCTATTTAGTGACTGTTAAGTGCTGAAATACAATTGCAAAAGGAAACGACATGTCACTGATTACAGCTTCACTTGTCTCTCAGTTAATATAACTTCGGGGGCCACTAAAGAAGTTACCGAATTAATTCCGAGTGACATATACGATGGCTTCTTAATACCAGATAGACTAATAACGCAAAACGCAACAAATACAAAACCGCACCAAAAATAATACGAAACCACATCACCGCAAACCCTTACGCCCGTTTGGAAAACCCAACTTCTAAAGAAATGGTTCATAAGTAGCGTGCGTCCATCGTGTTATGGATGCACGCGGGAGGTTGCTAAGCACGAAAGAAGCGTAATGAGTTGCACGACGCGAAGCGGAGTGCAACTCTAGCTTCTTGAGGGCTAAGGCAACCTCCCAAGTGCATCTATTTAGCAAATCGAAGTGTCTTTTCTATGGTCTATACTGGTTTCACTGCAAAGTTTTGGCTATTTTCTTACGTCATTTCTATGTTCGATAAGAGTATAGACCATAGAAAAGACACTTCGATTTGTTTTTTTTACCACAACTGTAAAATTTCTCGCACGCTGATTGGTTGAAAACCATGTTCGATAAGAGGACAGACCCATGAAAATGACGCCATTTGACGCTTTCGTAAGCTTTTTCAAATTTGAAAAAACAATTGTGTGAAATCTCGCGCGCTGATTGGAGGATAGACACCACGTGTGCTGACGACACAACGTCACGCAACATTGTGCAAAGTTGAGGGAACGTTTGTCATCAACACGATGTCTTTTTCGTCTTAAAACTGTGATAAAAGCTCATTTCTGGATAAATCCTGAATGGAAAACACTTTTCTGTAAGTAAAAAAATTATAATAAATGTCACTATGTCCTCATTGAGTTTTCGTCTCTTTGATTTGATGCAGTTTTTCAGTCTTTTTGTCAAATTTTCGTCAATAGTCAAGTTGATTTCTGTCCAACAAAAACATACTCAAAAACGTGGTTTTGATAAAAAATGCCATTCTTTTAGCACTCTTTTGAAAACCTAAGTTATGTACCAGCTTCAACTATATCAAGGGTTTGTGCTTGTTGACTTATTTAATTTTGAATTCTGTTTTGCGAAGTTTTGCAAGGGCGCAACTGAAGTCGCCTATTCGCCGTAGTTGTTTTACTTTTATAGCTTACAGAAGAGAAACGATAAACAGTATTTCGTTACAGAAAAAGGCTTATTTCTTTACTTCTCATTTAAAACTGATCATTTTTGCGAATTGTTTCATTTGCCGTAGCATGAAGTGAAACCGTTGAGTTTGATGCGTGACATATTCGTCATATAACAGTCACATTCTGTCTATTTTACACATAAAAATTGAAAAAGTAGAACAATATTATGAGGTTGTGGTAAAACACGATGGACGCACAACTACTTATGAACCATTTCTTTTATAACATAGACAAAATATTATCATAATGCAAAACTGTCTATTTTGATTTGATCAAATCACATATTCTCGCGTAAAATTTTCGAGCTTAATCAATCAAGTGACTTGTGTCACAGAACAAATGTCTGAAATTTGATTAGAACAACTTCTTTCAGCAAGTTCTTTAGGACATTTACATGATAAAGACTGTTTTTTGTGTACCTTTTATCAAAACTGACTACTAAGAGCGCGTGAAAAGTCAAAACAACGAAAAACCCGACCGTTGATTGCGCGCGCACGCTCAAAAATGACGTTGAACTGGTAAGCACTCAATCAGAACGCGCGTTCTATCTAAATAAAAAAAATATGTGAAACAAATTGACATCAGCGTGCTCCATTCGCGTGCTCCCAGGGGGGGGGGGGGGGGGGGGGGAGGGGGGAGGGGGGGGGGGGAGGAGGGTTGGACACGGTCCGAAATGGATTGTGGATTTTCTTTTTGACCAATCACATCGCCCGATTTCATATTTGGCGGCAAGTTGAAAAACAAAGATGGCGGCCACGAAGAAGTCAAAGGTGAGCACAAACACTGCTTGTTTGATGTATTCTGAAAAGAAAAGAATTGTTTTTTTCTTAACAAACAAGATTCGGTGACGTTAGTAAGCACGTGAAGTTTTGATCATTGTACCTTTATATTTTGTGAGTCTAAACGCAACGTGAAAAGTTGGCTTTCATTTGGCACTATTGCACTCGACAGTTTTGACATGGGCGACTTATTTTGAAGTTTGTAACTGTAAAAGACAATGAAAATGCTCAATATTAGAACTACATAAACTATGATAAATTTACTATATCGTGGTTGTATGGCTCCCAATGGCTCCCCAGTAGTTTTCGAGTATTTGATTGATTAACTGAGTCAATCAGATGGTATTAAATACAATACAATAAAGTTTTCAAAACACAAGTCATTCATATTGCCCAGCTGTAAAACCGCATTTGCTGTCAATGAAAATACAGTTTTGAGGTAATCAATTCTTTTATTTCGTGGCAGTCTTATATGACACATGTTTGGCAGAGATTTCTAATGGAATTGTTATCATATTAAGAGACTTAAGAGTGACAAAAAGACAATGCATTACCTTGTTTTTTTTCTCGTAGGTTAAAGAGACTGTTGATGAGAGTAAGGTAACACATACCATTCCTTTTAAAGTACTTGGGGTAGCACATTGTGTTGAGAGACAAAGGCACTTAAAAATGGCAAAGCAAAAACTGAGTAATGGTGAAGAGGTGTCAGCATATATCAGCCCTGAACCTACAAACATAGAAGATGAGAATGCAATTGCTGTTTATATAAACTATGGCCTATATCCATATTTAATAGGATATATAGCAAAGGAATTGACTCAGTACATCCATCCATTACTAGCAAACAACTCTATAATATCTGTTTCACTTGAGGAAGTGAAGTTTAGAGTTACATGGGCTAAAACTGGTTACTATGCTAAGTTGTCAATAACAAGGAAAGGGCAATGGCCTGGGCCAGTGATCAGAGCTAGCAGAGGTGTTCAGTGAGAGTGATAAACAAGACAAGTCTCATTTGTTGTGTAAATTATGTTTAAGTAATGTGTTTTTATAATAAATTAATAGTTGTGTCAGTGTGTATATGAAAGTTCATATACATGGGAGCATGTCTATTACATTCAAAGTTTTCTTTTATTCACAAAAAAACCTACCTTAATTCAGGACCATTACTTAACATGTTGGTGGTAGTTTTTCTGCCGCCGAATGAAACTCTGCTCTCAGCGAGAGTTTTCCTCTTTGTGGAAGGTTTACTCTCCCTGACACAAACACACCAGGATCAGCACGTCTTTGGATCTTCACTTTATCAAGTCTTTCGTTGCCGGATTCGGTTGGTACATTGAAGGACTGGAGTTTTGCACATTTGAATCTGTTGTTTACTCCAGTCCAATAGATGAAGGGGAGATCAGGATTGATTCTCTTTAGAAATTCTTGTAAAATTTTGGGGTAGTTCTCTATGAATGTTTTATGGTCAAATGCATTTCCAATCATTTGATGTAGTAAGGCAAAAAGCCTTCAACATCATCTGTCGTTGAGGCTCTTGGATGTTCTGGAGGTAGTCCCTTTTCTTGGCCATCCCTTCTTCTCTTTTCTTGGCTTTCGATGTTTGCAAATAATGCAACAATTATTTCTCTTGTAAAACCTTGTATTCCTTTTATTGGCCTATAAAAAAATAAAGAGATATTACTTGAAGTAGTGTATGCACATGGATTAATTATATGGTATTTTACCTGTTGATATCAACTGTTGAGTAGTCACGGTTGTAGTGGTACCATGGTAGCCAATCTTCTAATAAAAAGTCCAGCATTTCTTTATTATAGTCACTACGTTGCTCTTCACTTAGCCCTCTTCCGTCTGAGGCTTTATGCCAATTGGATATTGTTGTTAAAAATCGTTCTTCTTCTGTGTAGTTTTTGTCTCTCATGAATCTTGCCATGGATGTTGACAAGAGTCTCTCGCAATCTGGTACGGATTGTTTATGCTGACCATTTAGTGCAGTATAAGTAAGGCCTGTAGTGGGATCATGTAATGCCTCCACAAAATGTTCCAGGTCAATACCTGGAACCGAGCCATTCCTTACACACATGGCAATTCTTGTAAGGACATGGTTGTGGTCTTCTCTCTCATGAAAGGCTGTTCCCATTGAGTTTTCTTCAGGGATGTATAGATGGTCTTTAAAATGTATCCCTTCAGCCTCGTATGTCTGCAATATGAATTAAGTCACACATAGCTATCAGAACATCTTGGTAAATAGCATTAATACAATTTATAATTCCCTAAATGTCAAACCTTTATCTTGTGCTTGAAGATATATTCTGCCATAAGAGATTTCAAACAGTTACTCTTTGTTTCAATTTTGCCTGAATAGAGAATCATATTTTGTTTACAGATTGAACAGATCTCTCCTGGGGATGGCAATAAAAGTATCACGCACCTGTAATCAATGGATGTGGATCATAATGAAAAGGAAAATGAGTTCTTCTAAGTATGAAGATAGCAGCATCAAATTGTACATTTTGATTGTGGATGTAGTCATAAATCCAAGTAAGGTCATCAACAGGTATGGCTTCATGGAATACATAAGCTCTTATATTGTTATTTGCATCTGTGTATAAAGATAAAGCCTATATTAGCTACACATACACACTGACTAGCAACTGGCATAAACTATTTTTATATACCAGTAGATACATGAAAAAAATATCAATTGCCCTTGGCGGGACTTGAACCCACAATACATTTATATAGTTTTATTTATTTATTTATTTATTTATTTATTTATTTATTTATTTATTTATTTATTTATTTATTTATTTATTTATTTATTTATTTATTTATTTATTTATTTATTTATTTATTTATTTATTTATTTATTTATTTATTTATTTATTTATTTATTTATTTATTTATTTATTTATTTATTTATTTATTTATTTATTTATTCATGTATTTATTTATTTATTTATTTATTCATGTATTTATTTATTTATTTATTTATTCATGTATTTATTCATGTATTTATTCATGTATTTATTCATGAACTTATTTGTTATTTTTTTCATTTATTTCATTTTATTGCCTATTGGTTGCACAATAGTGCCCTTTTGTGAACTTACCTCGATATGGAAGAAGAAACCGTTCTATTTGTCGTCCTGACATTGCCTTCGCTTCCTGTTTGGCATCCATTATAATTTGGATTATTGAAATAGGCCTGTTAGATCCCATTGTTCTTAATGAGTTAAACTCTCCATCAGTAACAAACCCTAAAAATGCATTTACATCAAATAATTATTATTTGTGTTTTGTGAAAATTTAATGTATTTGTGTAAGTTTTTTTTTTGTACCTACAACCTCCATTCCAATACTGGTCATGACATTCCTGACTTCCTCTCTGAGATATCTACACATGCTATCAGTAATACTTTTATATGGCAGCACACGAACGGGAATGGCGTATGGTTTCATGTTCCTGAGTTCATCAGCTATCATGAATATCATCAAATGTGATACAACTTCTCTCTTTTTCATGCTGAGATCTTTAGTATACTTTTTAAGTGAAGACTTGAACTCTGCTAATGATTCATTGGTACATTCGTCACCATTTGAGTTGAAGCTTCTTGATAAGTTTAGAAGTTGTACATTTGTATCACACAGATGCTTATACTCTTGGATATCCCAGTTCAGTGCACACAGCGTATCTTCGGTGGTACTTTTTCTTTCTTTCTTTTTACTTTCAAGTGTTTTTTCTGCTTCTCTCAACCCTTGCAAAAGAAATTCTTTGTCTTTAAAGAGATGTGTTTCTTCTTGTGCTAAATCTTCCTTTATTTGTTCTTTATGCTTGCCAATGGAGCTAAGGAAATAGATCATTTTAAAATGGTATTTGATGTTGTTTGTTTGTTGAGTGAAAACTACTTACACAATACATTCAAGTCTTTTGTGATATTCTTCTTCATTCTTCTGCAGAGTTCCATCTCCTAGATCAGAGTCACCTGACCACTGGTTGTTCATTGACTCTCTCAGTCCTTTGTGCATATCTGTACCGTCTGCTTTGATCCACCATCTTCCTTTGGGATTGTTCTTGTGAGCAGCTTCCATGGCTTTTTTCTAAAAAGAAAGAGACTATTTTTGAACTATTATATTTTTATTTGTCATAAATTAGTTGTATTGTTGTTTAATTGTTTTCATACTACCTTACTTATGTTTACCTGAATGTCTGTTTCTGTAGATAATCCATTCTTCTCTATGTGCCTCCTAATTGTGCGAGTACTTGGGCAAGCAATATTGACCTTTGCCTGTAGGTAAGGAACATACCTTCAATTTTGTTTGTTGCAATCATGTGTACAATATTTCTTGGTTATTATACATTTTGTTGCTAATATATAGCATGGTCTTAATTTTATGATTTGTACAGTAAATGTGATGTTTATTTTTTTTAAGTGTTATGATAGATTGTATTTTAGACATCATATAGGATGCTATAAATTTAAATATGTTTTATAAATGTATTATTATTTAAAAAATGCATTTACCTCCAATGTATCCCTTTTTGGTGTTTTTTTCTTAGGTGGAACTGGCCGTATATTATAAAGTGACTCAAGGCCCTTTGGAGTTAAATCTGTCTCTTCTAGTGCCACACTGTCTTTGCTGTTCAATGATGTTCCTTGTTTAGTTGTGATATTTGTTTGTGATGGACTGTATACTGGTACCATTGTTGAGCCAAAAACATCAACTGCTGCTTTTTCACTATGTCAACATTCATATTCCTTTCATTACTGTCCAGAATGTCATCATCAACATCATCGTTATCATCATCATAGTTGTTGTCATTGCCATCACCATCATAAGCCCACAGTGGACCAGAGTGTAGACAGTGCCATTTGTTACCAAAATGGGCATACATGCTCTCTGCCCATTGTAGATAATCATCTGATGCATGTATATTGGTTGCATCATTTCTTGAAAAGAACTCCAAGTTGTAGGCAATGAGACCAAATGGCATTTTACTTATTGGCATTCTTGTTGTTTTGTTGTCATTTCTTAATTCTCCAAGACATTTTGCCAAGTGGTATAATGTGTTTGGTTTTCTTGCTCTGGACAGATGTGAAATGGAATTTAGACAAAGTTCAATAAAGTCATCTTTTGTGTAGTGTCTTTTATCGTCTCCAATTTTCTTGACCAATAATTCTTCAAAAAAGTGACTTGTTATTTGTAGTTGTTGTTTTTCAGACAATTTTTGAAAGGCCCTTTTCAGTGATTCACTTGTGTTGCAATGTTCATTCTCTTTTTCTACACTTGTTGTGTCACTTGAAAAATATGAGATTCCAAGGGATTCCTCAGCTTGATCTATGTTTACAAAATCTTTGCACAAATACTTGACCACTTTTGTTCTGCACGACTGTCCTATAGAATAGTAGATAGAAGATATTTCATGGTCGCTTGGAGATACAAATATTATCTTCAAGTGCCCATGCAATATTCTGTTTATTATATCTGGTGGTTATATAATTATCAATGAAAAAGACAAAATGTTCTTTTGATTTTTTTTACATGTTAAAATATCAAATTTTTGAAATAAAGAAATATTGTCATTTCAATGATAATTATATATAAAATAATATATGTATGGAATATGTTTGAGCTTTTACACTGCCTTGTTATCAATAAAATGTCCTGAATTAGTTAACAATACACATTTTACTGGATTATTGTTATGACTTTGGTATTGATTCTATTATTAGTGAGTTATTAATATTATAGATTTTGTATGTTTGTTATTGTTTTAACCTATTAGGGAGCAGTCATTATTTATGGTGGGGTAGGGGTGGGTGATTGTGAGGAGGGGTTATGGAATTTTCAAGGCTTCTGAAGGAGGGGTTACTAATTTTCCTAGGCAACTGAAGGAGGGATCACGATTTTGGAAAACATCAGAAGGAAGGGTCATGAAAAACATGGTTATGGCAAGGGAAGGGTTGTGACAATTTGTAACTCTTGAAACAAAAAATCACCCACCCCCTACCCCACCATAAATAATGACTGCTCCCTGACTCTTTATTGTCTAATTTCCAAACTTTTTTTGATATATATTTTACATAAGCCCTTCACATAGTTAATTACCTGATCTTAGAGGTAAACCAGTCAATTTGTTGATATAATCAGCACATTTTTGCCAAAAAGACTCATCTTTAGTACATGGCCAAGGTTTACCGCCATGAACTATTTCACTTGGCTCATGAAAAAGAGCCACATATTGGACTAGTTTCTTGATTTCATCTCAGGTCTGTTATAGATATACCTGTTAATCTATTCAAACATTGACTCATTTAGTTTTTACTTTTTTTTATTTATAGAAAGATTGATAAGAAATGATTTCAGGTCTGTTATAGATATACCTGTTAATCTATTCAAACATTGACTCATTTAGTTTTTACTTTTTTTTATTTATAGAAAGATTGATAAGAAATCTCACCGAAGTTGATTGCTCTAAGCGTTGTACTTTTGTATTGTGGATATTTCTTAGCACTTGAGATGGACGTTTGGTACCGGCTTTCATCTTTAATATATGTAGTTTCCTATAACTTCTAATAAAACAAAATGACTGATTTTTATTCATTCAATTTTTTGTTTTAAAAAATTAATCGTAATAGACATAACTAACTTTTGATAATTCGATAATATCCACGAGTTTTTTTGCATTTTTTCCCTCAACTTTTTCCTTATTGGGTTTCTCTTTTTTGAATATGTATTAATTAATCTTATGTATATTTTTTATTCGTTTTGCTCAATTATTTAATAAGATATCTTTCCTATATACAATTCTTCACCTACTAAAGCAAACCAGAAGGGCGGTATTTGAAAAAGTACGACACGTAAACAACTACATAAATGATGATAAAACAACCTCACAGTCGCTAGATTTCTCAGTAATTCTTTCTAAAAACATTTATCATTTCTTGTCTGAGCTCCTTTCTGCTGATTATTGTGTATACATGAGTCTTTCGTGAATTTTTTTCGACGATTTTTGGGGCTTTCCGATTCTAATACTTTTTCGTGCGAAAACATTAGTAAAGCCGACTTTTGTTTACGCTAATATAAGCTGACTCTGCATATTTCTGGGAATTTAATTACGTCTTTTTAGTAATTCGGCTGCTTGGATCCTTTCTAAGTAGTTTTAGAATTTCATGAGCATGAAATATTATTTATTAATCATATCTATACTGATAAAATATTAACTTGAAAAATTGTTTTTAAGCAGTGCAAACTTTCGTACATGCGAAAGGTTTTTCGCGGTCATTTTTGTTATTTTAAAAGGTCGGGCTGGGGATTTAGGTGTCTAAATGATAACCATGATAATCCAAATTAAGTTGAAACATGTTTTTGTTTGGATACCTGTGTTGTTTTCAAAATTCCCGCGCTTTGCCGGCGGCATTTCATTTTGACCTTTGGGTGACTTGCAACATGCCGCGTGTGTACACCTCAAAGGCCAAGTGCAAATGAAGCCATTTTAGTTTTTCAACCCACAATCCATTTCGGACCGTGTCCTACACCCCCTGCGTGCTCCATACATTTTTTGTTCATAGCTAATAAGCCAATCAGAGCGCGCGTTATAACTTATCTATGTTATAATTCTCTTTTGACTTATATTTTGATTTTGACTAACAATGATTTTTTATATATATTATTAAAATAATAATTTAGTGTCATGAATTTTTTATCACTTAGTTCGGTTCCAAAATCTGCATTTTCTTTGTACCGGCTATGGGTTCAATTGCGGCCCGAATAGTGGGTTCACTTTCGGGCAGAATCAGGTTAAGTTATTGTAACCCTGCACCAACCTATATAATACCAGTGCTTTTGTGTAAATGAATTTACAAAAAAATAATTGAATCAGACAGGCAGATAACTATTAATATAAAATTAGTGTATATCTAAGATAGTTTAGTTATTGTAATTAGCCCGCTTCCAGCCTAATACCAGTGCTTTCGGGTAAATTGATACCCAACAAAACAACTGAATCACTGATCAGAAAGGGAAATAACCATTAATATATAATAGTTATATAATATATAACTATAGCCTAATACGTACCAGTGCTTTCGTATAAATGAGTTCACAACAAAACAACTGAATCAGACAGGCAGATAACTATTTATATAAAATTAGTGTATATCTAAGATAGCTCAGTTGTTGTAAGCCTGCACCAGCCTAGCTAATACCAGTGCTTTCGGGTAATATAAATATTCGGCTATATTATGTTGTTATTCCTTTGTGACAACATTGTTTCAATTTGGTGTATCTTATGTTATTATTTTACAAAAATATACAAAATATGATGTCCCTAAGGGCCCTAAAGTATATACAACATTATATCTAAATATTACCCTATATTCACAAATGTATTTTTTAAATGCTTTTCAAATGCTTATTACCGCGCGTGCACTTAACTCGCAATGATATAGATATTATGCATGCGTGTGTTTTGGTGCTAAAACATTTTTATGCTGGTATGGAACATTTGGTTTGCAATCTCATCTTTCACAATTATGTTCATGAACCGAATCACTGAAACTATCCATGCTGAAACATAAAATGTTGACCGAATCCTAGTGCGCTGTATTTAATTATTCCCGGCGTAGTCAATCGAATGATTTGAAAATCGAATATATACAATCAAACGCAATCATATGATTGGATTCGATTGCATTCGGCACTCGAACGAAATCGAACGCCAAAAAAATTGAGAATTCGATGATTGCATTCGATTTCAAAACAATCGAATGTTTGATTGCAATTGAGAACCATACGAATAAACGTAAATTTACAGTAATATATATATAAATTATGATAATAAAACAGTATTCTTTTAGTGACTTTTTAGTTAATTTTAGTTATTTTTTGTTCTATTTTACTTTTGTTTTAAAACATTGCCCCTGTACAACAACCAAAACAAGATAGTTATTTATCTGTTCTGTTTTTAAAAATCAGTTCGGTGCACATGCTTTATTTATCAAAACAGTGCCACGGAGGTTTAAGTTATATTATTTTTTGACAGCAAGAAATTGAAGTTTTGTTTATTTTTTATTATTATTTTTTGTCAGCGAAGGTGATCGAAGTGTCAATTTACATTATTAGGTTACTCGCTAGATAAAGGAAAGTTAATATTAATCTATTAATATGTAAACAAATTTAGTGCCTTCAATCTTTTTTTTATCTAAATACCTGATTAATTATTTAATTATTTCGGGGTGTTTTGCTTGCAGTCGAACGCAATCGAATGTTCGATTGCAATCGAATTTCTCAAAAACTTTTGTGAATTCGATTTCGTTCGAGTGCCGAATCCAATCATACTGATGATTTCGTTCAATGGCGTTCGATTGATCTGAACTTTCGATTGAGTACGCCGGGAATTATTTCAATCGAATACAGCATGTAGGTAATTTGTCTGCGCATGCGTTGCGGAAATCATTTTTGTTGAGATTTGTTGATGCCGCTGACACGCACCTATTCTGTTTTGTAAAAGTAAAACATAAACATGGCTTGCATCACACGAAAAGCGAAGTTTACTCTTCTATTTCATTTCGTTTTCAATTCTATAGCTATCCGGAAAAATGCACAGCATACTGAGGTTTGAATATAACGCGAACAATAAGAGTTATACGTTTTATCCACGAAAATCTTCTTATTTGTTTATGGCTTGATACAATCACCATCGTTCACCTGGATCGAATGAATTGAAAATCTTCCAGTTTCCTACACGATATTTTGCACTATTTTAGAGTCTTTAGACACTTTTGCTTAATCTTGAAAAATTATTAGTGAATACTGACATTTTGTTACAATTTAATACTTGCCTGTTTGACAGTGATTAAAAGCCACCAAATATAAATGAACAAAGGCTAGTATATCAGCAATTTTATTTCATGAATATCACTCTAAATGGTTGGGGGTAGTACTCTAAGAAAAATAAATAAGTTTTGAAATACTATCAAATGACAAAAAGAGCAATAACTTCATATGTACATATAATAATATTGAGGATAAATGTCTGTATCAGTTCAGAGTTTACAGCTAGCATTGAGACTGAGGGAATTCTAACACAAAACATAATATTGTTTTGCAATACTTAAAGTTTGATTAAATTTTAAATTTTAATTAAAGGAAGAGCTTTGTAGTGTTGTGATCTGGAAACTATAACTATGAATGACCCGTGACTATACACCCCAAAGACCCCAAATGATGTTTATATACAATACACATATTTCAATATTTTTAAAGAATTAAGAGCCATTACAACAATGAATTTTATCTTTGTTTTATGAGGATATCATTGCACATTGGGCATTCATTTTGTTTTTCTAATTGAATGCTCACATGAAAATGTCATGTTTCTGTAGAAAGTAAACATTTCTCCATACATCTGATATTACATCAACTACTAGCTTTCATCTCCCTGATAACAGAAAAAAAATATATTTAGCCACTTTATTGAAACACTTCATACTTTGACAAGTTTAAATGAACAATAATTCAACAACAATAATCATGCTAGAACAGACAAACAAGTGTTTGAAACTACTTAATTATTCCAATGAATAAGCACACATTTCAGAATGGTAATTTTACTAAGCAATCACAATTAATCACTTCTAGTATTAGTGTAAAATATTGAGAAGTTTAATAAACTAAGAACTAAGAATAATAGTATATATGTGATTGATATACTTCATAACCATCACCAATTATGTTAGTGCACAAACAAAGATAATAAAATCATGCAGGTCATATTCATGCATTATTTGTAATAGAAGAATATATATTATATTTACATAGAATAGAAACCTTCATGAATTTAACTACACAAGATGATGTGAATTATTCAGATTATCATTGCTGTTGTTGCATAACAATTTTTAAGCAATTTTAGACATTTTGGTCTTGTTGGTCACTATATACTTGTAAACATCAGATCAGTCCTCAAGATGGCTGACCCAGGGTTCTCATGCACTCAGTTAGGAGTCACCGTGCAGAGCCCGTCCAATTTTGCAAGACAAAACAACAAGTAAAATATATTCTATAATCTATCAGCTGTGAAATCATAAAAAATCAACTTGGGGCAAAACCTTTAACATAAGTTATTTCACATTTTTTTTGAAACGAGGTAGCACTTAGTGAAGAAGAATTTAACTGATAACGATTTACACATTACAGCAACAACAGCTCGAAAATGCAATGAGATACTGAAAATTAAACTATTGATGATAATTTTTAAACATTCAAGTTACCTTATAAACTGTGTTTCGACTACCAAACACATGAGGATATTGGTAAACTATGCCAGTGAAAAACAATAACAATCTGATGATTCTTCGAGGTAGATAGTGTGATACCGACAATTTCATTAAAATCACATTGTCGTCCAATTTTGTGGACCAAATGGACTATGATATTAAGAAGATAAAAGAAACTGCTTTGTAAAATCATGCAATTTTTATTTTGGGGCAAAAACATTTACTATGTGTAAAACGGTTTTGAATTTGTCGTCTACATATAGTGGAAAACCTGTAATCTTAAACAAGGAAGTTTTATTAGCTACTGCACTAGTTTATGCTACTACGAGCAATGGGGACAAGGTTTTGTGTAGAGCATGGTTGGATCCTGGATCTCAATCAAGTTTTATGACACATGGGTTTGCTCAACGTTTACGACTGAAAACAACATCGTTAAAGAATAGAATCAATGTTAATGGAATCGGCAGTATCAGAAAGGGAACTTTGGATAAATCTGCTTGTTTGAATTTATCGTCGTTGTCTTCGAAGTGCTCTTCTATTATGGTCATCGCATTAGTAATTGACAAAATTACTTCAGATGTTCCTCGACGTTCCGTAATTGAGGTTGATTGGCCTCAGTTGAACAGTCTTGAACTGGCAGATCCTCATTTTCTTACTTCTGGACCAGTGGATGTTCTATTAGGAGCTGATGTTTATTCGCATCTTATTCTTGGAGATGTAGGAGTTCTCAAGAGCCCTGACGGAGAAATGTTAGCACAACAATCTATTTTCGGATGGATTATTACAGGATCAACTATGATGACAAGGCCGTCTGAGAACGATCAAGTTGAACAAGAGAACACTCTATCACATCTCATACAAAGAGATGACCTCTTGAAAAGATTCTGGGAATTAGAAGAAAACCCATCAGCTAAGTGTTGGTCTTTAGAGGAGAAACGTTGTGAAAGTCATTTTGCAGAAACTACGTATCGTGAAGGAAGTGGAAGATATGTTGTGTCACTACCGTTCAAAGAAAATCGTAGCTTTGGAGAAAGCCGAGTACAAGCGTTAAAACGACTACATCAAACGGAAAAGCGTCTATCACGTGACCCAGTGTTGAAGGAGAGTTATACTGCAGTGATGAAAGAATATGTTGATTTGAATCACGCTGAAAAGATTCCAGATAAAGAAATGAATGTCAACAACGCGTATTACATGCCTCATCATGCAGTAATTAAAGAATCAAGTTATACGACTAAGGTCAGAGTTGTCTTTGACGCATCTGCGAAAACGTCTACAGGAATTGCATTGAATGATTGTCTGATGGTTGGTCCTAAGATTCAAGAGGACTTAGTTGACATTCTAACTCGTTTTCGTCTACATAGCATTCTCTGCAGATATCGCCAAAATGTACAGACAAGTGATTCTACATCCACGTGATCGTGATTATCATCGTTTTGTTTGGAGAGAAGATTCTACGCAAGAAGTAGAAGAGTACAGAATGACTACTGTGACTTTTGGAGTATCGTCATCAGCTTATCACGCTCAACGAGTTCTGACAGAATTAGCAAAGGATGAAGGTTCTAAATACACTCTCGCCTCACCGATTGTAAAACGTGATTTGTATATGGATGATTGTTTGTCTGGAGCTGCTGATGTATCAACTGCTGTACAAACGCAACGAGAGCTTACCGACTTATTGAAGGAAGGAGGATTTGACTTACGTAAATGGACATCGAATAGTACTGAATTACTCAAATCCATACCACAGGAACTTTGTGAACTTAAAATCTGACTTTGACTTAGATTTTGGACAATCTAACTTCGTCATCAAGACTTTAGGCATGTATTTGTGTCCTATGGAAGATGAGTTTCTATTTAAAGTGCAGTCTATTGATAGTTTGTCTGATGTTCGACCAATCGCAAAACGCATCCCTTTGGGACTATTGGCACCTGTATTGATAACAGCCAAGATCCTATTCCAAAGTCTATGGTTGCAAGGTATTTCCTGGGACGATCCTCTCCCTGACGATCTTCTTCGAGAATGGACTAAGTGGAGGACGGAGTTAACTGCGTTAGAAGAATTACGTATGCCTAGATGTATAGTTCCAAAGAACAACAGCGTTTCCAAGTATGAACTACATGGTTTTTGTGATGCATCTGAGTCTGCTTACGCAGCGGTAGTTTACATGAGGACAGTATCTGTGAGTGGAGAAATATCTATTAACCTGGTAGCAGCGAAGACTAAAGTTGCCCCATTAAAGAAGCAATCTATACCTAGACTAGAGCTATGTGGTGCTCTATTGTTGGCGAGGCTAGTACACCGAATTGTGAAAGCATTTTCTACCTTGAATAACATCATACTATACTGTTGGACTGATTCAGTCATAACATTGCATTGGATTTGCAGATCACCCAGCAAATGGAAAACGTTTGTGGGAAACCGTGTTAGCGAAATACAAGACCTCGCCAATCCATCTTCCTGGAGGTATTGTCCAACTAAAGAGAACCCGGCAGATTGTGCTAGTCGTGGGATTAGCCCCAGTGATATGTTTTCGCACGCTCTTTGGTACACTTGACCGCCATGGTTACAATCTACACCCGATGAATGGCCTACAATGTCTAACGAAATTACTACAGAGGTATCTACACTAGAGCAAAGAAATAACAGTGTTATCGTCACCAACTTGGTCAAGACAACGGAGTTGAAATCTGTCTTTGATTTGTTGCCTTATTCATCGTTTACAAAGCTTGTACGTGTATTAGCATGGTGTCGACGATGGAGATTGAGATGTACATCTGTAAGTTCAGAACCTAAGCCAGGTGGACCTTTAACTACGAATGAATTGAAGCTTTCCCTCTTGTTTCTGGTTAAAGAATCTCAACGTCAAGACTTTTCTGAAGAAATCAGCTGTTTAAAGAAAGGCAAAGTCATCTCCAGCAAGAGTAAGCTAGTATCCTTACATCCATTTCTGGACGACAACGAAGTGCTACGTGTTGGTGGACGCTTAGATAAATCATCATTACCTTATGATCAAAAGCATCCAGTACTTCTGTCCAAGCGTCACACATTGACAGACCTTATAGTGCAGTACGAGCACTTGAGAAATCTACACGCTAGCCAGCAACTGCTTCTAGCCACTATTCGTCAGAACTTTTGGATAATAGGAGCACGAGATCTGATTCGACGACTTGTACACAAGTGTGTAGTATGCAGAAGGCAACGAGCTGAAAGTTTACAGCAAATCATGGGATCTCTGATCGTATTACCTCTGGGCGAGCATTTATGAACACTGGTGTTGATTTTGCCGGTCCTGTCTTGATGAAATCTGGTCGTGGTCGTGGAACTAGGAATGAGAAGGCATGGATAGCTCTATTTGTCTGTTTAGCTGTTTTAAAAGGCTATTCACATTTCACTTGTTACTAGTTTATCAACTGATGCATTCTTAGCAGCATTGAAGTGATTTGCCTCACGACGAGGAAAACCGAAAGCCATTTATAGCGACAATGGTACTAACTTTGTACGAGCTAACAAAGAATTACGTCAACTCACAGTTTCACAAGAGCATAACGACGTCGTAAGAAAGTATATACAACAAGACCACATCGAATGGCATTTCATTCCCCAGAGAGGAAGTCATTTTGGAGGACTGTGGGAAGCGAGAGTGAAAAGTATGAAGTACCATCTACGTAGAATCATCGGAAACGTAAGTTTAACTTATATAAGAAGAACTGTATACTGTTCTATGCCAAATAGAAGCCTGCTTAAACTCACGTCCTCTCACTCCACTGTCGTCGGATCCTTCGGACCTACAGGCTCTCACTCCTGGTCATTTCCTGGTGTCAGCTCCACTGAATGCACTTCCTGAGGAAAACGTGGCTGATGTCAAAGTTAACCGACTAAACAGATGGCAGCATCTACACCAACTGCACCAGCATTTTTGGAAACGATGGTCAACGGAATACCTCTCTAACTTACAGCAGAGACCAAAGTGGAGGAAAGAAAGGCGCAACTTAGAGAAAGATGATCTTGTAATCCTACAAGAGGATAACACTCCACCCACTAAATGGGTAATGGGAAGAGTAAAAGAACTTTATCTGGGAGAAGACAACAAGTGCAGAGTAGTAACTGTGAAGACTGCCAATGGTCTCATGAAAAGGCCAATAGCCAAACTAGTACTCTTATTAGCTGAACAAGAAGTTAAACTGAACACTGAACACTGAACACTGAACATTGAACATTGAACACTGTTTGTTAATATTTTGAAGCAGTGCTTCAAGGTGGGGAATATGTTCTGTACAATACAAGTCATTAGGGCGAACTGTCATAAATAAGCTCATTGATAAACATTGGTTGATTATGTAACTGTTTGGTAAGTTACATACCCCCCTTTGTCTTAAAGGGTAAGAAATAGGTTTTTTGAATCCATAAGTTAGTGTATGTATGTGTGTGCTTAATGATAGTAAGCACGAAACGAATCGAACCGAACCGAAATAAAGAAGTTCATAAACCAGCGACTTGAATTGAAATGAAATAAACAGAGGTAAAATACTAAGTTTACAAAGTCTGTCCTTATACTTCGGTCCTGTAGGGAAGCGCCATGATAAACTTGGTTGCACGCCGTTGAATACGTTCCATCGTAGAAATATCATTAACCGTCTGTGGGGCCCATACTTGGCTGCAGTAGGCTAGTCGGCTATGGACGATGGTAAGGTATAGAGTCTTGCGATCTTGTTTGTCACGTATGTCGAACGCTGATCGTCTAAGAAATCCTAGCTTTTTGTTTGACTTCGATGACACTTCCTGGACTTGTTTATTCCACTTGAGGTCGCTTGTGATGGTTATACCGAAGTCCTTTTGACTGTTTGTTGTTTTAATAGGTAGACCAAGGAGTTCATATTGACAAGTTATTGGTTGATGACTTCTTGTGATGGAAAGAACTGCGCATTTCTTCTGGTTTAGGTCCATTCTCCAGTCCCGACACCACTGTTCCAGATCATTTAAGTCGTGCTGTAGACTGAGGCCATCGTCAGCTCTCCTGACACCACGAAAGAGTTTGGTGTCATCTGCGAACATAGCAACACTAGTTTGCTCTGATGCAGTTTCAGGAAGATCGTTTACAGAGATGAGAAAAAGTAGAGGGCCCAGTAATGAACCTTGCGGGACCCCTGACACAACTGGGAGTTCAACAGAAAATTCACCAAGCACAGTAACTCGCTGGTAGCGTGCAGATAGATAGTCACTGATCCAACACTGTAACTTCCCCCTTATACCAAAGCGACGAAGCTTGGCCAACAGAAGTGAGTGGTCGACCTTATCAAAAACTTTGTCAAAGTCTAGGTATATAGAGTCCACTTGACATATATTGTCTAGCATTTTGCCTATATCGTGAAGTACGAGTAGTAATTGGGAAGTTGTCGATTTACCCTTCAAGAAGCCAAATTGTAGATGGTGAAGTTGGCTTGACACGTGAACTATGAGCTTATTGTAAATACATCGTTCAAGTACTTTTGATAATAGTAGCAATAAAGAGATTGGACTGTAGTTAGTTACTTCGCCAGCAGGGCCGCTCTTCAGATTCGGGATAGTGTTGGATACCTTCCATTCACTAGGCAGTCTGCCCAAAGACAGACTATTGTTAAATAATGCACACAGTGATGAACAAATGCACGACGCACAGTTTTTTAGTAGCTTAGCAGGTATTTTATCCGGTCCAGTTGCCTTGTCCTCATCAAGAGAGTTAAAGACTTCACAAACCTCACTAGGTGATAGTGAGATGTCCGAGATGGCATGGGCTGGTAGATCATCAGGGGAATCTGGTGACACCTGCTGATTAGTAGTGTCTGGTTGGTTGAATACAGAATAGAAATACTGGTTGAACATATTTGCAATATCAGCAGGGTTGTTTGCTACATCCACCACATCTTGTTTAGTCCACGTCATTTTGTTTGGGACGCTTGATTGTTTTGAGACTGCCTTGAAGACCGACCAGAATTTCTTGGTATTAGATCTTAACAAGTTAGGAAGAGTTAGGAAGAATTGTTTACGTTTAGACCAGATCAGATTTTTAGCTTGACGTCGGAGATCACGAAACTTGTTCCAAAGTTTAGGGCAGGATTTCCGCTTGGCCTTTTTCCTGCAAGTATATTTCTAGCTTCATAAGTAGATGTTTGACCTCTCCGTCAATCCAAGGTGGAGTGCTAGATCTTCTGAATGTTTTGGAAGGGATGTTATCGGCCGCGGCACCCAGGAACAGGTCTTTCCAACGTTGCCAATTGGCGTCGATGTTTCCGTCTTTGACGTTTTGTGATGGCGAGAGGTCAGAAAGCTCAAGCGTTCTCCGCAGGCGATCCCAGTCAGCGAGGTGATAATTGTAAACAGTCCTTTTGTCATTTCCATATGACTTCGCGTGTGTTAAAAAGTAAAAAAAAACAATAGGTTATGATCAGAAAAAAGGTCCATTGTCTTCGGCTGTATGCATGAGAGATTGCAGATATCCTCTGGGCAGGTTGTCAAAACAAGGTCTAGTATGTTATTTGATCTTGTTGGAAATATGTTAATTTGTTGAAGATAGAAATCCAAGATGATTTCCCTAAATTCGACGGATCCAAACGATACTGTTTTTTCTGCAGAGTCGGATAATAAGGTAGAATTCAATATCAAGTCGGGAAAATTAAAGTCCCCGGTAATAAGAACTTTTTCGTAGTGGGGAGATGTTGTTTCCAGAAATGCCGTAAACAGCTTTGACCACTCATCCAGATCACAACTACAATCATTGACAAAAGTGTTGGCACGAATGTGATAAAGTAATTTTAGCACTGCTGAAATTCTACTTCTCCCCCCACCCCTTTCGCAATGTTGAGGAGGGAGTCATTGTTTGGTGCTTGTGTGGTTGACCTGTCAATGCGCTATCATTTCACACCAACATTGATGTGGGGGAAAGGGGGGAAATTTTTTATACTTAAAATAAATGAAGTAGTCACTATGAGTTAAAATACTAAAATCGTGCCAACTACTTTTGACAATGATTGTAGGAGGACGATAACAAACACAGACTAGGGATTTTTTTTGATTTTGTAAGTTCGATTTCAAGTGCAATAATCTCCAAGAGATTTGACCAGCTTGTAGAGTTACTACTTGCAAGTCTGTTGAAACGAATGTCGTTACGTATTGCTATAAGTACACCGCTTACACCATGCCCAAAAAATCCCGCATGTTCCGCTGAAAATTACTTAGTACGCCGGATAAACGTATCAATACCCTCCCAACGTAAAACCCCCATCTTTGCAGACAACAGCCTTTAAAATAAAAAATTACTGGTAATGTAGCTTGCACGTTAGAAGAGTAGTATAAGAAAGTAAGAAAATATACGGGTATTAGATGATAAGTTAAATAGAAAGATCATACTGCAGTATTACAGAAATATCGTAAGGGATACTAGGGGATTAGAGGCCAGTAATAGCGTAATAGCGTAATAGCCGTACTAGGGTATTAGAGTGCTAGAGTAATAGCGTACTAGCGTAACAGCGTACTAGCGTACTAGAGTAATAGCGCAACAGCGTACTAGCGTATTAGCGTACTAGCGTACTAGAGTACTAGAGTAATAGCGTAACAGCGTACTAGCGTACTAGCGTAATATCAGTACTAGGGTAATAGAGTAATAGCGTACTAGCGTACTAGGGTAATAGCAGTACTAGGGTAATAGAGTAATAGCGTAACAGCGTAACAGCGTACTAGCGTACTAGCGTACTAGAGTACTAGAGTACTAGAGTAATGGCGTAACAGCGTACTAGCGTACTAGCGTAATAGCAGTACTAGGGTAATAGAGTAATAGCGTACTAGAGTACTAGAGTAATAGCGTAACAGCGTACTAGCGTAACAGCGTACTAGCGTAACAGCGTACTAGCGTACTAGAGTACTAGAGTACTAGAGTACTAGAGTAATAGCGTAACAGCGTACTAGCGTACTAGCGTAATATCAGTACTAGGGTAATAGAGTAATAAGCGTACTAGCGTACTAGAGTACTAGAGTAGTAGCGTAACAGCGTACTAGCGTACTAGCGTAATAGCAGTACTAGGGTAATAGAGTAATAGCGTACTAGCGTACTAGGGTAATAGCAGTACTAGGGTAATAGAGTAATAGCGTAACAGCGTAACAGCGTACTAGCGTACTAGCGTACTAGAGTACTAGAGTACTAGAGTAATGGCGTAACAGCGTACTAGCGTACTAGCGTAATAGCAGTACTAGGGTAATAGAGTAATAGCGTACTAGAGTACTAGAGTAATAGCGTAACAGCGTACTAGCGTAACAGCGTACTAGCGTAACAGCGTACTAGCGTACTAGAGTACTAGAGTACTAGAGTACTAGAGTAATAGCGTAACAGCGTACTAGCGTACTAGCGTAATATCAGTACTAGGGTAATAGAGTAATAAGCGTACTAGCGTACTAGAGTAGTAGCGTAACAGCGTACTAGCGTAATAGCAGTACTAGGGTAATAGAGTAATAGCGTAACAGCGTAACAGCGTACTACCGTACTAGAGTACTAGAGTACTAGAGTAATGGCGTAACAACGTACTAGCGTAATAGCAGTACTAGGGTAATAGAGTAATAGCGTAACAGCGTAACAGCGTACTAGCGTACTGGAGTACTAGAGTACTAGAGTAATGGCGTAACAGCGTACTAGCGTACTAGCGTAATAGCAGTAATAGCGTACTAGAGTACTAGAGTAATAGCGTAACAGCGTACTAGCGTACTAGCGTACTAGCGTACTAGCGTACTAGAGTAATAGCGTAACAGCGTACTAGCGTAACAGCGTACTAGCGTACTAGAGTAATAGCGTAACAGCGTACTAGCGTAACAGCGTACTAGCGTAACAGCGTACTAGCGTACTAGAGTACTGGCGTAACAGCGTACTAGCGTAACAGCGTACTAGAGTAATAGCGTAACAGCGTACTAGCGTAACAGCGTACTAGCGTAACAGCGTACTAGAGTAATAGAGTAATAGCGTAACAGCGTACTAGCGTACTAGAGTACTAGGGTAATAGAGTAATATCGTATTAGCGTACTAGCGTAATTATTATTATTATTATTTTAAGGCGCCTTAGAACTTTAGGATCATGTGCGGGGGGGGGGGGGGGGGGGGGGGGGGGCAGGGGACGAGGAGAGGGGACTTTGACACAGTCATAAAGTAACCCAGCCTGCGTACAGCCGGGTAAATAAACCGGATGACGACAACGTGTAAACGCTAAAAAAAAAGAGATGATAGATAGATGTAATGTAACACGTTGTCAATAATTACTTTAAAAAAAAGATAATACGTCAACTGTCCGACATATAGCGGATTTCGTATGACTTTGCAAACAGGGTCGAGGGTCGAGGGTCGAGGGAAAAAAGTCGAGGGTAAAAATTGATAATAAATATCATGTAATAAATATATTATCAAAAAAATAAATAATGATGTTCTTCCGACAACAAAACGTTTTCTTTTGACTGGGCTTGTTTAGATCAAAAATCTTGACACATTCCTGGCATTTCTCATCGAACAAACAATAAAATTGCGAAAACACCCGGGGCCGCACTAGAACAAATTTTGGGCCCAAATTTTGTTTGTTGTACCAAAAAACTCTGTCATCGACGAGGTAGGAAAAGTGCAGTGCGGATATATTTTTGTGTTGGGACAAAATTTGTCGCTGCCAAACAAACTTCAAAAAATCAATTTTGACAGGTTTGGTAATTGACAGGTTTGGTAATTATCACGTCAACCTGGATTCTTCAATGTGTGTGTTCAAAGCCAACAAAAACCACAAACTAGCTCGATCAATCGAAGAGAGATGAATCCGTGATATTATCGTGATTTGTACGGGGAAATGTTCTATTTTTTTAATAGATGTTCTATATTTTTTAATAACAATAATGTAGTTAAAAATTTAAAAATAGCTGAATCTGCTCCAAAACGTGACGCTTATTAAAATGTATCTATCAATTGACACTTGGTTGACGTTTGCGATCGGCCTAACATTATAGTGCGAATAAAGTTTCCAAACCAAACTTTGGTTCAAATAAACTTAGGTATGAATTTTGGTTGAGCCAAACTTTAGCAGGCTAGTGGGAATGGGGCCTATCATATCGTATGTACAAACAGATAAAAGTTAACATTTTTTTGCTCGTTGTTTACTTAGCGCTTTTCTAGCTCATTTGCCAGTGTAACCCCCGGGGGGGTGGGGGGGGGCGTGGGGGGGGGGGGGGGGCGTTGGTACTCCTCTATATTTACTATACGGGTATGTGCCACACGATAGGGTATGGTTTTTCGGCTTTTAGGTCTGGGGTAGGGTATCATTTTTTTACAATTTGTCTGGGGTAGGGTAAGGTTTTTGTCTGGGATAAGGTATCTTTTTGACATTTTGTCTGTTGTTGTTTTAGCCTGCTAGGCTACGTTTTCTGCCGGCACAGAAAACGATTTAAATTCAATTAAACAATTGGCAAATATAACCGTTTTTGCGTTTTTTTGCGTTTTTTTTTAGTCTGGGCCAGGGTGTACAATCTTAGGTTTAGTCTGGGATAGGGTATGTGAAATCAAAATTCTAGGTCTGGGATAGGGTCAGGGTTCTGAGGACGTGGCGGTACACCCACACCCAAGTTGGGGTGGTAGTACCCATTACTCTATTACCCTAGTACTGCTATTACGCTAGTACGCTAGTACGCTGTTACGCTATCACTCTAGTACGCTGTTACGCTAGTACGCTGTTACGCTAGTACTCTAGTACTCTAGTACGCTAGTACGCTGTTACGCTAGTACGCTGTTACGCTAGTACGCTGTTACGCTAGTACGCTGTTACGCTATTACTCCAGTACGCTAGTACTCTAGTATGCTAGTACTCTAGTACGCTGTTACGCTGTTACGCTATTACTCTAGTACGCTGTTACGCTAGTACGCTGTTACGCTATTACTCTAGTACGCTAGTACGCTGTTACGCTAGTACGCTGTTACGCTATTACTCTAGTACTCTAGTACGCTATTACTGCTATTACGCTAGTACGCTAGTACGCTGTTACGCCATTACTCTAGTACTCTAGTACTCTAGTACGCTAGTACGCTGTTACGCTGTTACGCTATTACTCTATTACCCTAGTACTGCTATTACGCTAGTACGCTGTTACGCCATTACTCTAGTACTCTAGTACGCTAGTACGCTGTTACGCTGTTACGCTATTACTCTATTACCCTAGTACTGCTATTACGCTATTACGCTAGTACGCTAGTACGCCGTTACGCTAGTACTCTAGTACGCTGTTACGCTAGTACGCTGTTACGCTAGTACGCTGTTACGCTAGTACGCTGTTACGCTATTACTCCAGTACGCTAGTACTCTAGTATGCTAGTACTCTAGTACGCTGTTACGCTGTTACTCTAGTACGCTGTTACGCTAGTACGCTGTTACGCTAGTACTCTAGTACGCTAGTACGCTGTTACGCTAGTACGCTGTTACGCTATTACTCTAGTACGCTAGTACGCTGTTACATACGCTAGTACGCTGTTACGCTATTACTCTAGTACGCTAGTACGCTGTTACGCTAGTACGCTGTTACGCTATTACTCTAGTACTCTAGTACGCTATTACGCTAGTACGCTAGTACGCTGTTACGCCATTACTCTAGTACTCTAGTACTCTAGTACGCTAGTACGCTGTTACGCTGTTACGCTATTACTCTATTACCCTAGTACTGCTATTACGCTAGTACGCTGTTACGCCATTACTCTAGTACTCTAGTACGCTAGTACGCTGTTACGCTGTTACGCTATTACTCTATTACCCTAGTACTGCTATTACGCTATTACGCTAGTACGCTAGTACGCCGTTACGCTAGTACTCTAGTACGCTGTTACGCTAGTACGCTGTTACGCTGTTACGCTAGTACGCTGTTACGCTATTACTCCAGTACGCTAGTACTCTAGTATGCTAGTACTCTAGTACGCTGTTACGCTGTTACTCTAGTACGCTGTTACGCTAGTACGCTGTTACGCTAGTACTCTAGTACGCTAGTACGCTGTTACGCTAGTACGCTGTTACGCTAGTACGCTGTTACGCTATTACTCTAGTACGCTAGTACGCTGTTACGCTAGTACGCTGTTACGCTATTACTCTAGTACTCTAGTACGCTATTACTGCTATTACGCTAGTACGCTAGTACGCTGTTACGCCATTACTCTAGTACTCTAGTACTCTAGTACGCTAGTACGCTGTTACGCTGTTACGCTATTATTCTATTACCCTAGTACTGCTATTACGCTAGTACGCTGTTACGCCATTACTTTAGTACTCTAGTACGCTAGTACGCTGTTACGCTGTTACGCTATTACTCTATTACCCTAGTACTGCTATTACGCTAGTACGCTAGTACGCTGTTACGCCATTACTCTAGTACTCTAGTACTCTAGTACGCTAGTACGCTGTTACGCTGTTACGCTATTACTCTATAACCCTAGTACTGCTATTACGCTAGTACGCTGTTACGCCATTACTTTAGTACTCTAGTACTCTAGTACGCTGTTATGCTGTTACGCTATTACTCTATTACCCTAGTACTGCTATTACGCTAGTACGCTAGTACGCTGTTACGCTATTACTCTAGTACGCTGTTACGCTTGTACGCTGTTACTCTAGTACGCTGTTACGCTAGTACGCTGTTACGCTAGTACTCTAGTACGCTAGTACGCTGTTACGCTAGTACGCTGTTACGCTAGTACGCTGTTACGCTATTACTCTAGTACGCTAGTACGCTGTTACATACGCTAGTACGCTGTTACGCTATTACTCTAGTACGCTAGTACGCTGTTACGCTAGTACGCTGTTACGCTATTACTCTAGTACTCTAGTACGCTATTACGCTAGTACGCTAGTACGCTGTTACGCCATTACTCTAGTACTCTAGTACTCTAGTACGCTAGTACGCTGTTACGCTGTTACGCTATTACTCTATTACCCTAGTACTGCTATTACGCTAGTACGCTGTTACGCCATTACTCTAGTACTCTAGTACGCTAGTACGCTGTTACGCTGTTACGCTATTACTCTATTACCCTAGTACTGCTATTACGCTATTACACTAGTACGCTAGTACGCCGTTACGCTAGTACTCTAGTACGCTGTTACGCTAGTACGCTGTTACGCTGTTACGCTAGTACGCTGTTACGCTATTACTCCAGTACGCTAGTACTCTAGTATGCTAGTACTCTAGTACGCTGTTACGCTGTTACTCTAGTACGCTGTTACGCTAGTACGCTGTTACGCTAGTACTCTAGTACGCTAGTACGCTGTTACGCTAGTACGCTGTTACGCTAGTACGCTGTTACGCTATTACTCTAGTACGCTAGTACGCTGTTACGCTAGTACGCTGTTACGCTATTACTCTAGTACTCTAGTACGCTATTACTGCTATTACGCTAGTACGCTAGTACGCTGTTACGCCATTACTCTAGTACTCTAGTACTCTAGTACGCTAGTACGCTGTTACGCTGTTACGCTATTACTCTATTACCCTAGTACTGCTATTACGCTAGTACGCTGTTACGCCATTACTTTAGTACTCTAGTACGCTAGTACGCTGTTACGCTGTTACGCTATTACTCTATTACCCTAGTACTGCTATTACGCTAGTACGCTAGTACGCTGTTACGCCATTACTCTAGTACTCTAGTACTCTAGTACGCTAGTACGCTGTTACGCTGTTACGCTATTACTCTATAACCCTAGTACTGCTATTACGCTAGTACGCTGTTACGCCATTACTTTAGTACTCTAGTACTCTAGTACGCTGTTATGCTGTTACGCTATTACTCTATTACCCTAGTACTGCTATTACGCTAGTACGCTAGTACGCTGTTACGCTATTACTCTAGTACGCTGTTACGCTTGTACGCTGTTACGCTAGTACGCTGTTACGCTAGTACGCTGTTACGCTATTACTGTAGTACGCTAGTACGCTGTTACGCTAGTACGCTGTTACGCTATTACTCTAGTACTCTAGTACGCTAGTACGCTGTTACGCTACTCCAGTACGCTAGTACGTTGTTACGCTAGTACGTTGTTACGCTAGTACGCTGTTACGCCATCACTCTAGTACGCTAGTACGCTAGTACGCTATTACTCTATTACCCTAGTACTGCTATTACGCTATTACGCTAGTACGCTGTTGCGCTATTACTCTAGTACGCTAGTACGCTGTTACTCTAGCACTCTATTACTCTAGTACGCAAATACGCAACTACTCTATTACCCCAGTACTGCTATTACGCTATTACGTTAGTACTGTCAGTATAAGTACTGTCAGTATATAATGTCAGTACACAATGTATAATATATTGTTTAAAAGGGACCATTTGTGGTAGTGATGGGGCAAAGACACCAATAGGGATATACACGATATGGAAACGACCACAGTACAACAAAATAGCATAGAACGTTAGCCGCCGTACCAAGGAAAAAAAACAAGAACAGCGCAAATAAAACAAGCAGCATATGACACCGCTTCCACGTTTATCAATTGGGCGGTCTTTCCTGATAATATTATAGCCGGTCGGCAGAAGTTCACTGTTTGTAAAATTGGTGTTTAGCCATGTTTCTGTCATAAATATAATATCGGTCCTCTCAGCGTAAGCCAGGTCTTGAAAGGAGGTTTATAATCCCTTGGCCGCCGACAACAAAGAGAGATCATAATTCTCTCTCAAGGGTCATAATCCCTTGGCTGTCAAAAGGGTTTATAATCCCCTCTTGGAAGTCATAATCCTCTGGGTTCCCACTAGTTCCCATGGCAACAACACAGATATAAAGGTACCGATCCCCATAATAAATAGCTGCCATGAGTCTATGAGTGAAAGTGTGACCAGCATGGGAGCAATTAACCCCCACAAATACACAAGTGTATTCCCCATAGACAAAAACCAACAAATATGCTAAAATAATATACTTGGATAAGTATGCATAGAGTGTTTCCACAACAAGACACCAAATGCACATAGTAGCTGACAACATGGTGTATATCAACGGGAGGCGAACATTGATAAAATGTCGCAATTGAAGGTTATAAAATATGTAAATTTATATGTATATGGCTATCTTTCTTTTCCCAAAATATATGTAGTTGGTGAATTATAAAAATACTCTATAATAAACTATGCAACTTTAACTATAAAACCTCTAATTTTGAAGCAGCTTTGAAGCAACCCCAGATAAAATTGATTGAGGGCATTGAATATCTCTCTCTTAGCAGTCAGAAGACCATCTACCTAAAGTTTTAACCAACCATGGGGGGAGGCCGACTGAAGCTGCAGCTGTAGCTGCACCGATGCGGTAGCTATGGCCCGCATAATCTGATACCTTAAAACCCAAAAGAGAAAGAAGTTGCCTTGTCTCGGCAGTTGATGCATCCTTAGTCAATGGTTGTCCCGATGCAAATTTGAAAAGTAGTCCCGGTGTAGTTCCCCTTTTAGAGAGGTATAATTCCATTGCATAAACAGGGCACAACTCTCATTCGTTTTTCCTATAAAAAGGATATGCCCGACCCTGAATGGGTCAGTTTTAGATAACTTAACTCTGACTGAAAGGTGACGGGGATTTGATTGAGAAGGGTGAAAGATGACATCGAGAGGGGTAAGGTGGGTATCGGGGCTAAATTTGGAGTTGCAAGTCAGTTCGCCCAGTCTCATGAAACCAAAGAATGCTAAAGTCATGGCAGCCTAGATCATTAGAGAGTCATAGTTTGAGGTATATTGAATTGCTAGAATGGAATGGACAAATCTCAGATGGGCTACAGTAATTGGTAAGCGGGTTCTAATGGAATTAACTTGTGATCGCTTAATGCCACGACAAACAATGCAAGGTGTAAGCGAAGAAACTTTGTAAAGTTAAGCTGGTAACCACAGCGAATGTAAAGATTGCGGACAGCCGTTAGTTAGCCCTTGATAGTTGAATGGTTGACAGACTTAGCTAGGTAAGCAGTGTATTGTATTAAAGAATCCAAGTCAACCACAATGCATTGCGCGCTTGACATTGCCAAATAATCGTTAGTGGCCATTTTGCTTGCCATGGAAAATGGCCGACTTTTGAGTTTGTGAAGTGAATCTATTTCCATCGGCCTTTAATTTGAATTACTGCAAGATGGTTCATAAATATCGTGAAAAGCTCATCAATGGTACTTCTTAAAGTTTTTCGATGGTTTGGAAAAAGTTTGATCCTTTATTGATGTATTATTTGAATTCAGTGGTCGCTACTGATCTCCCAGTCTGACAATGGCCAAAAAGTCGAGATTTTGTGAAGAGAATGTCTCTAAAACATCCAACCTACTTACTTTGGATTCAAAGAATGGAGAATTCAGGTATTAGTGACTAGTGATGGTTTTAGATCAGAAGGTCAATAGAAGTTATTGTTTCTTGTCACGCTCGACACAAGAGAAGTCAACTCCAGCATATTCGCTCAAGAAGACAGAACCTTCTCTCTACCCAGATGGAAAGCGGTTAATTTCAAGAACACTTTTAATACATCATGAAGTCCGAAAAGCAACTCAGAACACTTTTAGACAATTTTCTATTACTAAATCGTCCATATTAGTAAGTAGATTTGTTATCGTAACTTTTATCGTGAGTTTAATCATGCATTTATTGTAAAAATTACTGTATTTGAACTGTAATTTATGAATATGTAATTCAGCTTTTCTATGGTATCAGTTATTATCAATAAACTATCTATTTATTCATAAAATCTACAGATTGTTGCGCCACGCGTGACTCAATCGGTTGCATAACCCACATGTAAACAATAATATAGGAGCGCAAAGCATTGTGGTTGACTTGAATTCTTTAATTTATCTTCGTTGGTTGGTAGAAGCTGAGCATTCAAAGGTCTATAGAGGGAGAGGAACTCCATAAAACTCACTATAGGCTAGTTTTGTAGATGCAGCAACAGACAGACTAAGGTAACGCTGAATGTCCGCCGTTAGATCTTCAGGAGCACCGGTGGGACCTGACAGGGATTGCGGTTGACGTGAGGTGCTAATTCTCTGAACCGGTCCATCTGAAATCGAGAGAGGGAGTCAGCTTTGTCATTTCTTTTACCCTCTATATGCTCAGCTCTAATGTAAAAATTGAAGCGTTAGAAGGGTCAAATGTCGAACAAGATCCATATATAACTCTTGGAATACGGGACCTCTTTGTGTTGATAATATTGACAACCACAGCACAAAAAATGAGATTTACGATTGATTAAAGTTTGCGTTTTGTTAGATTAAATAACCCTTTAAGCAGATTTACGAGAACTTTACAAAATGTAAAGTTCAGCTTTACGCATCATTTACATTGATTCGTAAAGCAGACGTAATGAGACTCTTTAGCCGCTAGCTTTATGCGATGTGTAAAGGGGCTTATTGCTTTGGAATAAGACTCTTTTATGCAGCGTTTTCTTAGCTTAAACTTTTTGATTACGTTTGATTTACGCTGGATTTAAGAGCGTATTGCTTTGGAATAAGACCGCTTTACATAGCTTTTTTTTAGCTTAAACGTTTTGATTACGTTCGATTTACGCTGGATTTAGGAACGTATTGCTCTGGAATAAGACCGGAATACACCGCATTTTCATAGCTTAGACTATTTAAGTACGTTCGAATTACGCTTGATTTATGCACACGTGCACATTCAGAACTATTCAAACTATATACAACCTTACTGTAATACACTAGAGTGTAAGATCATATAGAATAAATCATTCACATAAAAGAAGTAGAGACAAATCTTTCTAAAGGTTTTTAATTAAATATTAAACAATATTATATATAATACAGTATAATATCATTTAAGTAATATTATATCATAATTATTACAACAGTATAAGAACTTGAATGGCATCAAAGGTAATAGTGTTTTAATGTCTTTTTAAACTTGATTACAGTTCAAAACTCGTTCGATTCTATTCATTGCCGTTGCATGGTATAAAAGTTCCGCCAAAAAGTAGCTTTGTTTTATGTCCAGTAATTGTATGTTTCACCAGGATTTGCTTCGTATTTATAAAATATAACTTGTATGAGACCTGAGTTAGTCGCTGAGATGATATTTGAATGTTATAATACCAATTTAAAAGCAATTCAACTAGATGTATTTTGCTCTAATAACATGATTGTTTAGATGCCCGGGTTTGATGGCACAAACTATTGCTTGTTTTATCAACTGTTTGCTATTAGTATTGCTTTTTCTCGCTTAAATACTTGTGAACAACAACAACAAAAAATACTTGATTTTGCACACTACAAAACTTATCAACTTTCATTGTATCACAATTGTATTTTCAAGAGCTTGCTTCAAAGAAATACAAAGGAATTTATTTCCTTACAAGCATTATAATTTACTACTTTGAGTTGAAATACATATTACGAAATAATATTATCAACAACACAAATAACAATTACACTGTCTACACAACCATAGTAAATTGACACAAACTATAAACATTAAACACGGTTCAAAAGAGAGAAAAAACAATACTAATAGCAAACAGTTGATACTGAAAACATAGAGTTTGTGCCATCAAACCCGGGCATCTAAACGACCATGTTATTAGAGCAAAATACATCTAGCTAAATCGTTTTTAAATTGGTATTATAACATTCAAATATCATCTCAGCGACTAACCCATGTCTTATACAAGTTATATGTTATAAATACGAAGCAAATCCTGGTGAAACATACAATTACTGGACATAAAACAAAGCTACTTTTTGGCGGAACTTTTATACCATGCAACGGCAATGAATAGAATCGAACGAGTTTTGAACTGTAATCAAGTTTAAACAGACATTAAAACACTATAAACAAGTAATATAAACCGTCTATTAATCAGTCTTCTATTAACCAATCTTGTTTGGTATGTGATCTAGTGATTCATCTAAGTACCGTCCAGTTTTAACTTTGTCTTTCGCTTCGGTGTCTTGTTCTCCTTGTAATCAGCTTTGAGTGTTCATAATCCTTCCATTACAGCGCTTAAATCATAGATATAGCTCTTTCCTTTTGACTCTTCTTATACTAAACAACTTCTGTATAGGACTATTGATAATTATAAGGACTAAATGTGCTTATTTAGAATGTAAAACGAATCTTTATCAAGCGCCTAAAATCTGTTGTTGTCTAACGCTTACCCACGCGGAATATGTCGTTTGAGCGTGACATGATTATTCAAATTTGGCGCAAATTGAAATACTCGCACGTGATTGGTCAATGGACTTTCAACTACAAAATACTGATATCCTATTGGTAGATTGATCTAGCCCACAAATGGTAAGAATTTTATTTAAACCATTCTGTCAAGCTGTAAGAGTAACGAATCGACATTGTATGTTTGGTGTTAAAAAAAACATATTTGTTTGAAGTTGTGATTTTAATTTTAATTTTGACTTAAAAGTTTGCTTTAAATATGATTTAAACTTTCTCTACGTTCTGACTGAATGAAAATATTAAATATATTATTGTGATTTACCCTTATTGTAAAAGAACATTAAAGACCAACATTACAGGTTATTTACACCGTGATGTAAATTCATTTTAAAGTTTCATTTAAGTCTAATTTACCTACCCTTTAAGCCAAATGCGTTTAGTTCATATTTATGCTTCTTTACATACTCGTAAAGTAACTTTAAAGACCAGCATTACAAGACATTTACACAACCGCGTAAATCTAGCATAAAGCTTCCTTTACGTCTCAATTACATCAACTTTATGCTCAACGCGTAAAGCCGACCTTTACACAGGTTTATCACTACACGTAAAGCTACTCGAAGAGCTTTACGTAGCTTTACGTCGGAATTAATTTCTCGTAAGTTTGAATTTTTGTGCTGTGAACTGATTCTTTGACGCAGAAAAAACGAATGCGTTTGTTAGAGAAAACATGGGCCCACAGACGACAGGCAGCAACAAATGCAAATAATTCTTGCCATGCAAAAGAGATGCCTGGCTGTCCTAGTTGCTGGTGGGGTTCCGAGGAGCCTTGAAACCAATGGGTTTGAAAAATGCCCCAAACACCCAGTGAACCAGAGGCATCGGTGTAAAGAAATAAAACATCTGAAGTGACCCAATGGGAGGGAATAAAAAAGCTAGCCCCATTCGAATTGCATATAAAATCTTCCCACATCTACAGATCTTTAAAGAAACCCTTACTCAACTTAATGTGATGATGAGGTAAGGAGATGTTCCTAGTGAGCTGAATCATACGCTGCAGGAATGGTCGGCCAGGGGGAATAACTTTGCATGCAAAATTTAGAGAACCAATGAGTGACTGTAGCTCCTGAAGGGTGCAAGACCTTCTGCATTTAAATGCCTTGAAGCATGAAGCAAGGCGTTGGAACTTATCAGGAGGAAGACGTGCCTCCATTAGGTCAGAATCTAAAACAATCCCCATAAATTCAAGGGTTGTGGAAGGACCCTGTGTCTTATAAGGTGCAGTGGGAATTCCCATACTGGATAGTCTCTGTTGGCAAGATAAGTTGTAGGGTGGAGTAGGGGATGGAGGCTCAATAACAAGAAAATCATCCAAAATATGGCAGACAAAAGAGATACCACACTGATCAAACAGAAGCCACTCAACTACCTCTGAGAGCTAGTTAAATAAGTAGGGTGCACTCCTTAATCCGAACGGAAAAACCCTGTCGTAGTAGAAATCCCCTCCCATTGCATACCGAAGAGCTCATAGTCACATGGCTGTAGGGGTATACGACGGAAGGCTGAATCGACATCAGTCTTACCAAGAAAACAACCGCGACCCTGAGCTATGATTCCTTCTATAGCTGTGTCAATGGTGATATAATTCAAGCTGAAATCTTCTTTGGGAATGGAATAAATGATGCTACTTATGCCTGACTGAGATGAAAAATAGTACGAAATTCATCTGAGTACTTTTTAGGTACTAATCCTATAGGCGAGACTTGAAAATTTGGAAAAGGTGTTGTTGAAAAGGGGCCTGTTACCCTTCCCAGAGAGATCTAGACCTCTTTGTCTAAATTTGCCTTTACAATATCAGGTTGAGCTAAGGCAGTTGGCAAGTTTTTGAAAAATCTAGACAATCGTTGTCTGAAGAAACCTAGATTGGCACCCTGTGTAAAGGTCTGTAATAAATTGTACACAAAGACCCTATCGGGGTGGTTGGCTAAAGCATCCTTCAGTCTATTTACATTTATAGGGATGAGGAGGCGCCTCGGGAACCCCTTATTTCTTACGGCTAATAGTAGGTAAATTCTTACAAATAGTCACTATTTACTGACTAATTGTTGTTACTATTCACCCAGAATAAATAACAGAGTGAAGGCATTTAACCCGTGAAATAGAAATTCCTTGCTAAAGTGTAATAGTCAAATAGCCTCAAAAGAAAACAATGGAATTATAGACTGCTAAGGTGTATTAGACTAGTATCTATTTTACGGGTTAAATGACTTCACTCTAAAACAAATGTTAATGAGGTTTCTTGTGTATTACTCTTTTGTTTCAAGATGTTTTTAGTGAGCCAAAAATAATCACTATTTGTTAGTACTATCCTAGATTTAATTTAATGGTTTAACTGCATTTGCACTATTGTTGATTGTCATTATAAACCGTTATAAAATGTAACCAACACGGTAATTTAGATAAGAAATAAAGTAAACATTTCCAAACAGTCAAATGATAGAACTAATTTACAATTACTATATTTGTACTGAAACAGGGGGCAGATCAGCATAGGGACCGATTGTTGCGTTAATGTTCGAAACAGAAGGCATGCATTTTACCAAACATTGTATAAACAGGATCTACAATTTTGACAATAAATCGTAGGTCTCGTGTATTTTTCACTGTGTGCGTGTCTAAAGAAATGCTTACAACAGAGTACCACAATACGCAGGATCACCATGGCCACTAACTTTTCCTCCGAATGTTCTTGAATAGGGAATTATATATTAGTTTTAATCTTAGGTTGTTAGACCTTTTGCTGCACATATTTATCCATTACCTGTTCGATTGCCCGAGCCCCATCTTTTCTGACAATATATGGGAATTAGAACTTGTGTCTTTAGTTATGTTTCTTTATCAAAGGAAATATTCTACATTTATTTAAGACTAAACTTACCAATGACAACCACGGAATTATTGTTTACACCGTTATATGCTCTCAGCCCTTTAAAAGAATATCCATATTTCCTGTTTAAACGTTCGTCCTGAAATAATAGATAATAGTTAATTCATATTTCATTTATTATAGAATATTTCATTTATTATACAATAATATCCATACAGACCAGACTCACACCACCCCAAGTCAGTAAAACGCGGAGTTGTGAAATGTTTATACGACAGAGCGTCTCGCGTCGTTACTAAACCAAACGGCATGGTAAGTGAAAAACAACATCTCGCTTCAGCTCTTAATTCTAATGGTTATCCTACACCTTTCTTGCAGAAAGTTACCAAGACCCGTCCAGCCCGCCAGAAAGAACAACAGACTCACAGATCCTTAGCTGTACTACCTTTCGTAGGCCTAGTCTGGGACCTTAACTCGCCTTAACTCGCGCAAACTCGCCTTAACTCGCACAAACTCGCATTAACTCGCACAAGCTCGCAGTAAATTACTCAATGTCATAATGCACAAGGAATTGCCTTAACCTCATCTCACAAAGCTGAAATATACACATATAAGTCATGTTCTTTTAGTGTCACTCCAAATTATGGGATTTTTCCTTAACTCGCCTTAAATCGCAGCATTGAAATTTTGATTTTCCCTTAACTCGCCTTAACTCGCTTTAACTCGCCCAAACTCGCTGCGAGTTAAGGCGAGTTTAGGTCCCAGACTAGGCCTTTTCGTAGATGGAGTAACTCAGAGTCTAAGCCGTTGCCTTCAACATCATGGCATTCGCACAGTCTTTAGATCTGATACGACTCTACGCAAACACTTGGTAAGACCGAAAGACCCAATACCATTTGAAAGGAAAGACAGCGTAGTCTACAGGATTCCATGCGGTGAATGCGACAAAGTTTACATCGGAGAAACCGGAAGACCCGTGAATGAAAGACTGAAAGAACACCAAAGAGATGTAAGACTGGCCCGTACCGAGACCTCAGCCATAGCCGAACATGCCCACAAGACCGGACACAACCTGAGCTGGAAAGACGTCAAATACATCGACCAAGACGTACATTGGCACACACGCAGAGTCAAGGAAGCCATTCAGATCCGACTACATCCTAACAACATTAATAGGGATTGCGGCATCGATCTACCGGAAGCGTGGATGCCAACAATCAAGAAGCATGCTGGGACATCACGCGTCAGCCAATCACAGCGCCGATAATCCGACGAACAGTATATAAGACAACCATCATCCAGTCTACACCATCGCCTGATGAAGACTAGCAGATTGCAGTCGAAACGTCGCGGTATTTCTACCAATGACCTCAATCGTGAGACAATTGATTAAGTATCCTTTTAATTTATTATACAATTATTTCCAAATATTGACTTACAAATCCACTTTCGTCTATAACATCATTTCTGGATCATACAAGCTGATTCTTGCTCGGTAAAATGCCCTTAAAATTTAGGATCTTTGAGGTGCAACTTTTCGTGGCTTAAACAAGGATAATAGAAATGTTAAGCAGCGTAGTATTATGTCTATATATAATAGTCTATCAACAATATAAATGTTGACTTAACTTTTAATTACTGACGTTTCGACCGTCGAAGGGCTAAAGCTCGAAACGTCAGTAAAGTTAAGTCAACATTTTTTACGGTGTTACAAATTTCATTATATTACCTATCATTTATATCAAACACCGAAATAGCCTATACTAGTTTACTCGCTAGTTTCCATTTATCAACAATAAATATTGTTGATGACTCAGTTCTTACCACTTTCCTTGACAAGCCAAACCTTCGCAGGTTTCGTAAGATCGTTGAACAGTGAAGTTCACCTACACTACTCCTTTCCACTTAGAAGGCTAGTTCACTCAATGTGAGGGAAGGATTTTTCCAAAATATTACTTCTAGTAAAATATATTGTTCGTAGATGTGGAGGGAACTACTTCTTGGCCTTCCATCCTTTTCACATTCCAGCTTCCCAGTACGAAGAAATTTATTGACAATTCGGTATACGGTCCCGTAAGATATGCATAGGACACGTGCAATATTTGAACATTTATATCTCAATCCAAATTTAAGCCAAACTACACGTTCTCTAAGATCATTACTGTACATGGCTGCAAATGACCTGAACACGGTGGCCAAAAATGCACCTGAAATCGACAATGGTCGCCATTATTTTTGTACAGCGGTCACGCGCGCTAAACTAGTTGTCAAAACAAAATGGCGGCGCTTGTGAATGACAGTGACAGTGACAACGAGAGTACGTTAGAAGGGGAAGAAGTCAAAGTAGACATTGCTTTAAAGTTAGAGCAATGTCTACTAAGACTTCGAGTCCCTGAAGCCGAGGCAGAGCAGAAAAAGAAATTTATTGTGAGTGCCGTAAGCGATCTAGTTGCTTTGTGGTCGTTCAGTGGGAACGTCACAACTGCCCATTCTGTGCTCGATTCATCAATAAATGCTGGGCCTATCATTGAAGACGAGGCGAAAACCATCCTTCAATCTATTTACCGTCGTTTAACTGGCCGAGTTTCTCTAAGGAGACGATATTATGCAGAAATTCATCGATCTATTCCACTTGCTGTTTTCACTATGATCGTTCGTGTTGTGAACAATTCGGCCGGGTTTGCACCTCCCTTTTGCTATTACAGTAAAAATAGAAAGGCAGCAGTGGTGTCGTTTACTTCTATTCGTCTAGTAAAAGAATTATTTTGCCTTTTAACTGGATTGTCTGGGGCTGAGGTTGGCAGTAATTTCAAACGAACACTCGCTTCAGGGAAAAGAATGGGTCACAAAGTGTCAGTGATGGTTAATGAAACCAAAGACTTTGCATTGATATACAAGTACCAGAAAAGAGAGTTAAAAGTAAGCTTTCATTATGGTGAGTGGAACATCTGTGATGCACCTCAACACAACTAAGACCGAAAGACATGAACATTGATTTTGTGGACAATACCATAGCAACTACATCTAGAAGAGTTGTTTAATAAGCTTATATTGCTTTTATCTATCCTTTCTTGTACTTGTATATCAATGCAAAGTGTTAATTACTCAATACAAAATACATACCAACTGAATACCATATGTCTGCTTTACTGTTTTTAAGTTGATTTAAAAAAATAAATGAAAGAATTGAAAGAAACTGTTTCTTACTTACATGTGTACTTTTTTATATACAATGGAGCCCCTCTATAGCAGACTGTCTTAAAACCATGTTTTGTTCCCAAAAGCTCTTACATCTTGTGTAAAATGTACAGGGGGCTGGGGGTTTCTCTGTATAAAAACTACTCCGGTTTAACACTTTTATTAGGTATTACATAGAGATGAACAAAAGAACAAATATTCAGGGGGAAAAACAGATGATTAATTAAGTCTATATGATCCTAGGCAATATAATTATATACAATCACAAGCAATCTCATATAATAATGTTGAAACATGCATCTTGATCAATAGCTATGGGGAAACATTGATAAAAACTGTTTATTCACATAATTCACAATTTGTATTAACATGTCATACAGGTATATGAAACAAAATATATAAATACCCACTAAATTTTAAAAAGCACAAAATATTTCGATTTATACTTATTTACAAAAGTTAGTGCTGTTTACAACAATGATATGTTCCATTTACAAAATATCATTGTGTTAACAAAACAGTAATTGACTCTACTGCTGTTTACACAATGATATGTTCTATGTTCCATTTACAAAATATCATTATAAATAAAAAATATCAATCTACTCTAGCTGTTGATGTTTACGGTTCAATATAAATACTATAAATATGTAAAGTTTGTTGACTGATATCAATATACAAACTGTTATAGCAGTAAACAAAACAACAATCTACTCTGTTGGTGTTTACGGTTCAATATAAATACTATAAATATGTAAACAAAACAACAATCTACTCTGTTGGTGTTTACGGATCAATATAAATACTATAAATATGTAAAGTTTGTTGACTGATATCAATATACAAACTGTTATAGCAGTAAACAAAACAACAATCTTTTCTGTTGATGTTTATGCTTCAATATACATACTATAAATATGTAAAGTTTGTCGACTGATTAATCTATAAACAAACTGTTATAGCAGTAAACAAAACAACAATCTACTCTGTTGGTGTTTACGGTTCAATATAAATACTATAAATATGTAAAGTTTGTTGACTGATATCAATATACAAACTGTTATAGCAGTAAACAAAACAACAATCTACTCTGTTGGTGTTTACGGTTCAATATAAATACTATAAATATGTAAACAAAACAACAATCTACTCTGTTGGTGTTTACGGTTCAATATAAATACTATAAATATGTAAACAAAACAACAATCTACTCTGTTGGTGTTTACGGTTCAATATAAATACTATAAATATGTAAACAAAACAACAATCTACTCTGTTGGTGTTTACGGATCAATATAAATACTATAAATATGTAAAGTTTGTTGACTGATATCAATATACAAACTGTTATAGCAGTAAACAAAACAACAATCTTTTCTGTTGATGTTTATGCTTCAATATACATACTATAAATATGTAAAGTTTGTCGACTGATTAATCTATAAACAAACTGTTATAGCAGTAAACAAAACAACAATCTACTCTGTTGGTGTTTACGGTTCAATATAAATACTATAAATATGTAAAGTTTGTTGACTGATATCAATATACAAACTGTTATAGCAGTAAACAAAACAACAATCTTTTCTGTTGATGTTTATGCTTCAATATACATACTATAAATATGTAAAGTTTGTCGACTGATTAATCTATATACAAACTGTTATAGTAGTAAACAAAACAACAATCTACTCTGTTGATGTTTACAATTGCAAAAAAATGTTTGTAATCTGATAATTAGTAGAAGTTGTGGCAATGAAATATATAAACAGCAGTGAATAATATGAAATTTGTAATGCCATATTGAAAGACACTGATGTTTCGAGCTTTAGCCCTTACTTGGAGTAAAAGATCAAATTTCAAATTATTGTCTTTTTTAGTTATCCCTTCAATTCATATCTAAGAATATCTAAGTTAAAGTTTAATATGCCAATTTGGGCAATTGTGAATCAAACAATTGACTAGTTGAATAGGTATCCAGGTGTCATTATTTCTTTTAATGTTTTCATGTGCTTTGATGATTTATAATTGCCCAAACAAGCCATGTGTATATTAGCTAAAGCTAATACCACTTAAACAATAAACAAGCCTTGTACCATTCCAAAGAAATTTTAATTGTTTCTCTGCAGTAATTTTGAACATAGAAATACAAAAGTCCATTAAAATATTTAAAGCAAACAGTAGCATAGGTTAAGTACTTCTATTATTAATATTAACGATTGTTTTAAATACCAACAACAAAAATACAATAAATGACTTGCCTTTGACTGGATAGTATTTGTTTTACAAAAAGTATTATATCATTACTGGTATTACTAGATTTTGACATTTTCCACAAAAGAAATTTAATGGTTAACATTATGCAATGAAAGAAATTAATGTCAATAATTAAATCTGTAAGGTAATGTAATCTGATGCAATAATAGGGCGTTTCCTTATGTCAATTTGATTCACTATACAATTATTAATCATTTGCACTGGCCAGAGGAGGTGCTTTGACACCCATGTGGCTTAAATAAGAGCCATTTTCACTAACCTGTGAAACACAATTTAGTGTATTAATTCAACTTAATTCTGTTGTGTTGTTTTGTTGTTATTTGACTATCATACTCTAAACTTTGTTTCACAGGTTAATGAGAACAACTCTATTAGGAAACTAATTGGTGATTAGTTTGTGTTAGCATTTTTTATATAAACCAAATGACTGCAAACTTACTTATAGTGTCTTCATTAAGTCTTCCAACTGCAAGATAATGATGACAACAAATAACAACACTTTTAGTCAAGGGTGTTACAATTGATAACATTTGGTTTTGAAATATGTGAAATACAATAAAAAATACAAACAACAACACTTGTAGTCAAGGGTGTTGCAATTGGTAACATTCGGTTTTGAAATTGTGAAATACAATAAAAAATGCAAACAACAAAACTTAAGACAACATTACAGCAGTTCTAAGTCACACGTGCACCGCTTGCATAAAAAGCATCGTTAGAGTGACGTCCACCAACTTCACGTATTATAGCGGTGCTTTTTATGCGTGCGGTGCACGTGTGACTGAGAGCCACTGTAACAGCCAAAGTGAGCATTGATTGTGTGCACATTCAATAAAAAAAATTCCTTAGATTTTGTGGTTAAAAACAAATTTCTGATTATTTATTGTAATAATATGTCTTCTGATTCACAACTTTACAATATAAACAGTTGTTGGCATATATATGTCTTACCATGCTAAACCATCAGAAATTTGTTAAGTTTTGTATACTTACTTAGTCTGTCCACCTACCATTGTTTAGACTTACCATGACTTTCTCTCTCATGGGGTGGCAACAAAATCTACAGAGAGCTTCACTTTCCTCCTTACTAAATCCACAGACACAATGACTTGAAAGTTTAACACGGTCAGGGACATAGGGTAGTTGAGGTCGAAGTTTGCCAGATAGATTATATCCTCTTTCTCTTAGCCAAATAAGAGAAATGTATTCATGTCTGAATATTTGTTCCCATCTGGCATTATAGAAAGTGTTGTTAGCATATTTAGATATTGAAATATGTTTAGCTTCCCTACCCTCCATGGAGTTTAAACCTAGCCCCAAACCATATTTCCCCAACATGTCCTCTGCATGAGAGGGAACAACAAAACCTATAGTCCAAACAGTGGGGTTAGTAGAGTAAAAGACATGATTACCACGAAAAAAAAGACGGCACAATTCTTTAAGTTTACTTACCTCTTCTGAATCTATCTTAATTCTACAAAAAAGAGACACTGCATCACGTAAATAGAGGCAAGTTAGAGCAAGGGCATAAATACGTTGCTGATAAAGTTTACCATCAGTGCCTGCTTCAATAACTTCAATTAAATACATAAAGTTGTGCAAAAAGAGGCGTGAATCTTTACCAGTGAAGCGATAGTCAAAGCTATCATTTCCTGTCCCATTGGTGTCATCAAACCACTTAATAACCTTTTTTGCCAACCTTGTAAGATTACACTTATTTTTCAAAGCATGTACATACTTAACAAACTTGCTATTAGGTGGAAGGTTTGCAAATAAAGAAGTCCCTGTAACATCCCTTGAACATTGGTTAAGTAACTCATCTAAAAAAAACCGGTGTGTATAGGCACATGCATTGTTCTTAACATGTAATGGATCTACATGAATGTTATCAACACGCTTACCTATTAATGGTTTGAACTCCTGCCTGCTGTGTTGTTGAGCAATAAAAGTTGTGACCTTACTCCGCTTAGTTGACATAGCAAGCTTGGTCTTGTCAACTTCCCTTTTAAATTTCTCAACAGCAGAGGCAACCTTCATCCTGTGATTGTATTTCCAGGGTTTCCATGCATTTGATGGTTCAGTTCCTAACGTAGACGATAAAACAGACTTGGACTTTAAGCTAGCCAATGACACATCAGCAAAGGAAGAAAAATATGTGGCACTGTTGCTCAGCTCACCTGACAAAAAACATAACATTTTCATGTCATTAGGGAATTCTGACACAATGAACTTGATGTTACGTGTTTTTCCATGGCTACTGATTTCATAGGTTGTATTTTCAATTCTGTCAACATCTTGCATTAAATTTATAATAAATCTTTTAACTGGTAGGCAGTTCTCACTACAATTAGCCCCAAAGAGAAGAAAATTTTCAGAGCTACTTAACACTCCCTGTCCAATATTAAGTATGCTGACAAGCCAAGCAACAGCTGTATCGTCCTTGCCACAAGGAGCTCCGTCACCACCAATAGCAACGTAAAAAGTGTCAGGATCACCAAAATTCAAGACATTGTACTCGTCACTATTAAGATAAAAAGAACAAAGACTTAATAACAGTTCCTCTAAGTTACGGTATACTCCATTTACCTTGTCCCTTTCATCTAAATCATCACAAAGAGTATCTCTAACACTAAACAAAGAGCCAATGTTAATAGAACTAACATAAGAAGTTAACCTATGGTACGGCACAAGCTTAGGAATGGGGCAGCCTGATACTGTCAAGCGGCTAGCTTTCTTTTTACCTCCCTTTTTTGTAAATTTGTATGATAATATTTTATACGTTGATCTATACTTCTTTTTACCCATAACCCCATTAGTATAATATACAGCTATTGATCTTAACATATTATTACTAGATGTTTCAAATTCTTTGGATGACTTCTTGTACAGCTTTGGAATGACCTTTGACTTTAATGTCCCACACTTGTTCTTCTCTGCTGCGTCAATGATATCTTCAGCCTTCAATAACTTGTCCACTGTATCCACCAGTCCATCTATAGCTCCCTTGTGCCCACCATGTATATCTTTAGCTGCAGCAAGTGTCTCCCTTCTTCTCTTCCTTCGAGTGGTAACCTTCAAACTCTCTCCAGTTTCCTTTCTCTTCCTAGCATTCACGGCGCGCGATGACAAAAAACTCTTCATCTGCTCTTCACCAGTAATTTCTAACTTAATACTTCCTAGCTCCTCTGCTTCTTCAACTAATCTGACTACCTAAAACAATCATTTTAATCGGTATAAGATCATAGTCTGACAAGCTAACTAGCCAAAACGAGTTTTTCGAGCATTAAATCACGCTCATTTTTTTAACGGTCATTTAATAATACAAACAAAGCTGCACTCAATTAAAATCAATTTCATTCAATTTCATTCGGTAATATTGATCAAATAATTTGATGTCTATAGCACTGTTAGCTTACCTTGTCATTCAAACGTCGAACCTTTGCATTTTTTGCTCGTATCTCCAACTCCTTCTCGCCAATTTCTTTACTAATTTCTTTGATTGTGCTCTTCTTATCATCGAGTTCTTCGCTCAGTCGTTTCTTCTTCTTCATAAAACTTCCAACGTTAAATCGTGGCATTTTCAGAAATTAATTTCTTCGCGTGGAAACAACATATCCAAAAAATAAAAAGAAGGCGACTTCATTCAGAAATTGTAGTTTTATACTGTGTACATCTCTACCTCTTTCCTCTTTTCACAAAAAAACTAAAACAAGCCTCAAAAGGCCATCTCTTATTGAGATTCACACAAATATGCCAATACTGATACTTTAGAAGCCAATAAAAACGACAAAACAACACATTTTAGCGGTAAGTTTGGTACCAAAATGTTGGTCGTCTAATCCTCTACAGTTTCCCGCCTCCCGATCGCAACTCGAAGTTTGTACGAACCATTGACGAGCTAGCGAAGAGGCTCGTATTTTGAATTCGTTAACTAGGTACTAGTCTTCCAAAATAATCGCGCGGCCAGCAACTCGATTGTTACGGTAAACATTGTCGATTTTGCGTGCGCTTTTGGCCACCGTGATGTAGTATTTCTAACCATTTTTCTGGGTCAGGTGATGTGTCATCTATCAATATTGTGTCATTGTTTTTGCAATGCTTGGTCTTATCAACATTATTGACTATACAGTTGGTCTCATCGGCATCATCAACATTAATGATTGAACAGTTGGTCTCATCGGCAACATCAACATTATTGATTATACAGTTGGTCTCATCGGCATCATCAACATTATTGATTGTACAGTTGGTGTCATCGGCATCATCAACATTATTGATTGTACAGTTGGTCTCATTGGCATCATCAACATTGATTATACAATTATCATCAGTATCATCTAACACAACAGGGTGGTTGTAACTGTCATCAGTATTTATACTATCAACAATGACATTGTTAATGGGCACTTCACTATTTCCATTCATATCTAAGTCCATTGTTATCAATTGTTTCAATGTTACATTTTTTTGGACATGCAGTCTTGGAGCGCTTACACATGGGTTGTCCTGTTGTAACATCCACATGAACATTTAAAGTTCGTTTAAGTGTTTCTGCTTTAGCTCCGTGTCGACCAGAGTAAGGATGTTTACCTCTAGCTTTTGGAATGTCTCTGAAACATGTAGCTGATGGCTGAGATGAAGTTGTCCTCCTCATTCGTGTTGGATTTTGTGTTGGTTTATTAAGAGTAATTCCTTCCTCTTTCTTAGCAGCTGTACCCAAGATGTCCATGCATTGATGTATGAGAGCATTTACTTCTTGTAACGTTTCCACATCATCAACTATGTGGAGTAATGATGTTACCTGTTGTACACTTTCTTTGCATTTTGTGCTCCATCCCCTTGTGTATTTGTTCCGTCGTGGGAGCTCTGATGCTGTATTTGACATGTCATTATTATCTTCACCTGGCGTCACTACATCATCACTGTCATCTTGGTCATGGTCATGTACAACTGCCTCCTTTAAAAATACAAGCTCATGGTCCAAAGAGAGAAAGGGAGATTCCCTGTAATGCAGAGGAAGCTTTTCAAAGCCCCAGTCATCAATAAGTTGAAAGATCATCACAAAATGTTTACAGGGAAGGCGGTTCTTTTCCCAGTCATCACACTCACAGTGAGGCATAGTGTTATCATCACCAAAAGACACGCCATACCAGTGTCCCTTAGAATTAGGGTGTTGGCTTTCCACTTCAAAGATGCCTTTTTTGTTGTCTTTTACTTTAATGCTCTGCTTTTCTACATCAGCGACTGAATACAACCGTTCCATGCAATGATCAACAAGTGATGAGGGGCGATTGTGCAGAAATGATGGGATGTCAGTATTGTACCGACGGTACTGACTGCAACAACGTGCATTGTTTTCCAGATACCTGATAATCAGAAAGACCAGAATTTTATTGCTGGAAATTGATATTATAAGTGTAGTCATTATATGCAACAAGTAGAGTGAAAAGGGGAAAGATGTAAACTGGAGGGTTGAATCAGAACAGTAAAACATAAAATATGACATTTACTACCATGTAGATAATTATGCATTTAAAGAAAAACAAAGTTTGGGCTGGTAATTTGTTTAAAGACAAAAGTACAGCTTTCAGTACAAGTCACTCCCATATAGTTATGTACATGGTAGTAAAGAATGGGAATATTTAGACTATAAGGGATTGTTTTCAACTGTGCAAAAGTTTACAACATAAACTGTAGCCATAATCTAAAATGACATGTTGTCACTGTAATTGAATAGAGTGCATGCCATAAATCTGTGAAACAATTACTATTGTGGTGCTTATAAAGCGCATTTCACACACAGTTACCAATAGTCACGCTGTTCTGTGCATATCATGCTGTTCTCTGTGATATCTACCATTTTGTACAAAGTAGCGCAATAGACAATGCAAATTTAATTTTGTTTCACGCATATTTACGGTGCACTCTAAGCTGTAAATTTAACAAATTCACGATAGTTTCTTGTGGTATGTCCTCGTATTTACCACGGCTCTCGACCAATCAGAAAGCGAGAAAATTATCAAATGTGGTAAAATATCACATTACCTATTGTAGCTCTCAGGCAGGAACTCTTCTATTAGTACAGTTAGCATGATGCTAAGGGATGAATTTCGTCTTCCAACTAGGTAGTTGTATTTGAAAGACAGGTTCTGGCTCTCAACACCATTGTTTGTGTTTACCGTAACAAGGAGTCTGTCCTTTCGATATGCCCATACGCAGCGCTGTAAAAAAAAAAGTAATGATAGCAGTCATATTAATGAATTATATTATTTGGATGTAAATTTTATAAATTAAATGATAATGCCATTGTACTTTGACTATCATTACTTACGTGATGATGTTTCAACCAGACTTTTTCGAACCATTTCACAAAGAGGGGTTCCGACCATAGTTGGGTATCACTTTTGATCCTATTTACATTTCTTTCATACTCTTGCACTGTTTTGGCACGAGCGATCTTTCTCATTGCTGTCAGTGCCAATGGTTTTAAGTCTGACATTCCATTACTTGTCTTTGCAAGCCACCGTCCCCATGCTTGTTCGCGGTGAAAGTCACAAATATACACTGAACAACCTGTTAAAGGTATTTAAAACATGCTTTAGTTGTAAATATAGCTATAGACAAATGCAAAGACAGAGAGACAGAAAGAGTGAAGGAATGAATGGAATGTTGAGAGAGGGAGGGGGATGGAGGGAGGTGCAGACGAAAGGAAAATGTACATACTAGGAAATAGTTCCTCCACCGCTGAAATTTCTTCCTCTGCAAAATCAACCATGCAATGTTTAGGATTCCAGTCGGGGTTCCACTTCTTTATGACGTTTAAGCCCTCTTTTATGGCCGCAGTGGTTTCTGTCTGAGTAACAAAGGAGGCCACCACTTTGTACTCGTGGTTTGTTTTGACAACCAGGAAATAGAGTGGAAGAGAGTACTTGGTGGTTCTGTACGTGGCATCTAATAAGCATAGCTCATTTCCATACATAACCAAGAGACGTCTCTGCCATTGTGCCTGATGAACAAACAATAGACCTTTGTTTGCTGTACCGTCATCTACTCTTATTTCTTCTTCGGTCTTATTTTCCTCTGTGTCATTTTCGTCCAAAGAACAACCAGGCTTATTTGTGTCGGTGGCGGTAGGACTTACGTAAGGACGGAATTCAAACAAATCGTCTTTGTGTTGTGACCGCCAAAGGTTTATTCGTTCTGAAAGGTTCGCTTGGTCAATCTGTGAAAAACGTTGCTTGATGATTGCGTTGTACATATGATTTTTCACAGTTGTGGGACTGGGATAAAAGCGCTTGTTGGACTTGACGGGTGGAGTCGACGCTCGGAACAGATTGTTCTTGACAAACACATTTATGTGGCGCCTCATCTCACTGACATCGCGTACACCTTCAGTCACCAGATTATGTATCTTTTCGACAATCTGTGGATCTATCCGTTGTGATATTCCTGCTACCTAAATAAATAGAGAATGAGAACGAAGGTTTGAGTGCAGGAGTGATAAGTTTTTGTATATGAATGCCTACACATCTGTCAAGGGGAATGGAATGGATAGGAAGAGGGAAATAATGCGACATTCCCCTCCCGTATTTCAGTAACCTTTCTATCCCCTTGCATCAGCTACAAAAGCAATAACATACTTGTCCCAAAAAATGCTTAGTATGGTCAGACTCTTTTGGAAACTCCATGTACACACGTTTTTCGCCTTTTGCCTTTTCTTTTTCTAGGTCGCCCCTAAGTCGTTCAGACATTCTCTTTCTTCGCTTTTCTGTATTTTCGGTGATCTGATGATAAAAATAATTACTTAGAAATTGTAAAGGCCTGGCTAAACTAGGATACAATTAGCGCGCTACACACACGCTACATTGTCGTCAGCGTGTCTCTACAGGCCTGGCTAAACTAGGATACATGTAGCGCGCTACATTGTCGCGCGCTACATGTATCCTCAATGTTTCTCAGTTTAGCCACCTCGAAAATATTGTAGCGCGCGACAAATTTGGCTAGCGACATGTCGCCTCGGTTGGCTAAACTGGGATACATCGCATTCGCATTTAGCGCTCGCCAAATTTGTAGCCTGGACACAAGAAATGTTTCTGCTCTCTCTCAGAAACATTTTTTTTGTTCCTGCTACAAAATTTGTCGCGCGCTACAATGTTTTCGAGTTGGCTAAACTGAGAAACATTGAGGATACACTGTAGCGCGCGACAATGTAGCGCGCTACATGTATCCTAGTTTAGCCATCCATAGTCGGTCACCTAAGAAAATTGCATTTGTACCTTATAATCAGGAAATCGCATTATTTCTCTAATAACCACTGCTGCTGGACATCCGAGTTTCTTTGTTGTCTGTTTAAATAACTTTTTCCTAACAAAGTTGTGGTCCCCATCAGCCTATTTGATCAACATATTTTGTCATGACATTAGTGTCAAAATGTGAAATGCTTGAAATTTTTTCCTCTCTATAATTTGTAGATACATTTATCACTCACCTCTTTCTTGTTTTTATATTTTTGCTTATCTTTAGCATGGCGGTCTACGCCATGTTGACAGTCATATACTTTTCTCCCAAGGATGATATATGGACAGCCATCAAATGTTATGCTTCCCGCCTTGCCTTTTGGATCCTCAAAAAACACTTTGTGTTTTATACTTTTTTTGGCACAATCTGTGAACGTGCGGAGAAATGTAAAATATATTTATTTTACATTACTGTTTATATCGCATTTGATTATGTTTAATTTTGGCAGTGATTAAGTCACGCTAGGATCGTCACGCTAGGTCATTATGGTTCAAACTAATAACCTTCACCTCTAAGTCGAAATTGTATTACAGTTATTTGAGTTGTTTCATAAATTATCAACAAGTGTGAGCTTTGAATACACTACATCATTTATATGCTATCACATCATGTATAAAATTGTTATTTATTTCCTACCTTGTTTTCCAAAATGTTTGGTATAAAATGAGCAAAATCGTGTTGTCGTGACGGTTTCAAACTCTCTCAAAACTTGATATGCCGATTCGATATTGTTGGTATAACCATACTAATCGCCTAACGTAGTAAAATTCTTCAATTTCTTCAGTGGTGACGAGGACGGATCCATGAGATAGAAATTTGTACAAGCTCTCTGTATATTTTATATTCCCGCTCTTTTTTACCCGCATATATTTCATAGCAATACCGCTGGCTGGATAAAACGATTTAACAAAAGTTTCGTATATCACTCGCTCAGAGTTCGTAAACCCGAACATCCCTTCGTATATTGTCGGAAAACTTCACCATTTTGAATATTTAATGAGGTCCTTTCGAGTCATCCCATTTAGCCTCTACCCACACTTTTAGTGATACTATAAATAAAAGGTCACGCTCAAATCATTGAAGCAGAACAATTAAATTTATGCACATATATTTAGCTAATTATTTTTACAATACAGCGCTGCTTTTAATTTAATTTCAATTCAAAAACTTTACCAATGTATTTTAACTATAGACATATTTAAGTATAGATATAGTGTATATTTGAAGCCTCAATTCTACGGAATTGCTTCGTTTCTTAATTTAGTAATGTTACTCAAAACGAAATGAGGACTTGGCAATGCCTAACAAATAAAATACTAAAATAAAAGTATCAAAAATTATATAAAATGTCTATATATACAAAATATTGTTCTAAAGAAATAAAAAGGGTTAAAATGCATTAAAATTGTGACAGAAATCCATTGAAATGTTTTTATTAGCATAATCAGATCAGACGTTTGTGTGTCACGAAGTCACGCACGTCGCCGTGACACATGCTATTTTTAGCGTCCAGAATGCCTTTTCGAGGAGCTCTAGAATGTCGAGGTTTTAGTAGCCCAAAAATGTTTTTACATTTTCTAAAAGCTAAAAGAATGCTCTTTCACAGAAATATTTTTTTATTTCATAAAGTCATGTAACAAGTTGGTTTTTTGACTCCTCAATTTGTGCTATTTTCAGGCATTGAAAATCGACTAAATTTATGTCAAATTCAAAATTCCATTAAATTTTAAATTCTAAATAAAAAACAATTATTTTACTGCTGAAATAACAAGTGTTTATCGATATTTTAAAAGAGAAATTCAATTTTGTTTACACTTCGAAAGTGCATTTCTCGCGGAGTACGTGTGATGCCGGGAAATCGCCTTATCAAGCCTTCAAGCCTAAAATGTCGAATTTCTCCTAAAATAAAAATATGTTGAAACTTTCACTATTATTTCTGTGATACGGACATCGAGGGCTATCTTTGAGCAAAGTATGAGAAATTCGGTTTCTGGGCATTTTGCACACTATAGTCGATATTCTCAGAGGAACGCTCTTAAGTGTCAAGTACAATTTCTATCTGTAAAATATTATCTACAAATCAATTTACACTTTAAAGGTTCTCTTGAAATAGTACTTTATGATATATTTGCATCTATATGGGTAATAGTTGTTGAGTCTTTCTTTGATAAACCTTTTTACTTGCTGAAAAAAATTAATTATCGCAAAAATCCAAGATGGCGGCCAATGACCGCGCGAAAATGGCAAATTAAGAAACTGGAACTAGGACCGCCTGATTTTCTACAACAATGCAGCGCGCGCCGCTTTCCGAGATCACCTAGAACACTGTTATAAACTACATTGTTATAAACATTGTTATAAACTATTTTTTACTACAACGATTGTTTAATAATAACAAAGCGGACAAATCGAGTTGATCAATATCGTTACTTTGATAATACAACAGAAATACACAACATACGAATGCCCAATCCTTTATATATTTACCACATACTATTACACGATAATGTTCTTCTCAGGGATGCATTTAAGGACATTCAGAAACGCTCAAAAGCTCAAAGATTTTGTTGATTTCTGTCAGTAGCCTTGACGCGAACGCACTAATTTGTTTCTTATTATCCCGTCCACAGTAGGTGCGGTTATTTTGTCCACCTTCTCCTTCATGTTTTTCCAATTCACCTTTCATTGTCTGTCATAAACAAGTAACAGCATATTAAAAACGAGTCTTTATAACCAAACAATATTCATTCATACTGTCAGTCGCTGACGATTCTAAAAATAATCTGATTACCCGGCCCTGGATTAGGCCGCGAGTGTTCACTACCCGGCAATTAGTTCATAAGCATTTTGATGAGAATTCATTCATCTTTCCAGAACTTACAAATACTGATCCCGCCGACATTAATCGTAGCACTCGATGAGAATTCACTCATCCTGCCAATATTAAAATACTGATACAGCCGTCCTTGACTACTAGTACTTGATGAGAACTAACTCATCTTGCCAGTATTTAACATACTGATCCCGCCGGCACAAATCGTAGCACTCTATGATAAATATCACCCAATCTGACTCTTCTATTCACTTGACTCTGAAGATGACTTCCGCTTAGGTTGTCGAAACGTCAGTCACATCAAACAGTCATTCTCAGGGCTACATCCACCCAGATGATCCTATTACAAATATTGTTACTTCGACAATTATTGTTACTTCAATAGATATACTATTTTCTAATCGTTGATTCCTATTAGCACTCGATTATTTTCATCAATCTATTTTCGTTATTTCTAGTCTTTGTTCATTTTGTTGTGTCTCGAGGTATAGTTTCTCACACATCTCTTTTTGAATTCGCAATTACATGATCTTACCTTTGCCCCATGAATGTAAATTTTACACCAAATGACAGTCTTGGATGAAAGTTTTGAATGATGTTTTAATTATGCCAATCAAAGTTTCCATAGCAACGATTAACAACTTTTTTTGTAAAAATGGTTTTTGTTAAATATCTTTTGAATTTGAGCTGATTGCGAATACCAATAAATGTGCTATAAACTGCCCCGTTTAGCACATCAATTGGGAAAGTTAGAAAAGTTATCTGTTCGATAACGAATAAATCACGAAAACATTTAAATGTGTATTTTGTTCGCGTGTAGATATAAGCGGTCAAAACATTTCATAGGATGCACAAATTATCACCTTAATACTGCAGAATGTTACCTTGGATTTTCATTTAAACTACCTGTGGACAGCTCTGGTTAATATGTAGGGAATGCAGAGATCAAGCTTTTTATTAAAACGTGCTTAGATACTACCATCCTGAATCAACAACTACACTTCAAAAAATATAGACTAGTTAGAAGGGACAGACCTACGGGTTCCGGCGAAGGTTGTGCTTATTTTGTTCATGAGCACCTGAATGTTTTACATCAAAAGAATCTGGATGTATGGAAAAGTGGAAGCATGCACTTTGGATCAAGGTCAACACTGGACAAACTTCAATCATGATGGGTGTAGTCTACAGGCCTTCTTATGTCAACGAATTCTTCATTAACTTTGTGCAACCGTTGGAAAAGATATGGCTTAAATACCAAAACATTGTGGTATTAGGAGACTTCAACTGTGACATCTACAGCACATCTAATGTCACCTCTTCACATCTTGGCAACAAGCTCATTAACCTCCTGAACCAATACAACTTCAAAGTCCACAATGACACTCCAACAAGAATCACAAACAGCTCTGCAACGCTCATTGATCTGGTGATTTCCAAAAAAGGCGGTCTTGTTCGATCAACCGGATGCAGAGACGTTGGTATATCCGACCACAATCTAGTTTATGCTCCAATTGGCACAAAATTCATCGACCGCGACCCAAGATAATTACAGCGCAAAACTATAATAGGTTCAATGTGAAGAGCTTCAAGAAGGAATTTAGACGACGCTCCTTGGTCGGTATGCCATGCCTTTGAAGATCCCGACGATACGTACTGGGCCTGCTCTAAACCTTTCAACAACATCTGCGATGAACATGCGCCGTATAAAAGTTCCAAAGCTAGAAGCCAGTCGTTGCCATGGATAACACCTCAATTACGACATAAGATTAACCAAAGATACAAGCTATACCGCACTGCCATCAAGACCAATGATGCTGCCAAATGGAAAGAACATAAAGATCACGGCACACTCGACGATCAACAGCCTAGAAATCAGCCACCTATAGTTGTGACAAGTGAAATAATTCGCAGTCAGATTTGAAAACTGAGTTACCATAAAGCCTCTGGACGTACCTGACAACATCAGTCCAAAACTGTTGAAACTAGCAGATGAAGCTATTGTCCCATCTTTGACTGACATATGTTACAACTCGTCTAGTACTTCAACTCTGCCTGGAAAAATGCAAAAGTTAGCCCAATCTTTAAGAAAGGGAAAATCAAAGCACTGACACTCCACATGACATCAAACAACTTGTTCAGTCCCTACCAGTGGGCATATAAGAAAGGTCTGTCCAGTGAACTGCTGTTGCTTAACATGACAGAACAATGTAGAACTGCTTTCGAAACAAAGAATACAGTCTGTGTTGTGTTCTTCGATTTCAAGAAGGCATTTGACTCGATCGATCACCATGTACTGTTAAAAAAGATTGTTAACATCGGTTTTACTGACAGCATCCTATGTGGCTAACCAACTACCTTTTTGACAGACAACAATTCATCGTGGTTAATTGCAGCCCATCTAGCCTACAGCACTTACGGTGTTCCACAAGGTTCCGTTTTAAAACCACTGCTCTTCTCTATCTTTTGTAATAATCTTCCTACTATTGCCTCTCATGACGACAAGCTATATATGTATGCAGACGACACTACACTACCTTAAAAGTGCTAATCTCCTCCCATGCTTCTACCATTTCTATGTAGAATTTGGATAAAAGTTTTGTGGATATCAGTGATGAATTAAAGTTCAAACCTAAAATATTTGTACCTTATGTATTATCGCTAGTCAAGAATTTGATAATCCAACAAACACGAGTAGATTGAACTATTGCTTGAAAATCCGGCAGTCTGATTCCTCCTTCGCTATAATCACCTATTAGAGTACTGCTTTTTGTTTTTGGCCTTTTACTATCCCATAAAAAAGAAATAATCTCTTTTTCAACTTTTTTAAGGTATGTGTATGGTGTTTGTGTCTTTGCAAAAACAAGCAATAACTGTGAAATCGCTAACGAACGGATTATAACTGCTTTCCCATAGAGTGTTAAATTCCTCGATCTCCACACATTTAACGTGGATTTAAAATTTTGAAATACTCTGTCGAAATTATGTGTATTAAGAAACTCCTTGTTATGGGAGAAAAAAATACCTAAAATTCTTATTCCATCGCATTGAAAGTTTATCTTCTTTTTAATATCATTTGGTAGTGATATGGCGTTTTTGTTTGGCCCAATCCATCCAACTTCCGACTTCTCGAGATTAAGAGGCTGTCTCGCTAAAAAACACCCACTCGTTTTTGCTTCAAAAATGGATTTCCCTGAAACTCTGTCGACTGAAAGGGTTTACTAAGACTAAAACAAGAATGCATCTAGTTTGGTAAGAAATGATTTCGTTATTGAGCTAGAAGCCGTTAAACATTTTTGCCCGTCGGGTGCAGTCGCAACGTTTTGAAAACTGAAAATAAGCCATTTTTCGTAGCGCCGTATAATACTTGATTCGCAGCATAAACCAATACATTTTATATCAAAGTCTTTTTAAATCACTCGTCTTTACAGCTAAGGGGTTTATGTGTGTCTTAATTTATTTTTAAACGAGTTATCAAGATTATAATGACCCCTGTTTATCGCTTATTCAAATAGACTCAAAATGGCCTTATTTCAATGTCTGATTTCTAAATTTTGGGACTTAGTTAAAAGTTTCAACCAATGCAGGTCAAAAGTATGGTATTTCATTTGCACAAATTGTGAAAATCAGATGTACGAGTTTTGATTTTCCAAAGTTATGACCGTTTGAAGTAGCACATGTTCGACTAATTGCGATTTTCTGTCTATTGTTTAAGACCACTATGGTCGAGCATTTTTATCACAAATACAGCTTACATGCTCCAAAAGTAACGCGTATTTCCATTGTAAAGACATTTGCCAGTGCCTTAGACTGCTGAATGCTACCAGTAATCCAGCAAGTAGGTCTGTAGATAGTTAGGTCGAGTTGCTTGTTTGCGAGTTAGATTCGATCTCACAGGTGTTTCTACTTTTAACGCTGAATTATACTGTTCAAACATCGTTCTAGAATCACTTTCCTCGAGAATCGGTTCAAGGTATTTCAAAGCTTCTTATTTTGGAAGAGAATCTGACTGGTTTTTGTTTTTAGAGCAAAATGTCTTGCCGTATCAATCGAGCATGATTAGTCGAGTACATTGTCGTTGCTTTCGTAGAGGTTCGCATATGTGTGAAACCGCTAAATAGTTTTATCGCTGACAACAATTAGTACAAGTTTCACATAGTTTTAAAGACAAAGAAAGCGTAGTACCTCAGGGGATGTACTTGGGGGTAATATGACGGGGAGGTCTGAAGTATTTTTTTGGGTCAAGAGACCTGCCAAGTATTTTTTAGGTCTTAAAATGAAACCCGAATTTTTTGGGGTGCCCACAACTCCGAATTCAATTTTTGTTTCGATCCGTGTATCAGAAAATTATTCGTTTAAAATTTGTTTTCAGCAAAAGGTGAGTTCCGTAAAGAAATATTGCATTGCATGCCATGTATTATTTTGGGTGTAATGTCATGTTACCCCCCGAGTACATCCCCTGGGTTTAGTACAAACTAGCTGCTTTTAAGCCAGAACCCTAAAAGGTACGCACAATTTACCTTGAATAAAAGATGACGGAATTGAATTTGAGTGAGTGGAATGAATAAATGAATGAATATACAATGACAATATACTTGTTGTAGTTCATCACTGTTTCCATTGCCACGCGCTGATGAGAAGACAATTCCAATAAAGAAAAAAAGGGGAAATTGTTTTTTTGTGCGTTTTTTTAAATTTTATTTTGGTAATGTTGGGCCTAACATGTTGTTTCCCACCCACTTGAATATTTAATGTCGCAGAGGTGGGTCGGTCGGTCGGAAAAATAACAAATTACAAAAATAAAAACTGATACAAATGTTACAAATAACGTTATGCTCATTAATTGACTTATTATATACTGAAATAATATTATGTTAACGATATCGTGATATTAATATTTATGTTTATTAGTAAAAAAGAGAACTGATTAGCCAAATAGAAGAAAATGTGGTTAAATTGTGTAAACAGCGCATAAAAATGATAAGGAATAATTATTAATTTTTTTTTTTATTCCTAGTTTTATAAAATTAGGGTCGGGCGGGCGGGCGATGGGAAACAAAATTAAATATGAGGATGGCCTGACTTGTTCTTTTTGTAGCAAAAAAGTCTAGACAAGTTGTTTTTAAGCCACGTACATGTACAATGTAAATTCCAGCTAGGATGGAAAGCTTTAATGCTAAAAAACCCAAGAACATTTAATTTAATTTATTTGTGATCATATGCGAAACTGTTACTAGTAACCGTGCGCGAGCGAAATACCTAGCGGTTTCACACATATGCGAACCTCTACGAAAGCAACAACAATGTACTCCACTAATCATGCTCGATTGATATGGCATGACATTTTGCTCTAAAAACAAAAACCAGTCAGATTCTCTTCCAAAATAAGAAGCTTTGAAATACCTTGAACCGATTCTCGTGGAAAGTGATTCTAGAACGATGTTTGAACAGTATAATTCAGCGTTAAAAGTAGAAACACCTGTGAGATCGAATCTAACTCGCAAACAAGCAACTCGACCTAACTATCTACAGACCTACTTGCTGGATTACTGGTAGCATTCAGCAGTCTAAGGTACTGGCAAATGTCTTTACAATGGAAATAAGCGTTACTTTTGGAGCATGTAAGTTGTATTTGCGATAAAAACGCTCGACCATAGTGGTCTTATACAATAGACAGGAAATCGCAATTAGTCGAACATGTGCTACTTCAAACGGTCATAACTTTGGAAAATCAAAACTCGTACATCTGATTTTCACAATTTGTGCAAATGAAATACCATACGTTTGACCTGCATTGGTTGAAACTTTTAACTAAGTCCCAAAATTTAGAAATCAGACATTGAAATAAGGCCATTTTGAGTCTATTTGAATAAGCGATAAATAGGGGTCATTATAATCTTGATAACTCGTTTAAAAATAAATTTTGACACCCATAAACCCCTTAGCTGTAAAGACGAGTGATTTAAAAAGACTTTGATATACAATGTATTGGTTTATGCTGCGAATCAAGTATTATACGGCGCTACGAAAAATGGCTTATTTTCAGTTTTCAAAACGTTGCGACTGCACCCGACGGGCAAAAATGTTTAACGGCTTCTAGCTCAACAACGAAATCATTTCTTACCAAGCTAAATGCATTCTTGTTTTAGTCTTAGTAAACCCTTTCAGTCGACAGAGTTTCAGGCAAATCCATTTTTGAAGCAAAAACGAGTGGGTGGTTTTTAGCGATACAGCCTCTTAAGTTGTAAAGACGGCGCAAAATGTTTGAAATGCTCTATTATCTCTAGACACTTAACTAACGCTTGTGCACTTTTCAGGCAAAATGTCGCATCGTCCGCATACAGTACTAATTTAATTTCCTCAATGGCTTCGTTTATTTTTACTCCATGAATTTCAGAGTTACTGCGAATAAACTCTGCCAATATCTCTATGACTAAGATAAACAAATAAGGAGAAATTGGATCTCCTTGTTTTGTTCCACGATTTAGTTCAAAGAAATTTGAGACATATCCATTATTGATCACACAGCTTTCAACATCAGTTAACATAACTCGTATCCATTGTACAAAGTCATTTCGAAAACCAAACTTTTTCAATGCTGCAATGATGAAAGGGTGTTCAACGGAATCGAAGGCTTTTTCAAAATCAGCCGCAAAAAGGATATAAGACTTATCGGTTTCTTCAACATATTCAAAAAGATCGGCTATAAACCGTAGAGGTACGTTTATCGATACTTCTCCCTTTGACAAAAGCCGCTTGAGTTGGATGGATTAATTTTGGAAGGAAACATAACATTCTCTCGCACAGAGCTTTACTGCATATTTTCACATCGACATTGTTTAAACTAAATGGACGCCAATTTTTTAACAACGTGCATCCTTATCTGGTTTCTCGAGCAATGTAATCGTTACTTGTCTCTGAGATGTTGATAAAATCCCCTTTGCGAAAATTTGATTGAAGCTACTAATCATATCTTCACCTAAAATATTCCAAAAGGTTAAATAAAAAAACTCTTTTGTTAAGCCGTCGTTTCCTGGTGTTTTGTTGTTATTCATTTTCTTTAAACTTCCATAGCATTCTTGTATGGTCAGCGGTCCTTCTCACCTGTTTTTTTTTTCCTCATAATTTAATTTAGGTAAATGTAACTCATTCATATACTCAAGACATTCTTCTTCCGAAAAATAATTTTTTCGAGCATACAAATTCCCATAAAAAAGTTCAAGCCTTTCGAGAATATCTTTTGGATTAGTTATTTCTCTCTCATTCTCATCAATAATTTTTCGCATATGTGTCTTAGACTTGCTATGCTTTTCAAAGTTTAAAAAATATTTATTACTTTTTTCACCTTGTTCTACCCAATTTGCTTTAGATCTCAAAATAATACCCTCCGTAATCGATTCACTGCGTTCATTCAACTGATTCTTTAGCACTTCATATTTATTGGTTAAAGTCTCATCCGATGTCCAGTTTTCTATTTGTTCAATGTTCAACAAATTCACTTCTATATCCCTATATTTCTCGCTTGATTTCTTTTCCTTATCGAGCTCTTTTTTAACAGTTAATATACAAATTAGGTAATACCTAATAGTGGAGCTCCCATGCAGTTTAAATTGTTCTTTCAACATCAATATGTGCATGTAAATAGTTTTTGTGCATGGGTCATGCCCAATCTAAACTGTAATTATTTTAGTTATGTAACCGCAAAAGACAACTACAAAATCATAGATATAGGTGGAAGGCGGACTTTTAATTGTATTTACATATTTTAATTACACTGCCATATATATATTTTCGATAAAAATTCAAAAACCTTATTTATCTCGCATACAAAGTACTATATTTTTCAATAATTTTATGCTGAAATTATGAAAAAGGTATTTTATGTGCATGATGAATTATTGATTAAAAATCCAAACGAAACCATTTTTGTTTTTAAAATATGAGCCTAGAAAAAAACTTCGCTATCGATATAACTTTTCTAGAGAAACAAAATTAGGGGTATTCACGCGTTTTTGAAAGATATTAATTTTTAGATTTTACTTTTTGAGTTCAAATCACACAAAAATTCGTGACAGCGTGACTTTGTGTCACGACACGCGTACATATTGGCGTGTTTGCGAACGCCAAGGCACCTTCAAATTCGATTCAAACACAAGACAAAACGCTGAGAAAAATCAAGATTTTGAGCTTCATATTGACAAAAACGTAACTTGAACAAGTACTTAATAGGATGGTAACTATGTATTGAAAGGAAAAACGGATTTCTAGAACATTTCTATATAAAAAAAACCTTTTCATCGCATTAGATTTACTATTGAAAAAGTAGTTATGGCAAATCTTCAAAATTCAAACAAAACACAAAAACGACCTGAAAGTGTTTTTGAAGTGGAATTAAAGACCTCAAGTATCAACCAACACAGGATCGATTTGAAAAGAAAAGGATCTTAAAACAAGGTATTTTATTATGAAAAAGTTTGTGTAAAACATCTTTTTGTTCTGTAAAAAAAACAGGCTCGTTTAGTAACCATAAAATAGTCAATATTGCTAAATAAACAAAAGTTATTCGACCAATTTTGAATTCTATTTGTATTTTAATTAATCTTTAATGTTTACCGTTTATGAGTTTGTAAAAAGTACGTAATGAATAAATCCCTTTTTGAATCGACCAAAGGCAACGAAATAAAAGTAAATCTAAAGGTAGGAAAAAACCCTCCTTTTTTTATATATATAATAAAAAAAAGAAAGGATTTTTCCTTTTTAGAAGCTTATTTATTTCAAGTTTTAGGTGTTTTTTCACGCTCGTTATCAAACGATTTTTCTCTCAAAAAAAACTGACTTGAAAAAAATAATTCGTTGAACTTACTATATCGGTGATTATTTTCCTAAGATTTTGACGAATACATGTATGTACTTGAATCAGTTTTGATGAATTAAACATGGGTCATAGTTAAACTGCCAAGCTTGAAAATCCATAAATAAACTGTGCTGAAGGAAGCATTTTGAAGATGGTTTTCATAACGAATAAAGTCGCTTCTTTTTCAAATCTTTTACGTTGCTGTAGTCTTCATTCTTCTACGAAGTTGTATCCACAGACACGTGTTCTTGGCCTTTCATTATTTTCCTTTTCTTTAGTTAAATTTCCTCATTTTAGTCTCCTTCAAGTTTATTTTCTTCTTTGGTACTAAGTCTTTATTCATCCAAGAAGCTACAGACACGTTTTCTTGGCCTTTCAGTCGTTTTCTTTTCTACTGTTAAATTTCTTCATTTTTGTATCCGGCCCAAGTTTATTTTCTTCTTCGGCCAAAACTATCTTTGTTTTCTTCGATGTTCATCTTTCTCAGTTGATATTTTAAATATTGTATTTTGTTGTTGTTTGTTTGACTTTTTTTGTCGATAAAAGAACAACCTGCTTTCGATCGGGCTCTGCTATTCGCATCACTTTCCCGCCGAAATGTAACAGCCAATCAGTATCGCGATGGGCACGGACGTACGCCGTTGTACGGACGTGCGCGCCCGCGATCCTATGTGGTGTCCATGAAAAATCAACTCGATGGGTTACCATTTTTTCTTAAGTATGGTGCTCCGCTTGCGCGGGCCTTCGGCCCGCGCGGAGCTCCGCTAATAAGAGTTTCGAAATCTTTTTCACATACTCTTTATCGTCTAGAAGTGTGTTATTAAATTTCCAAATTGAGGGACCGTGTTTGAACAGTGGCAGTAAATTAACTTGTATTGTAATCGCCGAATGATCAGTAGCTGGAGCTGGTATTATTTCGACTTTGTCGACAGAAGACTGCAAATGATCAGATACAAAAAAATAGTCTAAACGACGATATAGTGTCTCACCGGTATTTGATGTGCTCCATTGACCTTTACCTTTCCAAGTAAAGCGCTTTTTATTAGCATTGTGAATTCTCCATATATCACACAAGTCAAGATCTTTTAATGATGAATTTGCAGGTAGATCAAAACTATTAAGTTTTGTAAAAATACTTTTTAAAACCATAATTTGATGTTTTCTACGTTTGGGAGATACGAGTTAATTACACAACATTCCTTTCCTTGTATGATACAATTCACGATTATATACCTCCCTTCATTGTCTTTTATAGTTTGACAAATCATATAATCTAATATTGGGCCGAAAATAATAGCTACACCTTTACTGTTAGAAGAACCATGCGAAAATATTATTTCGTTTCTAGACCATTGTTTCCACAAGTTTTCAATTTCTACAGTTCCGTGTGTTTCTTGTAGCATTGATATACCTGACTGACCGCCGTGGTCGTTAATCCAATGAAGCATTTTCCGAAATTTGTTATGTTTTCTAATCCCACGGACATTGAGTGATGTTATCTGAAATGTTTTTTTTCTTTTCATTATATCTATTATGTTGAGAGTTTATATTTACCTTGGAGACCAACATTACAACACATAAAATACTACACAAAAGAAATTCATTAAACTGAGACAATTGAACATTACGAAAAACACAATCAATAGAACAAAATGAGCTCATTCGCTTGTACTGCTACGATCAAAATGAAAATCCACGGCTTGCCCCTCGGGAATCAATTATAAAACGAAATAGTTTGGAGATTAAGTAAATTTGCATACGTACTTTGCCTACATCAAAACTGGAAAATTAATGTTTTAAATGTTTTAAGAGAGATATAATATATTTAATTGACAGAAAGAAAAATCTTAATATAAACGTCCTCCACTTGCAAGGAAGTTGCATAAATGCGATCAGTATGAGATGAATAAATGTTTTATAGAGTCATAATTGCTTATCTTGCTTTTAGTAATAAAGGTCCTCCAAGTCCACCTGTTTACTTATTTTATGAATCCTCCCATCTTTGAACAACTTAACGTAAATCTTACCGTCTAGTATCCAAGCAGCATGCCACTTATTGTGTTTTACCCGTTTTCTCACCTCGGCAAATAAGGCACCTCTCTGGGTTGTCAGGTTTTCATTTATGTAGATCCTTTTAGCACCATAAAGACAATTAGTAGCTTCCAGTTGTTGCGTTGTAAGAGATTTTAACTTTCTCCGAGCTGCAAACATTTCTTTTTTGGCTGAGTATTGAAGAAATTTAACAATTATTGGTCTTGGTTTCTGTGTAGAATACAGTCTGTGAACGATATCTAAATCATCGCTGTCGATTCTTTAATCGTTTCATCTAGGTCTTCGCCTTTGCCTTCCGGTATTCCTTGGATAATTAAGTTATGCTGTCTTTGGTACTGATTCAGGTTATCTTGTGTCTCATCTAGCTCTTCTATTTTCTTATTCATACTAGTTATAGCCTCCTTTAGATTGTTAATTTCACTATCTTGCTTCATCGTTGTTTCTTTAAGCTTTAAGTTTTCTTTGGTAATCTCCTCGATGCTTTTCGATTGCAAACTTAGAGCCGTTTTTAGCTCTTCTACATCTTCTTTGACTTTCCTACTATCTTCTATTAAGACATCTGTGTTTTTTTTGGACCCGCATAAGAATTTTGTAAACCATTTCCATTGTTGGGGCGTTTGATTCTTCATTCTCTTCGTCGGCTATTTTGAGATGTTTTGACATCGGCGATGGTTCTTCGCTAGAACAACTTCACAGCTCCTCTCTGCCTCTCCTACTCATTTAACTTTAGTTACTTGAACTTAATAGTTGATAAATCTTACATAAGGAGAGACATTTGTACAATTTTTGGAAGCCGTGGATTCCGAGCTCCCTTCACGCCTTGAGCATACTACTGTCTTCCCAGTGCAGTTAAATAGGCATATTGGAGCTTCTTGCTCACTAAAGGTACTTTAGTTAAGGTATAATACTCATCATCTGGCGTTTTCGACTTTTGTTTACAGAATTTACTGGCACAAGACCAATGCCAACATCTTTTGTTCTTGTCGTCCGCCATTTTAAATTTCTTAAAAGTCCGGGAGAATCCCGTAGTTCCAAACACCCGCGCGGTATGATTTCAATGGACAAAAGAAGACCGTGTTTTTCCCGCTTAGGGTTTTATATCATCGAGTAGAAATAAATCACCGATTACAAAAAGAGGGGTAAATATCACTATAGGAGATTCTGTAGTCGCTGTTTTACAGTCTTTAGAACCTGCAAGGATGCCGTCAGGGTAGCACCGATCAGGACAAAAGGCTGCGTTATTGTCTGGATTTTTTGAACCATATTGAAACAATTCCTTGGGAGTTGTGAACCTTAAAACGTCAATCCCTTTTATTTTCTTGACTTCTTGTTCTTCTTGCCTTCAGAATTCACGATTTTTTTAACAATAACTTGAATTAGCACTGCTATTACCACTGCTAGAAAAGCACATGCGAACACACCGATGGTGAATTTCATTTTGCCTGTCTAGACGATCTCTATTTGATCGAATCAGTAATGTTGGTTTACTTTAAGGTCATGGTTGAGTCAAGCCGATATTACTTCATGACGAGTTAGCTTCGGTGTATACCAGGTGTGGGTGGACATAACATATTGAACTGAACAACATTTATATAAGATTGAGACATATGCTTGCCCATTCTTGACAGTTCATTCACCAATCTCTCAGTAAGCACGTGCTGCTTCACCAAGTGCGTGTGTTACATAATCAACCAGGTATAAAATGTACACAGTCAAACCAACTGCTACAAAATGTTGTTTTTTTATCCCTGGACGAATTATCCGAGAGGGACTAAGGCGATCTTCAAACAAATGAAACAGCGGGAAAGAAATTTTATATTTTCCCTTTATTCCCTTCTCAGCTCGACTGTCATTTCCCCTCCGACAGCGACGAGGCTAGTGCTTCCACGGGAGTCCAACCACTTAACACGATTTCGTACTAAGCTCATAGAAAAGCCACTCATTTTTTATTCAAACTTTTCTCCCAAATCCAAGTAGAACACTAAACAAATATTAAAACAAAAGCTACGTTGGACACCATTCTTATCCTTTAATACAGGCGTCACAATCATTATACTTTAATTCAATTTCATTACATAATTGAATTGATTCAAAGTCATTTATTCATCCTTAGTCTGTTTCTCAAACTCAAATTGGTTGTAAGTCCTTCTTTCATAGCCAGATCCTCGCTGGGACACCTGGCCCGGATATGTCTCAGCTGTCGACACAAAAAAACATCCAATTGGCCTTGCTACCCCACGAGCAGTACACGGCTTTTCTTAGGGGGTCGGGTAGTCTTCACGAGTCTTGCCGGCTTTCTCCACTAGCTCGTGAAGGTACAATGGGCTTGTCAAATACGGACGAACATTCACTTGTACCAGTTTCTGAGCAAACTCATGTTCCTTGTCCATCGTCGCTACTGATTGGCGAAGCTATTGGTTGAAGAGGGACATCTATATCTTTCTCGTTGGCTGTATACTCGTGCAGTTGATCAGCTGAAAGTGCAAAATCAATCGGAACGGGAAAATCTTCCAAGTTTCCAACATCGGATTAGTAGGGTGTTTGTCAGAGTTCACCAACATGAAACCGGTCGGATTTGTCGGATTCATGCTATGGGAGTCTTCCGGTCGGAATTGTCGGATTCATACTCCGGTCGGATTCTTCGGAACCACGCTATGGGAGCCGTCCCGTCGGACTCGGACTAGCATAGAGCTGCTCAGACCAGACGATAATATCCTATGGACATTTTTAAATGTCAAATCAAGTTATCAAATCAAATCAAATCAAATCATGTTAACAAATCAAGTTATCAAGTATTTAAAAAAATACTTGATAACTTGATTTGTTGCCTTTTGCAACAAATCACGGGCTTTCTTGTTCTGTTCTTTGCCTTTACATTAGTCACGCATTTGCCCTACTTTGTCCTGGAACTCTCCAACATCCTTAACGGACTTGAAAGGACAACCTTTCTTATTGCTGGGCATCCTTTTCCAAGGCCCTGTAGTTCAGGTATTTTGTAAGGGCACTTCTTCCCCTTGACAAAGGCTTTGCCGTACAGCTTCACGTACTCCATACTAACGGTGTCAGGAGTCACAAAACGGCCATGTAAGTCAGTTTTCAGACAGCAGCCAGACTATAATCATCTCATGGGGTTACAAGATGATTGAATAGCTAAACAATCTCTAATAATTTCCAAATCCTTACACGATCAACAAAAACCATGCTACCACTGAAATCTACACCGCCTTCTGAATGATTATGGTATGAATAACAATATATTATGCAAAGTAATACCAAAATATATCATCAAAGAATTCCACGAAAAAATGAAAATATCCTATTTCAAAACCTGGAAATCTCAATTAAACCAATCCAAAAAATTAGAGTTCTACAAACTTTTCAAACAAGAATATGAAACTAAAAAATATCTAAATATCGTACGCAATTATGATCAAAGACGCCAACTATGCAAATTTCGAATTAATAATCATCAATTATCAATAGAAACAGGACGATATAGTAAGAGAAAATAGATGCAAGTCAACTGTCTCTGCCTTTAATGTTCAAAAATGCAGTAGAAACAGAACTGCATTTTATCTTGTCTTGTCCCTTCTATTATCAGTTACGACAAGATTTTTATAACTTAATACTGCAGAATGTTTCCTTGGATTTTCATTTAAACTACCTGTGGACAGCTCTGGTTAATATGTAGGGAATGCAGAGATCAAGCTTTTTATTAAAACGTGCTTAGATACTACCATCCTGAATCAACAACTACACATCAAAAAATATAGACTAGTTAGAAGGGACAGACCTACGGGTTCCGGCGAAGGTTGTGCTTTTTTTGTTCATGATCACCTGAATGTTTTACATCAAAAGAATCTGGATGTATGGAAAAGTGGAAGCATGCACTTTGGATCAAGGTCAACACTGGACAAACTTCAATCATGATGGGTGTAGTCTACAGGCCTTCTTATGTCAACGAATTCTTCATTAACTTTGTGCAACCGTTGGAAAAGATATGGCTTAAATACCAAAACATTGTGGTATTAGGAGACTTCAACTGTGACATCTACAGCACATCTAATGTCACCTCTTCACATCTTGGCAACAAGCTCATTAACCTCCTGAACCAATACAACTTCAAAGTCCACAATGACACTCCAACAAGAATCACAAGCAGCTCTGCAACGCTCATCGATCTGGTGATTTCCAAAAAAGGCGGTCTTGTTCGATCAACCGGATGCAGAGACGTTGGTATGTATATCCGACCACAATCTAGTTTATGCTCCAATTGACACAAAATTCATCGACCGCGACCCAAGATAATTACAGCGCAAAACTATAATAGGTTCAATGTGAAGTGCTTCAAGAAGGAATTTAGACGACGCTCCTTGGTCGGTATGCCATGCCTTTGAAAAATCCCGACGATACGTACTGGGCCTGCTCTAAACCTTTCAACAACATCTGCGATGAACATGCGCCGTATAAAAGTTCCAAAGCTAGAAGCCAGTCGTTGCCATGGATAACACCTCAATTACGACCTAAGATGAACCAAAGATACAAGCTATACCGCACTGCCATCAAGACCAATGATGCTGCCAAATGGAAAGAATATATAGATCGCGACACACTCGACGATCAACAGCCCAGAAATCAGCCACCTATAGTTTTGACAAGTGAAATAATTCGCAGTCAGATTTTAAAACTGAGTTACCATAAAGCCTCTGGACGTACCTGACAACATCAGTCCAAAACTGTTGAAACTAGCAGATGAAGCTATTGTCCCATCTTTGACTGACATATGTTACAACTCGTCTAGTACTTCAACTCTGCCTGGAAAAATGCAAAAGTTAGCCCAATCTTTAAGAAAGGGAAAGAAGACGAAAAATCAAAGCACTGACACTCCACATGACATCAAACAACTTGTTCAGTCCCTACCAGTGGGCATATAAGAAAGGTCTGTCCAGTGAACTGCTGTTGCTTAACATGACAGAACAATGGAGAACTGCTTTCGAATCAAAGAATACAGTCTGTCTTGTGTTCTTCGATTTCAAGAAGGCATTTGACTCGATCGATCACCATGTACTGTTAAAAAAGATTGTTAACATCGGTTTTACTGACAGCATCCTATGTGGCTAACCAACTACCTTTTTGACAGACAACAATTCATCGTGGTTAATTGCAGCCCATCTAGCCCACAGCACTTACGGTGTTCCACAAGGTTCCGTTTTAAAACCACTGCTCTTCTCTATCTTTTGTAATAATCTTCCTACTATTGCCTCTCATGACGACAAGCTATATATGTATGCAGACGACAATACACTACCTTAAAAGTGCTAATCTCCTCCCATGCTTCTACCATTTCTATGTAGAATTTGGATAAAAGTTTTGTGGATATCAGTGATGAATTAAAGTTCAAACCTAAAATATTTGTACCTTATGTATTATTGCTAGTCAAGAATTTGATAATCCAACAAACACGAGTAGATTGAACTATTGCTTGAAAATCCGGCAGTCTGATTCCTCCTTCGCTATATTAACCTATTAGAGTACACTTAACTAACGCTTGTGCACTTTTCAGGCAAAATGTTGCATCGTCCGCATACTATACAGTACTAATTTAATTTCCTCAATGGCTTCGTTTATTTTTACTCCATGAATTTCAGTGTTACTGCGAATAAACTCTGCCAATATCTCTATGACTAAGATAAACAAATAAGGAGAAATTGGATCTCCTTGTTTTTTTCCACGATTTAGTTCAAAGAAATTTGAGACATATCCATTATTGATCACACAGCTTTCAACATCAGTTAACATAACTCGTATCCATTGTACAAAGTCATTTCGAAAACCAAACTTTTTCAATGCTGCAATGATGAAAGGGTGTTCAACGGAATCGAAGGCTTTTTCAAAATCAGCCGCAAAAAGGATATAAGACTTATCGGTTTCTTCAACATATTCAAAAAGATCGGCTATAAACCGTAGAGGTACGTTCATCGATACTTCTCCCTTTTACAAAAGCCGCTTGAGTTGGATGGATTAATTTTGGAAGGAAACATAACATTCTCTCGCACAGAGCTTTACTGCATATTTTCACATCGACATTGATTAAACTAAATGGACGCCAATTTTTTAACAACGTGCATCCTTATCTGGTTTCTCGAGCAATGTAATCATTACTTGTCTCTGAGATTTTGATAAAATCCCCTTTGCGAAACTTTGATTGAAGCTACTAATCATATCTTCACCTAAAATATTCCAAAAGGTTAAATAAAAAAAACTCTTTTGTTAAGCCGTCGTTTCTTGGTGTTTTGTTGTTATTCATTTTCTTTAAACTTCCATAGCATTCTTGTATGGTCAGCGGTCCTTCTCACCTGTTTTTTCCCCTCATAATTTAATTTAGGTAAATGTAACTCATTCATATAGTCCAGACATTCTTCTTCCGAACATAATTTTTTCGAGCATACAAATTCCCATAAAAATGTTCCAGCCTTTCGAGAATATCTTTTGGATTAGTTATTTCTCTCTCATTCTCATCAATAATTTTTCGCATATGTGTCTTAGACTTGCTATGCTTTTCTAAGTTTAAAAAATATTTATTACTTTTTTCACCTTGTTCTACCCAATTTGCTTTAGATCTCAAAATAATACCCTCCGTAATCGATTCACTGCGTTCATTCGACTGATTCTTTAGCTCTTCATATTTATTGGTTAAAGTCTCATCCGATGTCCAGTTTTCTATTTGTTCAATGTTCAACAAATTCACTTCTATATCCCTATATTTCTCGCGTGATTTCTTCGCCTTTTTCTTAGCAACAACTATTGACGTTTTTCTTATTTCATATTTGATTAATTCCCAGCGAGAATGAGGGTCTTTTATATTTTCCTTATCGAGCTCTTTTTTAACAGTTAACTAGACGCTCTATGAGCGTGAAGTCGGGCTAGTGGAGGATTATGCAGTTTAGTCTATTAGCCCAGTAGGAGTGGTGGGACCCAGTTTTTGACAACTAGAGATAACTGGAGCTATAACACTGATGCCCCTTGGATATACTCTGAAGATATTAATAATCTTAATGAATACTCCAGTTTCGAGATCTCTTTTACTCAGTGTTAGCCTCAATTGTGTGTAAAATATGCAGAAATTTAGATAAAACTCGTGAGATTTCGATATATTTCTATTGTCCTCTATGCTCACAAATCTCTTTCATTTGCACGGACTGTTACTGAACAAAAGAATATATTACATGGTTTTGAGGCTAACACTGAGTAAAAGAGATCTCGAAACTGGAGTATTAATCTTAATTGTCTTTTCAAGACAAATTTGTAAAATGTAGATGAAAAATATTACAGAAACACCGTATTTCATGACTTTAATCCACTGACCCTTTTGAAATACACTAAAAGAGCATTATAAAGTGAACTGTATAAATGGTACAAATACCTATGATGACGACGTAAAAATAATGTAAAAACAAATCAAAGGCCCGCTATGGCCAAGTCGTGGATCATTGTTAGAACATTTTGAAAGCGCTTAGTGTTTAGACCACTTTTAATGTTGACTTTGTAAGTTATATTTAAAAAATCTCACAATTTCATACGAAAATAATGATGTTAGCATATTGAAAAGACATGGCATTGATTTCAAACAAATAAAACTTTATTTATAATAGATTTGAAGTTGATGTAATTCTGAACTTTCTATAATAAACGTAAGATATCATTAAATTACAATATATATATGTATAAATCTTAATTGTAAGGCCTACTCCGGGCCTTAAAATCGCCGTAATTTTAGGCGATCTAAAGCGATTTTAGTAAAATGTTCCTAAACTCTAAGGCGTTCTTAGTCGATGTTAGGTGATTTTAGCAAAAAGCTCTTAAATTCTTAGGCGGTGTTAGGTGATTTAAGGCGTTCTGAGCGATCTTATCAACCGGAGAAGGCCTATTTGTACATGTAGATTAACTATTAAAAAGATGAATTATGTTTTGAAAATATTGATATTTATCAAAACACGTATAATTATATTAGTTACTTGTTTCTTTGCTTTGGTGGCAGTTCGTATTGGAATAATCCAGCTTTCATGTCGTTGTTTTTATCTACTTGGCTGATTAATCTGCTTTCTGGGAATTCGAGGATCGAGTTGGCTCGAGTATAATTGACTGTCTGATATTGACATGTTTTAGAAAACCTCTTTCCGTAAAAACGTTAGAAAATAACAGCTAGCAATTGTATAATGACTTGAGCAAACAATATACCCAAATCCAACGCTGATTTGGAAGAGTAAATCGATGTGAAGTACGAGAAATCCAAATGAATTCAGGTTCAAATCCAAGATGGCGATGTGCTTGGGCTTCCTGTGGTATTTGCGCATGCTCATGACGTTATAAGGTGGTCAAAACGCGACACAAAACATAGATACATAGATTGACGAAACGGTAGAACTAAAGTGGGGCCGCCTATGGCTAGCCCGACTAATAAGAGTTTCGAAATCTTTTTCACATACTCTTTATCGTCTAGAAGTGTGTTATTAAATTTCCAAATTGAGGGACCGTGTTTGAACAGTGGCAGTAAATTAACTTGTATTGTAATCGCCGAATGATCAGTAGCTGGAGCTGGTATTATTTCGACTTTGTCGACAGAAGACTGCAAATGATCAGATACAAAAAATAGTCTAAACGACGATATAGTGTCTCACCGGTATTTGATGTGCTCCATTGACCTTTACCTTTCCAGGTAAAGCGCTTTTTATTAGCATTGTGAATTCTCCATATATCACACAAGTCAAGATCTTTTAATGATGAATTTGCAGGTAGATCAAAACTATTAAGTTTTGTAAAAATACTATTTAAAACCATAATTTGATATTTTTCTACGTTTGGGAGATACGAGTTAATTAGACAACATTCCTTTCCTTGTATGATACAATTCACGATTATATACCTCCCTTCATTGTCTTTTATAGTTTGACAAATCATATAATCTAATATTGGGCCGAAAATAATAGCTACACCTTTACTGTTAGAAGAACCATGCGAAAATATTATTTCGTTTCTAGACCATTGTTTCCACAACTTTTCAATTTCTACAGTTCCGTGTGTCCTGACTGACCGCCGTGGTCGTTAATCCAATGAAGCATTTTCCGAAATTTGTTATGTTTTCTAATCCCACGGACATTGAGTGATGTTATCTGAAATGTTTTTTTTTCTTTTCATTATATCTATTATGTTGAGAGTTTATATTTACCTTGGAGACCAACATTACAACACATAAAATACTACACAAAAGAAATTCATTAAACTGAGACAATTGAACATTACGAAAAACACAATCAATAGAACAAAATGAACTCATTCGTTTGTACTGCTACGATCAAAATGAAAATCCACGGCTTGCCCCTCGGGAATCAATTATAAAACGAAATAGTTTGGAGATTAAGTAAATTTGCATACGTACTTTGCCTACATCAAAACTGGAAAATTAATGTTTTAAATGTTTAAGAGAGATATATATTTAATTGACAGGAAAAAAAATCTTAACATAAACGTCCTCCACTTGCATTGAAGTTGCATAAATGCGATCAGTATGAGATGAATAAATGTTTTATGGAGTCATAATTGCTTATCTTGCTTTTAGTAATAAAGGTCCTCCAAGTCCACCTGTTTGCTTATTTTATGAAACCTCCCATCTTTGAACAATTCAACTTAACGTAGATCTTACCGTCTAGTGTCCAAGCAGCATGCCACTTATTGGGTTTTACCCGTTTTCTCACCTCGGCAAATAAGGCACCTCTCTGGGTTGTCAGGTTTTCATTTATGTAGATCCTTTCAGGACCATAAAGACAATTAGTAGCTTCCAGTTGTTGCGTTGTAAGAGATTTTAACTTTCTCCGAGCTGCATACATTTCTTTTTTGGCTGAGTATTGAAGAAATTTAACAATTATTGGTCTTGGTTTCTGTGTAGAATACAGTCTATGAACGATATCTATATCATCGCTGTCGATTCTTTAATCGTTTCATCTAGGTCTTCGCCTTTGCCGGTATTCCTTGGATAATTAAGTTATGCTGTCTTTGGTACTGATTCAGGTTATCTTGTGTCTCATCTAGCTCTTCTATTTTCTTATTCATACTAGTTATAGCCTCCTTTAGATTGTTAATTTCACTATCTTGCTTCATCGTTGTTTCTTTAAGCTTTGAGTTTTCTTTGGTAATCTCCACGATGCTTTTCGATTGAAAACTTAGAGCCTTTTTTAGCTCTTCTACATCTTCTTTGACTTTCCTACTATCTTCTATTAAGACATCTGTGTTTTTTTGGACCCGCATAAGAATTTTGTAAACCATTTCAATTGTTGGGTGTTTGATTCTTCATTCTCTTCGTCGGCTATTTTGAGATGTTTTGACATCGGCGATGGTTCTTCGCTAGAACAACTTCACAGCTCCTCTCTGCCTCTCCTACTCATTTAACTTTAGTTACTTGAACTTAATAGAGTACAAACACTAAAAGTGTGCAATACTTTGTACTATTTACCACTAAATAGTGTTGATTAAACAATAGAGAACAAAAGAATTTGCATAATTTAGCAGTATTTAGTGGTATTTATGTTGCACACTTTTAGTGTTTGTACTCTAGTTGATAAATCTTACATAAGGAGAGACATTTGTACAATTATTGGAAGCCGTGGATTCCGAGCTTCCTTCACGCCTTGAGCATACTATTGTCTTTCCAGTACAGTGAAATAGGCATATTGGGGCTTCTTGATCGCTAAAGGTACTTTAGTTAAGGTATAATCATAACCAGAAATCTAGGACATTTTACGTCCGCGATATTATGACCAGCGGTCTACTGGCAGTCCAGAATTATCCTCGAATTTCTATCGAAATAAATCAATTTATCAAAACCAAACTAATATAAGTTTGTTTAGAAGTACCAAGCGCTTCTGGTGCAGTTGATATATTTAAAATTGAAGCACCCGCTTACGCTCGGCATAGAATAATTCGAACGAATTAGGTCACTTAGAAAATTTCAAAAGGACACAGGAAGCCCATTCTATGAACTTTGAATTTTGAATTTCCCGCTTAAGAAGCCTTTGGATTCTTTAAACAGCGGTATAACACGTAAAATCACCAGGCTACTAAGCAGTAAACATTGCAATCGACTCGACGATCGAAACAAGCTTCTTTGCAGGATTTATCGGTCATTTTTATGATATTTAGGTGTAAAATTTAAAATTTTAAAACTAAAAAATCATCACTTTTTACTGTTAATCGGCGTCATTAGTGTATTACTTGGAAAGACTTCTAAAACAGCATTGAAAAGCCCGTAATCTCAGGAGCATTTTAAGAGGTCGGTTAACTATCGATGGCAGGCGATGCTGAACACATTTTTCGCTGAAATACAGACTAAGTATAGCAATTATTTCTCGATAATGTTATTCCTTCGGCGTCATTTTGAGAAAACTAAATCAAACGTAACTTGCATAAATGAATAGAAATTATACTCAAGTTAAAGTGTATATGAACTCTCGCGGTTTTTTGGCGATTTAAGAAGTTGATATATAGCTAAGTCATGAAATGCAAAAAAAAAAATGGATTTGAACATTTATTCGCAGAGAAATAGCGCTCTAAACTTTAAAATCGACCGCGCCCCTTCGGGTTGGCCGGGAATTGGGCCTTTGAAGAGACTAGTTCTAGGTCATTGATGACGTAACTTCGGGACCATCTCGCAGCTTGTACAAAGGCTAGTATGCGGACTTCAGTAAACGTATCATCGTTTTACTGGAGTTTTTTAGACACTGTGCCAAGCAGATCCGTTCTGGGAGGTTGTTCTAATAGAGTAGGACAAGAGAGGCATTCGACTGCATTAATATATTTGGGCAAAGATCATACGCTTGCTAAAGCGAGAACTTAAAAGCGTCAACTTGGTTTGACAAAGACTCGTGCTGCTACTTTAGCAGTAGTCTTTTCAGCGGCAAACCCCAAAATTATTCCCTGAAATATTTGTTAGTGAATTGAAGAAACATCTGGCTCATCTAATAAGAGTTGAAGTTGGAATTATACCATGTTCAAGCCTAGATTTATAGGATGAAGAACTATGGCAAATGTATCATGGCAACTGAAATAGTATAAGTATAACTGAAATCTTTGCTATATTCTACTTTGAAGATATTATATTGAAATATGATTGAACTGTTTATATAACTTCTAGAAGAAAGAAAGCCGTTCTATAGTGTCACGAGTCAGATTTTCGCGTACGATAATTACTAATAATGATCGCCGGGTTGAAAAAACTAGCGAGAGGCCGCCGGTCAAGTTAATCATTTAACTCTGATACTAATAATACTTGTATTCAAGTTTCAAAATGGATTTAAAGTAGTTTTAGAATAAATATTGCTAAAACTAGTCATTGAATCATTGAGTGTTAACTTATAAAAACAATTTATGATAACTTATCACAAATTATTATTTTGTTGTTGTCGTTGTGTTCTTTATTATGGAGCACTTTTTATGAGTTCAAAATGGCATTTTATTATAAAAATATGTTCAACTACAAATGGATAAAACGGGAATGTTATCAGGGGAAATCATTGAAAATTTGAAGCGTTGAAACGGTAGTAGTTGTAAAACATCACTGTTTGTTTCAAGCAGGATGTTTTGTGTAATTTTTTCACTGTCTTCAGTCAGTCGTTCTGTATTTAGCCGCTGGCGATCGTAATGACCAGCGATTTAAACATATGAATATACACGGGATGAAATCCTGAATGTAAAGTCAGATTGACTTCTATTTCATATAGTTCAGTTACAGTACAAGTTTGTTTTGGACGGACTCGAGGCAACCATCAATTTCAACACACAAAACTCCGCTTTTAAGTTGTTTAACTTCACAATTATCAGTACTTCAACCTCTAGAAAAAGTGCAAAAAGAACTCTGAGCATGATTAAAACATTTCGGGGAAGCATCGTATATTGCAATAGATAAACGTTAGCTGTTGTAACTATCATCGGTCATCAGGAAGGCTCTTTGTACGGCGACTTTTTAGCCTCGATTGAATCGAGATTAAAGCTATTTTGAATGCTCCACGATCTTTTAATTTCTCTGCCTGCGTAGTAGCGATTTTGCTAACCAATTTCATCGGCTAAAGGCTCATCTGAAGGCTTTAAAAGGCTCAAAACTGTCACTATTTTCTACTCCGCTTTCTTGTACTTCTAAGACAGACTAAGTAAGAAAGTTCTCAGTCTTCGAAAGTACTTTGTAAACCTTCACTTTTCTTACTACTGTCCTTTGAATCCAGGTATAATTCTTTATCGGTATCTGATAAAGATATTCTGATTGTCTAGTTTAAACTGATGTCAGGGATGATTCAGTCAATGGTAAATACTGTCCATTTATCGAAATTTTCTTACTCAAAACAACAGAAGTAACAGAGAAACACTGAGTGACACTAGCTTGGGTTTCCCGAATTTACGTCACAAGGTTATCAGTCTCCCAATTCCCGGCCAACCCGAAGGGGCGCGGTCGATTTTAAAGTTTAGGGCGCTATTTTTCCGCGAATAAATGTTCAAATCAAATTTTTTTTTTTACATCATGGCTGACCTATATATCAACTTCTTAAAACGCCAAAAAACCGCGAGAGTTCATATACACTTTAAAAGTTAGGGGTGGGGACCGATAGTACAATGATATTTAGCAAATATGTTAGACATTTTCTTTCTGAGCCCATACATTTATCAGTAATTCTGAGCGGTCATTTTTAAATGCTACAAATCTAACTTTAGCATGCGGTGACGTCACATGTCTTCGATTTCTGGTAATGACTCATCATCTGGCGTTTTCGACTTTTGTTTACAGAATTTACTGGCACAAGACCAATGCCAACATCTTTTGTTCTTGTCGTCCGCCATTTTAAATTTCTTAAAAGTCCGGGAAAATCCGGTAGTTCCAAACCCCCGCGCGGAATGATTTCAATGGACAAGCGTAGGCCGTTTTTTACCCGATCAGGGTTTTATATCATCGCGTAGAAATCAATCAACGATTAGAAAATGAGAAGTAGATATCACTATAGGAGATTCTGTAGTCGTTGCTTTACAGTCTTTAGAACCTGCAAGGGTACCGTCAGGGTAGCGAAGGACGAAAGGCTGCATTGTCTGGATTTTTTGAACCATATTGAAACAATCCATTGGGAGTTGTGAACCTTAAAACGTCAATCCCTTTTATTTTCTTGACTTCTTGTTCTTCTTGACTTCAGAATTCACGATTTTTGGAACAATAACTTGAATTAGCACGGCTATTAACAGTGCTTGAAAACAACATGTGAACACACCGATGATGACTTTCATTTTGCCTGTCTAGACGATCTCTATTCGATCGAATCAGTAATGTTTGTTTAATTTAAGGTCATGGATGAGTCAAGCCGATATTACATCACGACGAGTTAGCTTCGCTGTATACCAGATATGGACATAACATATTGAACTGGACAACATTTATATAAGATTGAGACATATGCTTGCCCATTTTTGACAGTTCATTCACCAATCTCTCAGTAAGCACGTGCTGCTTCACCAAGTGCGTGTGTTACATAATCAACCAGGTATAAAATGTACACAGTCAAACCAACTGCTACAAAATGTTTTTTGTTATCGATGGACGAATTATCCGAGAGGGACTAAGGCGATCTTCAAAAAAAATGAAACAGCGGGAAAGAAATTTTATATTTTCCCTTTATTCCCTTCTCAGCTAGACTGTCATTTCCCTTCCGACAGCGACGAGGCTAGTGCTTCCACGGGAGTCCAACCACTTAACACGATTTCGTACTAAGCTCTTAGAAAAGCCACTCATTTTTTAATCAAACTCCTGCCTCTTCTCTCAAATCCAATTAAACAAATATTTCTTATAATTTTCTGGTAATTCCTATTTTGAAATATATTTGAAATTGTACTTACAATTATCTTTTTTTGATTTACCACTTTTGACATAATTCAAACCCTCGCAAGCCATTTTTACTGTTCCTGCGTTATTACCTAAATGTTGTTGAACAGCAAACATACTATTAAAAATGTTTTCTTCATTTGTATCACAGTAAGTAGCTTTCACACATTTTCTATTCTGATGATTTTTAGCTACAAAAGAATAATCACTATCTTTAGCAGATTTCTTACAATTGTGTTGATGTGTTAAAAGATGTAAATTGCACAAACAGTTATCCTCGCTATTATTGTTAATATGATCTATTACTTTATTACCTGAAATAATTCCATTATAACATTCCCAAATAAAATGATGTGCGTTATATATCTTCTGTTTATTTTCTTTGTATTTTCTCATATTAACTATTTAATACCCATAATTTTTCTTAATACCATTCATATGTTTTTGATTATTCTTCACTACTTGCATATATATTATAAACTGGGTGAATAATATATGATTTTCCATTAACAATGATCTTATCTTGAATTTCTTTTTTAATTTCTATATAATATAATATAGTCATACTCTTTTATATAGATATTGTTAAATCTAATATAAAAGATATTTATATCGAAAATTCTAAAAATTCCAAGAATTCCAAAAATTTGGAAAAGTGCGCTCGAACCGGCCATTGCCTACTACTCAACTCCTACAAAATGTTTATTTTTTTCCCTTGACGAATTATCCGAGAGGGACTATCAGCCGTTGACACAAAAAAAACCTAATTGGCCTTGCTCTCCAACGAGCAGTACGCGGCTTTTCTTAGGGAGTCGGGTAGTCTTGCCGGCTTTCTCCACTTTGGCTAGAATGTCGTAGATTTTTTTAATGATATTTGTCGCCCACAATCCTTAGAACTAGATGTCGTAGTTGTTCTCTAGGTAGATCAACCTTCCCTCGGATACTGTGGTATACGTAGGCCAGGTCGAAATATCCCTCCTTCTAATGGGTTCTATCATGAGCCGTGTGAGAAAGCGACTCGATCAATTCAATCACCCCATGTATGTTGAATTTTTATTTTTTACGCATTAATTTTTCTTATCATCCTGTTTACGGTAGGTGCGGTTATTTTGTCCACCTTCTCCTTCATTTTTTCCAGTTCACCTTTCGTTGTCTGTCCTGCATAAACAAGTAATAATAATTTTAATAATAACAATTTATTTATTTAAAAACGTCACAATAGTACAGTCTTTAACAATAAGTGTAAAAGAGTGGTATCATAACTATAATAACATATCTTGAATATATAAAAATTGGACAAGTATAAAATATAAAATAACTAATTAATATAAAAAAATCAAAACGCTAATTAAAAACCTTCTTGACTTGGCGTCCTTTTTTGAGATTTGCATCACTTTGCATTTTGTAGCATTGAAGCTTAAGTGCCAGTCATCAGTACTCCATTGTTCCACAGAATATAAATCATTCTGGAATTCTTGCATATCTTCTTTGGCGTTTCTTAACACTTTATACACTTTCATGTCATCAGCAAATAATTTACATTGAGATGTGTTATGTCATTGTTGTAAAAAATGAACAAAATTGGACCCAATACGGTTTCCTGGGGTACCCCAGAAAGTACTGTTCTCCGTAGTTCAACACGTTGGTGGCGATTCGTTAAGAAGCTTTCAACCCATGATAACAGTGGGTCTATGATTCCGTACTCGTAGAGCTTTAATAAAAGGCGTTCATGTTGACAGAATCGAAGGCCTTGGAAAAATCCAAGAATACACCATCCGTTGAAAGACCATAATTTCTATTGTGAGTCCAAGCATGAAAGACTGTTAATAGTTGTCAAGCCTGTCAAGACTTGCCTTTCATGAAGCCAAATTGATTAAGGATAAAATTGTTCTTACTTATACCCAATTCCACGAGGTGTTCTCTGTTATGTTTTCTCATTTTACAAAGAATTGAAGTTAATGAGACGGGACGGTAATTGCCACATTTGTTTTTAGCACCTTTCTGGTGTAGCGGTATAATATCAGCTTGCTTCCAAAAGTCTGGTATCCAGTGTCTGATGAGAAATATTAAAAATCTTGCAAAGTGAAAAAGCTAAAGTTTCAGCACAGTTCTTTAGACTCAGTGGGTGAAGGCCATCAGGGCCAGGAGAGAGCTATTTTAGCAACTTCGCAACTTCATCAACTGAACAGTGAAGAGAACTAAGGCTATTATGATGATGATCTGATGGAATATTCTCTAGATTTTCACTCGTGAAGACTAAAGCAAAGAATTTGTTCATGCATTCAGAAATGTCACCTTCATCAGTTTTTGTGCTTCCATTGTCCAACTTTATAACCGTTAAATCATTAGACCCTTTGCGCTTTGAGTTGACGTAATTCCAAAAGAGTTTGTGTTCTTTTTTGTCGTGCATATTGTTTGCCAAATCCTTCAGGTATTCCCATCGGGCCTCATTAGATTTATTTGTAAGCATGTTGTTTATGTTCTTGTATTTCGACCAAAAATCGGCAATCGCTCGATCGCTCGATTTAGTTTTCTTGTATAAGCGTTTCTTTTTACGAGCATAAAAGTATAAGAAAAAAAAAATACTTACACAAAAGTAAAATTATTGGCAACATAACACAGGTAAGGCTAGACTGCGGACTGAATGAAATTTGATACAAATATATTTCGTGATATTAAGAGAGTAGGTTTGAGGCCATGTACTACTGTATTTAATATTTTGATCTTGAGCTTTCGTCGGACGCCGACATCATCAGAAGATAAACTGAAAAATGATGTGATATTTTGTGATGTTTTGTGATTTGCATTTGTTCTCGTTAAGAGGGAGTCCTTTGTCCACGTCACCAGGCGGTCCAATATTTTTTGATTTGTTGTGCTTAATCAGGTATTTTTGAAATGCACGTCTGTGATGAGTGGGGCTGCAAATTGGAATGTTTTTGTTTCTGTTCCTAACTGATTTTGTCTTACGCAAGCCATACATTACAGCAGCAATAATGATTAATAAGCCCACCAAAACAAACGAGCAAATCTGGGAATAATAACAAATATTGATAGTAAGGAAGATGTCTCGCATCATTTTCGCTGTCAATTCATCAACTGTTGCTTCATCACTGAAGTAAGAAACTGATACGTAACTTTCACGGATAACCGTAGTGCCAACTATGCCTTGAACTGGCCGAATATGTAAATTAATCTGAATGCGAATCAGGGCCTGTAATGGTATTCCTGTTAAGATTTCAATGGACAAGAGTAGGCCGTGTTTTTCCCGATCAGGGTTTTATATCATCGCATAGAAATCAATCACCGATTAGAAAATGAGGAGTAGATATCACTATAGGAGATTCTGTAGTCGTTGCTTTACAGCCTTTAGAGCTTGCAAGGGTGCCGTCAGGGTAGCACCGATGAGGACGAAAATCTCCATTGTTTGGATTTTGTGAACCATATTGAAACAATTCCTTGGGAGTTGTGAACCTTAAAACGTCAATCTCTTTTATTTTCTTGACTTCTTGTTCTTCTTGACTACAGAATTCACTATTTCTGGAAAAATAACTTAAATTAGCACTGCTATTAACAGAACTAGAAAACCACATGTGGATATCATTATAAGAGATTCTGTAGTTGTTGCTTTACAGTCTTTAGAGCTTGCAAGGGTGCCGTCAGGGTAGCACCGATAAGGACGAAAGTCTGCATTGTTTGGATATTGTAAATCATATTCAAACAATCCCTTGGGAGTTGTGAACCTTAAGACGTCAATCCCTTTTATTTTCTTGACTTCTTGTTCTTCTTGACTACAGAATTTACGATTTTTCGAAAAATAACTTAAATTACCACTGCTATTAACAGAGCTAGAAAACCACATGTCGATATCACTATAGCAGATTCTGTAGTCGTTGCTTTACAGTCTTTAGAGCCTGCAAGGGTACCGTCAGGGTAGCACCGATGGAAAAGGCTGCATTGTCTGGAATTTTAGAAACATATTGAAACAATCCCTTGGGAGTTATGAACCTTAAGACGTCAATCCCTTTTATTTTCTTGACTTCTTGTTCTTCTTGACTACAGAATTCACGATTTTTGGAAAAATAACTTAAATTAGCACTGCTATTAACAGAGCTAGAAAACCACATGTCGATATCACTATAGGAGATTCTGTAGTCGTTGCTTTACAGTCTTTAGAGCCTGCAAGGGTACCGTCAGGGTAGCACCGATGAGGACGAAAGTCTGCATTATTTGGATATTGTGAACCATATTGAAACAATCCCTTGGGAGTTGTGAACCTTAAGACGTCAATCCCTTTTATTTTCTTGACTTCTTGTTCTTCTTGTCTACAGAATTCACGATTTTTGGAAAAATAACTTAAATTAGCACTGCTATTAACAGAGCTAGAAAACCACATGTGGATATCACTATAGGAGATTCTGTAGTTGTTGCTTTACAGTCTTTAGAGCTTGCAAGGGTGCCGTCAGGGTAGCACCGATAAGGACGAAAGTCTGCATTGTTTGGATTTTGTGAACCATATTGAAACAATTCCTTGGGAATTGTGAACCTTCAATTGTCAATCCCTTTTATTTTCTTGACTTCTTGTTCTTCTTGACTACAGAATTCACGATTTTTGGAAAAATAACTTAAATTAGCACTGCTATTAACAGAGCTACAAAACCACATGTGGATATCACTACAGGAGATTCTGTAGTCGTTGCTTTACAGTCTTTAGAGCCTGCAAGTGTACCGTCAGGGTAGCACCGATGGAAAAGGCTGCATTGTCTGGAATTTTAGAAACATATTGAAACAATCCCTTGGGAGTTGTGAACCTTAAGACGTCAATCCCTTTTATTTTCTTGACTTCTTGTTCTTCTTGACTTCAGAATTCACGATTTTTGGAAAAATAACTTAAATTAGCACTGCTATTAACAGAGCTAGAAAACCACATGTGGATATCACTATAGGAGATTCTGTAGTGGTTGCTTTACAGTCTTTAGAGCTTGCAAGGGTGCCGTCAGGGTAGCACCGATGAGGACGAAAGTCTGCATTATTTGGATATTGTGAACCATATTGAAACAATCCCTTGGGAGTTGTGAACCTTAAGACGTCAATCCCTTTTATTTTCTTGACTTCTTGTTCTTCTTGACTACAGAATTCACGATTTTTGGAAAAATAACTTAAATTAGCACTGCTATTAACAGAGCTAGAAAACCACATGTGGATATCACTATAGGAGATTCTGTAGTTGTTGCTTTACAGTCTTTAGAGCTTGCAAGGGTGCCGTCAGGGTAGCACCGATAAGGACGAAAGTCTGCATTGTTTGGATTTTGTGAACCATATTGAAACAATTCCTTGGGAATTGTGAACCTTCAAACGTCAATCCCTTTTAATTTCTTGACTTCTTGTTCTTCTTGACTACAGAATTCACGATTTTTGGAAAAATAACTTAAATTAGCACTGCTATTAACAGAGCTAGAAAACCACATGTGGATATCACTATAGGAGATTCTGTAGTCGTTGCTTTACAGTCTTTAGAGCCTGCAAGGGTACCGTCAGGGTAGCACCGATGGAAAAGGCTGCATTGTCTGGAATTTTAGAAACATATTGAAACAATCCCTTGGGAGTTATGAACCTTAAGACGTCAATCCCTTTTATTTTCTTGACTTCTTGTTCTTCTTGACTTCAGAATTCACGATTTTTGGAAAAATAACTTAAATTAGCCCTGCTATTAACAGAGCTAGAAAACCACATGTGGATATCACTATAGGATATTCTGTAGTTGTTGCTTTACAGTCTTTAGAGCTTGCAAGGGTGCCGTCAGGGTAGCACCGATAAGGGCGAAAGTCTGCATTGTTTGGATTTTGTGAACCATATTGAAACAATCCCTTGGGAGTTGTGAACCTTAAGACGTCAATCCCTTTTATTTTCTTGACTTCTTGTTCTTCTTGACTTCAGAATTCACGATTTTTGGAAAAATAACTTAAATTAGCACTGCTATTAACAGAGCTAGAAAACCACATGTGGATATCACTTTAGGAGATTCTGTAGTCGTTGCTTTACAGTCTTTAGAGCTTGCAAGGGTGCCGTTAGGGTAGCACCGATGAGGACGAAAGTCTGCATTGATTGGATTTTGTGAACCATATTGAAACAATTCCTTGGGAGTTGTGAACCTTAAAACGTCAATCCCTTTTATTTTCTTGACTTCTTGTTCTTCTTGACTACAGAATTCACGATTTTTGGAAAAATAACTTAAATTAGCACTGCTATTAACAGAGCTAGAAAACCACATGTGGATATCACTATAGGAGATTCTGTAGTCGTTGCTTTACAGTCTTTAGAGCCTGCAAGGGTACTGTCAGGGTAGCACCGATGGAAAAGGCTGCATTGTCTGGAATTTTAGAAACATATTGAAACAATCCCTTGGGAGTTATGAACCTTAAGACGTCAATCCCTTTTATTTTCTTGACTTCTTGTTCTTCTTGACTTCAGAATTCACGATTTTTGGAAAAATAACTTAAATTAGCCCTGCTATTAACAGAGCTAGAAAACCACATGTGGATATCACTATAGGATATTCTGTAGTTGTTGCTTTACAGTCTTTAGAGCTTGCAAGGGTGCCGTCAGGGTAGCACCGATAAGGGCGAAAGTCTGCATTGTTTGGATTTTGTGAAACATATTGAAACAATCCCTTGGGAGTTGTGAACCTTAAGACGTCAATCCCTTTTATTTTCTTGACTTCTTGTTCTTCTTGACTTCAGAATTCACGATATTTGGAAAAATAACTTAAATTAGCACTGCTGTTAACAGAGCTAGAAAACCACATGTGGATATCACTATAGGAGATTCTGTAGTTGTTGCTTTACAGTCTTTAGAGCTTGCAAGGGTGCCGTCAGGGTAGCACCGATAAGGGCGAAAGTCTGCATTGTTTGGATTTTGTGAAACATATTGAAACAATCCCTTGGGAGTTGTGAACCTTAAGACGTCAATCCCTTTTATTTTCTTGACTTCTTGTTCTTCTTGACTTCAGAATTCACGATATTTGGAAAAATAACTTAAATTAGCACTGCTGTTAACAGAGCTAGAAAACCACATGTGGATATCACTATAGGAGATTCTGTAGTGGTTGCTTTACAGTCTTTAGAGCTTGCAAGGGTGCCGTCAGGGTAGCACCGATGAGGACGAAAGTCTGCATTATTTGGATATTGTGAACCATATTGAAACAATCCCTTGGGAGTTGTGAACCTTAAGACGTCAATGCCTTTTATTTTCTTGACTTCTTGTTCTTCTTGACTTCAGAATTCACGATTTTTAGAAAAATAACTTAAATTAGCACTGCTATTAAATTTGTAGGTACAAAAATCTGGAATTCACTTGAGGAAGATACAAGGAATACCAGCTTCAAAAAATTTAAAGCCAGTATTAAAGCAAAAATGCTGAATACATACTAATTATTATTTATGAAAAATTGCTTCTATTCTGGTAAGGGACAGTTTTTCTAATTTGCCATAATTTTGTAGATTGTGTGTGTGTGTGTTTTTTGTGTGTATGTGTGTTTTTTGTGTGTATGTATGTATGGCTTTCTCTTTTCTTTTGTCATTCCTCTTCTTTATATCATAATGAATAACAGATTATGGCCCTAACAACTCATTAACTTTTTAGTTATTAGTTAGGACCAATACCTAAAATTATAGCTTATTGTATTTTATATATTGTAAAAAAAATTGTAAACTCGTGCAAGGTATAAATAAAAAGAATTGTATTGTATTGTATTGTATTGTATTGTATTGTATTGTATTGTATTGTATTGTATTGTATTGTATTGTATTGTATTGTATTGTATTGTATTGTATTGTATTGTATTGTATTGTATTGTATTGTATTGTATTGTATTGTATTGTATTGTATTGTATTGACAGAGCTAGAAAACCACATGTGGATATCACTATAAGAGATTCTGTAGTTGTTGCTTTACAGTCTTTAGAGCTTGCAAGGGTGCCGTCAGGGTAGCACCGATAAGGACGAAAGTCTGCATTGTTTGGATTTTGTGAACCATATTGAAACAATTCCTTGGGAGTTGTGAACCTTAAGACGTCAATCCCTTTTATTTTCTTGACTTCTTGTTCTTCTTGACTACAGAATTCACGATTTTTGGAAAAATAACTTAAATTAGCACTGCTATTAACAGAGCTAGAAAACCACATGTGGATATCACTATAGGAGATTCTGTAGTCGTTGCTTTACAGTCTTTAGAGCCTGCAAGGGTACCGTCAGGGTAGCACCGATGGAAAAGGCTGCATTGTCTGGAATTTTAGAAACATATTGAAACAATCCCTTGGGAGTTGTGATCCTTAAGACGTCAATCCCTTTTATTTTCTTGACTTCTTGTTCTTCTTGACTTCAGAATTCACGATTTTTGGAAAAATAACTTGAATTATTACTGCTATTAACAGAGCTAGAAAACCACATGTGGATATCACTATAGTAGATTCTGTAGTCGTTGCTTTACAGTCTTTAGAGCCTGCAAGGGTACCGTCAGGGTAGCACCGATGGAAAAGGCTGCATTGTCTGGAATTTTAGAAACATATTGAAACAATCCCTTGGGAGTTGTGAACCTTAAGACGTCAATCCCTTTTATTTTCTTGACTTCTTGTTCTTCTTGACTTCAGAATTCACGATTTTTGGAAAAATAACTTGAATTAGTACTGCTATTAACAGAGCTAGAAAACCACATGTGGATATCACTATAGGAGATTCTGTAGTTGTTGCTTTACAGTCTTTAGAGCTTGCAAGGGTTACGTCAGGGTAGCACCGATGAGGACGAAAGTCTGCATTGTTTGGATATTGTGAACCATATTGAAACAGTCCCTTGGGAGTTGTGAACCTTAAGACGACAATCCCTTTTATTTTCTTGACTTCTTGTTCTTCTTGACTTCAGAATTCACGATTTTTGGAAAAATAACTTGAATTAGCCCTGCTATTAACAGAGCTAGAAAACCACATGTGGATATCACTATAGGAGATTCTGTAGTTGTTGCTTTACAGCCTTTAGAGCTTGCAAGGGTGCCGTCAGGGTAGCACCGATAAAGAAGAAAGTCTGCAATGTTTGGATTTATCCACAAAACTTTTATCCAAATTCTACATAGAAATGGTAGAAGCATGGGAGGAGATTAGCACTTTTAAGGTAGTGTAGTGTCGTCTGCATACATATATAGCTTGTCGTCATGAGAGGCAACAAAAGATAGAGAAGAGCAGTGGTTTTAAAACGGAACCTTGTGGAACAACGTAAGTGCTGTAGGCTAGATGGGCTGTAATTAACCACGATGAATTGTTGTCTGTCAAAAAGGTAGTTGGTTAGCCACATAGGATGCTGTCAGTAAAACCGATGTTAACAATCTTTTTTAACAGTACATGGTGATCGATCGAGTCAAATGCCTTCTTGAAATCGAAGAACACAACACAGGCTGTATTCTTTGATTCGAGAGCAGTTCTCCTTTGTTCTGTCATGTTCAGCAACAGCAGTTCACTGGACAGACCTTTCTTATATGCCCACTGGTAGGGACTGAACAAGTTGTTTGATGTCATGTGGAGTGTCAGTGCTTTGATTTTCCCTTTCTTAAAGATTGGGCTAACTTTTGCATTTTTCCAGGCAGAGTTGAAGTACTAGACGAGTTGTAACATATGTCAGTCAAAGATGGGACAATAGCTTCATCTGCTAGTTTCAACAGTTTTGGACTGATGTTGTCAGGTACGTCCAGAGGCTTTATGGTAACTCAGTTTTAAAATCTGACTGCGAATTATTTCACTTGTCACAACTATAAGTGGCTGATTTCTTGGCTGTTGTGTTGTTGGCTGTGTGCCGCGATCTTTCATCTTCAGAGTCAAGTGAATAGAAGAGTCAGATTGGGTGATATTTATCATAGAGTGCTACGATTTGTGCCGGCGGGATCAGTATGTTAAATACTGGCAAGATGACTTAGTTCTCATCGAGTACTAGTAGTCAAGGACGGCTGTATCAGTATTTTAATATTGGCAGAATGAGTGAATTCTCATCGAGTGCTACGATTAATGTCGGCGGGATCAGTATTTGTAAGTTCTGGAAAGATGAATGAATTCTCATCAAAATGCTTATGAACTAATTGCCGGGTAGTGAACACTCGCGGCCTAATCTAGGCAGGGCCGGGTAATAAGATTATTTTTAGAATCGTCAGCGACTGACAGTATGAATGAATATTGTTTGGTTATAAAGACTCGTTTTTAATATGCTGTTACTTGTTTATGACAGACAATGAAAGGTGAACTGGGAAAAAATGAAGGAGAAGGTGGACAAAATAACCGCACCTACTGTGGACGGGATGATAAGAACAAAATTAGTGCGTACGCGTCAAGGCTACTGACAGAAATCAACAAAATCTTTGAGCTTTTGAGCGTTTCTGAATGTCCTATATGCATCCCTGAGAAGAACATTATCGTGTAATAGTATGCGGTAAATATATAAAGGATTGGGCATTCGTATGTTGTGTATTTCTGTTGTATTATCAAAGTAACGATATTGATCAACTCGATTTGTCCGCTTTGTTATTATTAAACAATCGTTGTAGTAAAAAATAGTTTATAACAATGTTTATAACAATGTAGTTTATAACAGTGTTCTAGGTGATCTCGGAAAGCGGCGCGCGCTGCATTGTTGTAGAAAATCAGGCGGTCCTAGTTCCAGTTTCTTAATTTCCCAATTTCGCGCGGTCAATGGCCGCCATCTTGGATTTTTGCGATAGTGAATTTTTTTCAGCAAGTAAAAATGTTTATCAAAGAAAGACTCAACAACTATTACCCATATAGATGCAAACATATCATAAAGTACTATTTCAAGAGAACCTTTAAAGTGTAAATTGATTTGTAGATAATATTTTACAGATAGAAATTGTACTTGACACTTAAGAACAAAGCCGAAATTCTTATAAAACTTCGAGTGAAGGCACAGACGCATTCAAGCTTTGCAAGTTAGATCCTTAGTACTTCCAGACATGTAAAACTATAAGAAAAAATTACATGTTTGAGACCAAAGAGTTCATAAAAGCGCGAACAACATTCCACCAAATGTCAGCCATGTTGGACCGCCTGATCAAATTTCATACCGCGCGCTGATTGGCTAATTTCTTGATCCAAGATCACCTGGTTGAGCTCCAAATATCAAGTTTACTTGCATATATTTTCTCTTTACTATATCGTCATGTTTCTATATCGTCATGTTTCTATTGCTAATTTATGATTATTAATTCGAAATTTGCATAGGTCGAAATTTTCAAGGTCGCCTTCCATCGTCATGGAAAAGAGCTGATGTAGTACCAGTTCCAAAGCAAAAATCTGTTGAGGACATTAATAAACACCTCAGGCCTATATCCTTGACTCCGATTATCTCCAAAATTGCTGAAGAATACATCGTTAATGCTTATGTGAAGCCTGCCGTCCTGGAACAGATTGACCCACAGCAATTTGGTACCATACCGGGATCAAGTACTACACAAGCCCTAATTAGTATGTTCCACTCCTGGTCAGAATCCACAGATGGCAACGGTTCAACTACACGAGTCATGCTTTTTGATTTTCGGAAAGCATTCGACCTGATAAACCACCATGTTCTTCTTCAAAAGATGATGTCATACAACATCCCAAGACACGACTTGGCTTGGATTACTGATTTTTTGACTGACAGGAAACAAAGGGTAAAAATCAACAATGACTGTTTTTCACAATAGGGTGACGTCACGGCCGGTGTCCCCCAAGGGACTAAGGTCGGCCCATGGCTCTTCCTCATTATGATCAACGCTCTGTCAGTGTCTAACACAGTTCTGTGGAAGTACGTCGACGACACAACACTGTCAGAATCGGTAAACAAGAACGAAAACAGTACCTTACAATTGAAAGTGGATGAAGTTATTGAGAAGACAAAAGCCGATGGATTCCAACTAAATGAAACTAAGTGTAAAGAAATTAGGATAACATTCAGCAGATCAGGTTTTACAGCTGCCCCTATTATCATCAATGGAAAGGCTACTGATGTCGTCTCTTCTGCCAAACTACTTGGTCTTATTGTGTCCAATGATTTAAAGTGGAACTTACATGTGGAAAGCGTATGCAAAAAAGTAGCAACCCGTCTATATTTTCTTCGTCAACTCAAGCGTGCCAAATTACCATGTAAGGACTTACTACTCTTCTACTTAACGTGTATCCGCCCAGTCGCCGAGTACGCTAGTCCTGTTTTCCACCATGCTCTTCCACAGTATCTGTCAAACGACTTGGAAAATTTACAAAAGCGAGCAATGAGAATTATTCAACCTTATTCATCTTACAGTGAGGCACTGAAAGAACTCGATGTCCCCACTCTAATTTGTAGAAGACAAGACCAAGCCTCCTCCTTATTTCGTAACATCATGGATGACACAAATCATAAACTTTATAACCTTCTGCCACCACTAAACGAAAGCACAGCAAACACAAGACACAAACGACATTTCCGTCTGCCAAGATACAAAACTAATAGGCACAAGAACACTTTTATTGTACATAACAGTTTTAATTATGCCTAAGATTTTTATACAAATCATTTTATTATCTATTTGTAAATATTATTATATATATATAGTCCATCACATTAAATTTTAATTATATATTAATTTGTAAAATATTTCATATTTCGTCCGGCCCGGGGGCTGCTAGGAATTATTATAATAAAGCTATCTATCTATCTATCTATATCTTGGCGTCTTTGATCATAATTGCGTACGATATTTAGATAATTTTTAGTTTCATATTCTTGTTTGAAAAGTTTGTAGAACTCTAATTTTTTGGATTGGTTTAATTAATTGAGATTTCCAGGTTTTGAAATAGGATATTTTCATTTTTTCGTGGCATTCTTTTATGATACATTTTGGTATTACTTTGCATAATATATTGTTATTTATACCATAATCATTCAGAAGGCGGTGTAGATTTCAGTGGTAGCATGGTTTTTGTTGATCGTGTAAGGATTTGGAAATTATTAGAGATTGTTTAGCTATTCAATCATCTTGTAACCCCATGAGATGATTATAGTCTGGCTGCTGTCTGAAAACTGACTTACATGGCCGTTTTGTGACTCCTGACACCGTTAGTATGGAGTACGTGAAGCTGTACTGCATAGCCTTTGTCAAGGGGAAGAAGTGCCCTTACAAAATACCTGAACTACAGGGCCTTGGAAAAGGATGCCCAGCCTTCAAGAAAGGTTGTCCTTTCAAGTCCGTTAAGGATGTTGGAGAGTTCCAGGACAAAGTAGGGCAAATGCGTGACCAATGTAAAGGCAAAGAACAGAACAAGAAAGCAAAAGGCAACAAATCAAGTTATCAAGTATTTTAAATGTCCATAGGATATTATCGTCTGGTCTGAGCAGCTCTATGGCATATTTGAATTGCTAGTCCCAGGATCGAATGAGATGCCTGCAAAGCGGCCGAGTTTATTGTAATCAATAAAATTGACAATCAAATATTTCTATGATAATAGCATTACAGTCATATATATCTAAACAATCAAAATATAGTTGATATAAAGGTAAAGCTTATAATTCATGATTATTTTTGCAATGAATCATTTTCTGTAATTTTTCAATTTCTTTTTTCTAAACATTTACTTATAAATGTTGACAAGTGAACAGTTACAATTTCATTAGAATTCAATAAAGTATCAATGAGTTCTTCTTCATTATTTGTATTAATTTGTATTTCATTATTTATTAAGTTATAAAAATCTTGTCGTAACTGATAATAGAAGGGACAAGACAAGATAAAATGCAGTTCTGTTTCTAATAATAATAATAATAATAATAATAATAATAATAATAATAATAATAATAATAATAATAATAATAATAATAATAATAATAATAATAATAATAATAATAATGATGATGATGATGATGATAATAATAATAATAATAATAAGTTCTTTGGACGCATTTAAAGCTCAATGCGTTTACATAATTAAAAAAGAAAAAGAAAAAGTAAAAATTATTTAGTAGTTTTAGATTGAGTGACAGTTAAAAGCTTGACGGAATAGGAATGTTTTCAGTTCAGTTTTAAATTGTTTCAGTGATTTGCAATTTTGAATGTTTTGAGGTAGGGAGTTCCAGAGTTTTGGTGCTGCATAGGAGAAGGTTCTTTGGCCATAGGTTACGGAGTTGATTTTCGGTTGTTGTAGAATCAGTCTGTTATTAGAGCGCAGAGTACGGGTAGGACGGTAGATTTTAATTAGTTCTGATAAGTAGTTGGGTGCTAATCCATTAAGTGACTTGTAGACAAGTAATAAAATCTTAAACTGTATCCGGCACTTTATAGGAAGCCAGTGCAGTTCTTTTAAAACAGGTGTAATGTGGTCGTGGTTTTTCATACCCATGATCAAACGTGCTGCGGTGTTTTGGACACGTTGGAGCTTTACTAGTTCGAAGCCAGGAGCGTCGTACAACAATCCATTTGCATAGTCAATGCGGGATATCACCATGGATTGTACAAGTCGTTTGAGGTTGACACGAGAAAAATACTTTCTTATGCGGCCAATGTATCTTATGGCTAATACTGCTCTTAGTTAACGTGGCTGGACAGGGTAACGTTTCTATCAAGAATCACTCCCAGTAGTAGGTAATGGCCGATTCGAGGACAAAAATCTGAAACCCCATAATAAATGGATAATTATGATATTTAGCCATACAATATTAAATAAATTTCCTAGGATTTACTGTCAATCAAATTCTTAGAATCTCAGGAATGTTAGGAAACCTAATTATGAGGTTATTTTTTGTAACTATAATGTGGTTATTAATGAGGGTGTGTTTATTCTGTGGTATTATGCAAAATGTGTTTATTCTTAAAAGTTAAAATTAAATAGTATAACTGAAAAAATGTCTTCGAACCGATATAAAGAGGAAATACATAATAATAGTATAACTGAAAAAATGTCTTCGAACCGATATAAAGAGGAAATACATAATAATAGTATAACTGAAAAAATGTCTTCGAACCGATATAAAGAGGAAATACTTAGTAATAGTATAACTGAAAAAATGTCTTCGAACCGATATAAAGAGGAAATACTTAGTAATAGTATAACTGAAAAAATGTCTAATAATATAATGGATCAACCGATACCAGAAATTAATGTACCGATTTTAAAACCTGTGAAAGCAACAAAAACGGTACATACAACGCAAAATACAGTTGCTGCAGTTCAGCAGCAATTAAATAAATTCGCAAATTGGATTATGTCATATATTCCACAAGCGATCAAAAAGCCTATCAATGATCATGTCGAGGCTTTGAAGAATAAGATAAACGATATTTATAATAACCTTGGAACGAAAGTCAAGGCTAATAATAACCTTACAACAGATGTTAAGGTTAATAAAACAAAACCTAACAAAGCAAACACTAATATAGAAATGAAAGAGTCTGCATTGAAAGGATTTGTTACATCATATAGAATAAAAGGGACTGATAAGACAGATCCAAAATCATTTCTAACGAATAATAAACAGAATGTCATAGACATGTTAAAACAACAAGAAAAACCAATCAAAATGAAACTTTTATTAGAGATTGAATTTTACAAGATGAATAAGAAAGAGAAAGTATATTCATACGGGTTTTTTCATAGTAAAATAGAAATTATCACAGAAGCAACTAATATAGAAGAGGTTTACAATAGACTAACCGATAATATTTTAGAAAAGGTAGACAACTATCAAAATAAAGGTTCAGGATGGATATTCGAAAATATAGTAAATTTTGATATTCATGTTGATAAATATAATTCTATAGCAGCAAAATCATATATTCCTCTACCAGAAAAACTAAAACGAAAAGAAGCTATTGTTAACATCAAAAATGATGATAATTTATGCTTCAAATGGGCTGTCACATCAGGAGTATTTCCTATTAAAGTACATCCTGAGAGATTATCCAAAAAATTAAAAGCAAATGCAGAAAATCTAAACTGGGATGGACTTGAGTTTCCAGTGCAGGTTGATAAGATTGGAATCTTTGAAAATAATAATCCTAAATACGCGATTAATGTTTATTCTTATGATAAGGATGTAACACCAATTAGAATTAGCGAAAACAATAAGCGGGAACAAACGATTAACATTCTTCTGATATCAGATGATAAAACAAACCATTACTGCTGGATCAAAAGTATGTCTAGATTAATTAAATCACAAACCAGCAAAAACGGGCATATTAGATTCTATTGTGAGCGCTGCTTGTTATCATTTAAAACACAACAATCATTAGACAATCATTCAGATTATTGTAATAATCATAAGGCTGTTAAAATAAAATTACCAAATAAAGGCGCAACACTAGCCTTCAAAAATTACAACAATAGTATGCGTGTACCATTTATAATATACGCAGATTTTGAATCACTAACAGAACCTATATCATCATGTCAACCAGAGGATAATCAATCTTTCACACAAAAATATCAGAAACATACACCAAGCGGATATTGTTATATGATAAAATCCTATGATGATAATCTGTTTCAACCAGAGATTCACACATATACTAACAAAATCACCTGATGTGGATATTTCACAAAGATTTGTTGAAGCAATAGAAAAATCAGTAAGAAACCTGTATCAAAAGTTTAAATATAACAAAAAGGTTGTGATGACAAACATTGATAATGAAAATTATAAAAATGCAACACACTGTCATATATGTGAGAAAGAATTAAACAAGGATAAGGTTCTAGACCATGATCATCTTTCAGGTAAATATCGAGGTGCAGCACACAATGATTGTAATCTAAATTATAAAATTCCTAAACATATTCCAGTTGTATTTCATAATCTAGCTGGATATGATGCTCATCTGTTTATTAAAAATCTAGGAGTGACAGAGGGTAATGTTGAGTGTATTCCTAATAATGAGGAGAAATACATATCATTCAAAAAAGAGATAGTTGTGGATACATTTACCAACAAGGATGGAAAAAATTGTAGTATAAAACGTGAGATTAGATTTATTGATAGTTTCAAATTTATGAGTAGCAGCTTAGATTCATTAGTGAGTAATCTTACAAAAGAACAATTCAGAAACATGTCTATGTTATATGATGGTAAAAAGTTGGATTTATTATTGAGAAAAGGAGTATATCCGTATGATTATGTTAATTCGTTAGTTAGGTTAAAAGAAACCTGCTTACCACCGATAGAAGCATTTTATTCTAAGCTAAATGATACAAATATTTCAGAAGATAATTATAAACATGCACAAGAAGTATGGGAAACATTCAAAATTAAAACAATGAAGGAATATCATGATCTATATCTCAAGAGTGATGTTATTCTTCTTGCAGATGTGTTTGAGAACTTTCGAGATGTTTGTCTAGAGAACTATAAACTAGATCCAGCATGGTATTATACAGCTCCAGGATTATCATGGGATGCAATGCTTAGAATGACAAATATTAATCTCGAACTGTTGAGTGATCCAGATATGATCCTTATGATAGAACAAGGAATTCGTGGTGGTATTTCTATGATTTCTAAAAGATATGCTAAAGCTAATAATAAATATATGAATAACTATGATAAGAATAAAAAATCAAAATTTATAAAATACCTTGACGCTAACAATTTATACGGATGGGCAATGTCTGAACCACTACCTACACACGGATTCAAATGGATGAACAAAAAAGAATTGGCGAGGTGGAACAAACTTCCATGCATACTAGAGGTTGATCTAGAATATCCAATCGAATTACACGAGATGCATAACGAATATCCACTAGCACCTGAACGATTAACAATCAATAAGGTTGAAAAACTAATTCCAAATCTTGGTGATAAGAAGAAGTATGTGATTCACCACAAGACATTAAAATTGTATTTATCACTTGGAATGAAATTAACCAAAATCCATAGAGGTGTCTTGTTCAAAGAATCAAATTGGTTGGCACAATATATTAGCCTTAATACAGAGCTAAGAACTAAAGCCAAAAATGATTTTGAGAAGGATTTCTTCAAACTGATGAATAATTCCGTATTTGGGAAAACCATGGAAAATATTCGTAATAGACAAGATATTAGATTAGTAACAAATGAATCACAAGCAGCAAAATTAATAAATAAACCAAATTATAAAAAAAGAACAATATTCTCAGAAAATCTAACAGCAATACATATGGGTAAAACAGAGTTAGTATTCAACAAACCAATCTATCTAGGAATGTCAATCTTAGATCTATCAAAGACGGTTATGTATGAATTCCATTATAATTACATCAAACCAAAATATGATAACAGAGCGCAACTACTATTCACAGATACTGATAGTTTAATGTATGAGATTGACACAGATGATTTTTATAATGATATTGAACAAGATATTAAGACAAAATTCGATACAACCAATTATCCAGAAAATCATAAAGGAATCAAACAGAGGGTCAACAAAAAAGTTATAGGTATGATGAAAGACGAGACCGCTGGAGAAGAAATAGATGAATTTGTAGGTCTACGATCTAAGCTATACGCTTATAAGATAGATGAAAAAGTTGGGAAACGTTGCAAGGGAGTGAAAAAATCAGTAGTAGACAAAACCATTTCATTTGACGACTATAAAAAATGTTTATTCGAAGGAAAAGATGCCATAAGGAAAATGAATGTTATAAGAAGTTACAAACATGAAATATATACAGAAACAGTAAACAAAGTTGCCTTATCAAGAGATGATGACAAAAGAAATATTCAAGCAGATGGTATTCACACGCTTGCATACGGTTATAAAAATATTAATGAAAAAGTAATACATTCAAAAGATGTAAACAAAAAAATTGTAAACAAAAAATTGTAAACAAAAAAAGTAGTAAACAAAAATTTAATTCAAAACACTATCAGGTGGTAGCTGTGTATCTTCCGGAACCGATTGTAATTCCTCTCTAACAAAAGAACGTTTAGGGGCCCCTTCAGAAAGGAAATATAATACAGGTTGATCAGATGATACTATAGATCGAGATATATCATACATCTCCAACGACCAAATAGGGTCAGTAGCACGATGTTTATCACCGCCTTCCTCTTCGCCAGGAGCGTATAAATATCTAACTTTCACGCCAGCTGGTAATCTTTCTTCTTTCATACCAACAGGTCTTTTATATTTGAAATCTTTGTGCGGAAGTTCTTTCATTTTTATCAATTCTGCAGGTTCTTTTCCAGTAATTCTTTTCACTTCGCTATTAATAGATTTTACCACATCAGGTAGTCTATTAACCCATTCACGAGATCTTTCATCTTCCATAAGCATTTCTTGAGCGTACTGATGACTAAAAAGCTTTTCAGCAATAGTTCTATTAGCACGCTCAACCAAAGATTGAGCTCTATGATTACCAGCTTCACCTCGTTGAATTTTTATATTTTTATTTTTTAATACTTTTGTTAATTCACCCATAAATTCTGTACCAGGATCAACCATCATTGTTTTAGGCCAACTCAATCGACGAGAATAGATTTTTGTGAATGCTTTAGTAACTTCTGTTGAGTACTTAGACGTCAAAGGCTCAGCATCAATATATCTACTAGCTATATCAACAACCACCAAAGCATATTTGTAGGTTTTTCTTTTCACAATATCATGTGGTAAGAATAATAGATCTGCTTGATGAATTTTGTTTGGTGTGAAAATATCCCAATGAGGTTTAGGAATATATTCGGGTTTTGATAAATATATCTGCCATAATGCGAGATAGGATAATCATCGAGTTAGAGGTTGAGTTGAGTTTGAGTTGAGTTTGAGTTAACATTGAGTTAGCTTTGAGTTAGCTTTGAGTTAGCTTTGAGTTAAGTAAAATATGAAATATCAACTTTAAATATCAATATAATTTTAATATATGCCATAAAACTGTAAAAAAAAAGACGTATACACATATTCAAAAACGAATAAAAAACTGCATTATTTCACGTAGTCAAATTATAACAACTTTACCTTATATGCTAGCAAATGTAGACAGTTTCTTTCAATGTCACTTCTAGTTAGATTTATTTTTAGCACATTTTCACTTAATACTTGTAAGTTTGACACTAAATAAATGTAAATAACTGTAAAAAAAAATACAGACTGGCCGGTAGTCTGGACGCCATGTTTTTTTCAACACAGGGATCCCATTCATTTTCCGTGTGTTACAACACAGGAAGCCCATTTTTTTTTGGAAAAACGAAAACGAAAAATTAAAGATTTTTGTTTTTTTTTGTCCTGAAAAGCGGGGATTGTTTTAATTCTACATTAAGATAAATAAGAAATTTCCAATACATTTTTGATGCGGCCAGGAGAGTCAACCTCAACAAAATATATAAAATATATATATTAAAAATCTATAAAAATATATTGTCAGAACATACACCATAAACTTAAACTTACACCATCTTCAAATGTATGGAAGTTGTGTTGCATGTCACTATCTTCCTTGCGATAGACTCATCAGCGATAGACTCATAAGTAGCATTTCATGTATAGTTGATATTTAGTTAAATCCGTTTTCAGCACAATTTTACACAATACTTGCTGGGTTGACTCCAAATTAAACTGACAAATGTAAAAAAACAACATCAACATATACATTCATACTGGCCGAGACTCGCCATGATCTTCAACACAGGGCTAGCACGTGCAACAAAGGAAAAATATTATGTTTCTCTTTTTATAAAGCTATTGGTCAAAGGTGCATATATAATTGAATTTGAATAATAATAAATAAGCGAATAAAATATATCATGAGATAAATGCCATGTTATGTTATTGTTGCAGTTTTAATTTATTATTTATTTTATAATAAATGAATAATTTTAAAACGATGGACAGAAAATTTAATCTCAAAGACAATAACATGCTACCAACTGGTTAACATACCCGCCCACATCTGCCACAATAGCAATCATGTCAGACCTTTTGAGAACAATGCAAAACTCAATAGATTTTAATTATATTCATAAAGTGGCAGGGTATTTTAAAGTTAAGCTTTAAATTGCAACTTCAAAACGTTTAGTCAACACATGATATGTATAGCTACTTATTTCACACTTGACACGGTTTCTTTGTTATTCATGGGGATGTATCTCCGATATAAACCCCTCATACCAATTCAAGGGTTATATCAAGATATAAACCCGGGTCTATATCTAGTTATAACCCTTGCATTTATTATTTATTGCAACATTAGACTTTAGAAATATTAGAAATATTTTACTAGATAGCGATTTTTGGAGAAAAAAAGTCTCTGAGTAGGAGGACTCGAACCGAGAACCTCTTAATATTTTAGTTAGTTGTTATAAGTAACCCTCGATGTGGCAAATAATTACTTGCTGCAAGCACACGGTGCACAGCGAGATATAAAATGCAGACATTTTCGTGTTCTTGATTATTATTAGTAATAGGCTGTCCATGTCGCGTTTTAAACCAATCATACCTTTCGGCAAAGGCATTACGAGATTCGACAAGCTACCGATAAGCCCAGAGGTCGGGAGTTCGAATCCCAATGACATCCATTTTTCTTCTTCTTCTTTTTTTTGGTCTTTTTTTTTTTTCTTTCTTTTATATTTTCAAATACTTATTTGCTCAGTTTCTTCGTAATAATTAATATTTTTTGGTTCCATTTTATTAAGAAAAGAATTGCTTTCCAGTCTGGGACTATATTATCGTTTAATAGCCTGCAAAACAAGCGTTCTTTTGGGTTTTTGGGAAAAATCGGGTTTTGGGCTTCCTGTGTTCCGATTTTTCCCAAAAACCCGAAAGAACGCCTGTTTTGCAGGCTATATTATCGTCAGAATAACAGTTTGTTTCATAACTTCTTCCTTTCCCTTTTAATCGCTATTCAGAATAACATATAAGATAGAATAGACCGGCATCAAGGGACAACTGAGCTAATTTACAGAGAATATTGCAATTGTGTCTGTTTTTTGTGTCAAGAAAACGTAATGTTTAAAAGAAATTGCAGACGAAATACGAAATTTAAGCGCGAAATAAAAATAGTTTTCTCATTAAGTTTTAAAACAGCACTTACCTCGAAATTGATTTGAAATTAAAACAGCAATTAGTTGAATGCTTAACAATTAGGGAATACCGTTAAAGCAGAATGAATCCATGCAATACTTACATACAAGACACGGACGTCCAAGATGAACCACTGACAAAAAACGAGCATGCGTAGATCCACACGTGTCATGTGAAAGTTCCTCGTAGACTCTCCTGGCCGCATCAACAAAGTATTGGAAATTTCCTATTTATCGTAATGTAGAATTTCGGAACATTAAAACAATCCCCGCTTTTCAGGACAAAAAACAAAAATCTTCAATTTTTCGTTTTCGTTTTTCCAAAAAATGGGCTTCCTGTGTTGTAAAAAAACATGGCGGCCAGACTATCGGCCAGTCTGTATTTTTTTTATAGTTATTTACATTTATTTAGAGGCAAACTTACTAGTATTAAGTGAAATTGTACTAAGAATTAATCTAACTAGAAGTGACATTGAAAAACTGTGTACATTTGCTAGGATATAAGGTAAAGTTGTTATAATTTGACTACGTGACATAATGCAGTTTTTTATTCATTTTTGAATATGTAAGTTTATAGGTATTTTTTTTACAGTTTTATTGCATATATTAAAATTATATTGATATTTAAAGTTGGTATTTCATATTTTAGTTAACTCAAAGTTAACTCAAAGCTAACTCAATGTTAACTCAAACTCAACTCAAACTCAACTCAACCTCTAACTCGATGATTAGCCAATCCCCCATAATGCTTGTTTCTCAAGCCATTTTTTTACAACATCTTCTTTGATATCTACTGCATTTGATAGTTTGGAAATAGCAGAATATCCTTTCCAATAACCTTGTGGGCTATAATAATATTCTGATAATGTTTTATTCATAATAGGTATAAATATATAATCTTTTATAAGATTATAATGACACAATCAATTTCAGATAAGTTAGATGTAAATCGTGTTTACAAACAAGCTTTTGGATTAAAAGCAGAGAAAACAGTAAATCGTGTAACATTCAACCCAAGCTCAGCAAATCCTGGTGAAACGTTGTATGTTCATATACCAAAGCTATCGGATAATGTTGTATTAGTTCCTGGTAGTGTAGGGCTTATTTTTAAACTAAACAAAGACACTGGAGCTCATGTTAACAATACAGTTGTAAATAATCTAGGACGAGCTCTTATTTCAAGAATGAGAGTTTTATACGGAGGTGAGATTTTACAAGATACACATCGTATTGATCTATATAATACATATTCCGATTTGTTTTTATTGAAACGAGAGCGTGAAAATATGCTAAGAGAAGGTGTATCATCATCTAATATGCGAAAATTACGAACAGGTGCAGGTGATAAGGTAACTACAGACGCTTCAGAAGTATCATTAGCAGCAGTTTATAGTGATAAATATAGAATACCTATTAATCATCCAATTCTTGATTCACATGGTGTGTTTTATCCAAAATCGTTAAGAAATACCCTATCCTTTGAAATTACACTTCCTGGAAGTTCGGAGATTACTATTACCAGCGATTCATCAAAATCATACGCGTATAGTCTATCAAATATTGAGCTTGAATATGAGTGTATTGTTAGTGATTTTCTAGCACGTGAAGCTCAAGCAGCTTATCAAGTTGGTAGAGGTTTCTATTATGAAAATATTCTTCTCCACAAGACATTCACAATTAATAAAGCCACAACATCGGTAATAAATGAGCATGTTAATATACCAAGACGATCTATGACAGGCATTTTGTGTTTGTTTACTGAAGCATATGTTCTAGGTACAAGAGACTCAGAAAAATTTGTTAACCCAGATATTACTCAAGTAGATGTTAATGTGGATGGTATGCCAAATAAATTATATTCGAAAGGAATGCTACCAACTGATTTTTGGAATTCTATTAGAGGTAGATTTGGTAAAACTGATAATTTAACCCAAAAAGATTTCTATTCTAATAAATTTGCTCTATGGGTTGATTTGAGAACATATCCTACTAATGATATTCATGGTAATGGGATGTTATTGAATAGCACAAAAGATGGTGTTAAACTAGAAATTAGAAGAAAAGTAGGTGGTTCTGGTAATATAACATGTTATATGTACGTTGTTGCTGATGCTCTTATGGAGGTTGAAAATAGTGATTTAAAATCAATTATGTATTAAAAAGATTTTTAGTATTATAAAATATAATAAATGGAAGAATTAAAAAGCGAAACACCATTTCACAGTATTATAACCGGCCCAACAAATTCAGGTAAAACAAAATATTTAGTCGATTTATTAAGAACCTCATATCGGTATGTATTTGAATATATTGTATTAATATGTCCAACGTATTCAAGAAACTCAACGTACAAAGGCTTTGCTAATAACGATCCAAGATTTATTGTTTTATCACCTGATGCTGATAGTGTTGATGAGATCAATGAATTATTGTCATGTTGTAAGGAATTGTTTTCAGGTCAGAACACATTAATAATTCTAGACGACTGTGCTTTTTCAAAGGAATTAAAACAACGGTCTAATAAGTTTATAAATTTAGCATTTTCAGGTAGACATGATAAGATATCAGTATGGGTATTAACACAACAGCTAACAGCCATAGCAAAACCGTTTCGTGATAATGTTAGTTGTATTATTTCATTTTATAACCCAAATAAAATATCCAATCAGATTCTTTTTGACGAGTTTGGTGGTGATTTAGGTTTAGAAAATAAAAAACATTTTTTAGAAATACTAAAATCGGAAAAATATTCTAGAGTATGCTTTTGTTTACGACATCCATATATATCATATGTAGAAATACCTGGAATGGTATAAATAAATAAAAATATATACTATTATATGACATCAATTCTTGATCAATATATGGATGATAATAAAATAGAAAAAGTGGAAAATGATGAGGTAATAGAAAAGAAACCAAAAAAGAAGCCGGCTGTTAAAAAAGCCGATAATTCAGAAATTGAAGAAAAAAGAGAACAATTATCTATTCTTGCTGTTCTTGGAACTATTAAAACTTATACAGGAGTAAATATGAATTTGGGTGATGTTAAAAAGTTGTCTCCAAAAGATGTGGATAAATATTATAATAGATATCAAATTTTAATGGGTAATAAAGTAACAAACGGATTAGTTGATACTGCTATAGAAACAGCTGCTGAATTAGTTTCATATGTAATAACTATTGATAATAAAAAGGAGCTTTGTAAAGATTTACAAAAAAATGAATTGGTAAAACAAGAGCTAAATAACCTTGCTGGATTTGTTATTTTGAAAGGTGGAAGAACTGTTGCTTTAGCAAGTGGTTTACTTCAAATAGCAAAACATATTAAAATTAGTAATAATGATAATTTTGAGAAGAATATTCATAAAACTATTGAGCAATCTCTTGAGCAGACTGTTGAAACTGTTGAGCAGACTCTTGAGCACTCTTGAGCAGACTGTTGAAACTGTTGAGCAGACTATTGAGCACTCTTAAGCAGACTCTTGAGCAGACAATAGAAACTCTTGAGCATAAATAATAATATTATCAAATATTAATAAATCGTATAAAAATTTATTAATATACTTGTATTATAAGATGATAGAAAACAATGATAAATTAATTGATGAACAAATAACTAAGGAACCTGAAAAAGTTCAAAAACAAAAAGATCCAAAAAAAGTTGCTGCTGGTAGAAAACTAGCAGAATATCATAAGAAAGCTAAAAAAGCTCTTGAATTAGAAAATAATACTGATGATGCTGAACCATCTAGTTCAAAATGGATGCCTGAAATATCACTAACAACTGGATTGTCATTAGTTGGAATAACATTGACCGCTGTTGATTTATATTTCAGATGGAATAAAAATAATAAAAATATTACTCCAATAAAACCTAAACCTGATCATTATGAAGAAAAACCTGTATCAGAACCACCTGTTAAATCAAAAACCCCTGTTAAATCAAAAAAATCAGTTCCAATAATAGGTATGGAATAAAAATGGTATAAATAATAAATATATATATATACTATAACAATGTCTAAAGCAACAGAAAACAAATTAGTTAAAATAGCAACTGATGCCAGCGTAGTAATTGGAATAGCTTCCCTTATTGGCTATGTTGGTAAAAAAACTATGAAAGAATCATTTATTAGTGATCCTAGTTCAAGTTTGTCAAATTATGGTAAGTGGGTTCTTGTTCTTGGAGGATCTATGTATATGAAGGAATATCTTGAAGATAAAAAAATTCTACCAAAACCTTTTTAAAACAGGTATAAAAAATAATGAATATATATAACATATGGCAACGATTGCAGTAATGATAGCAGGCGCTGTTTTGAATGCAACAGCTTTTGTTGGGGGTAGTTATCTAGCTAAATCCTTATCATCTAATGGTTCTCATTCTGATGAAGAAAAAATAAGACATGACAAAGCTCTTGAAAAATATCAACATGATATGGGAGAATTTAAAAAGAAAAGACAACAATACCAGGATTGGCTTCAATCACAATATGAAAAAAAGAAATTGGCGGATAGTAATTTGAATGATACTGATTATGCGTTTAAACTATACTCTAAAGCTCATCCTGATTTGAGTTTTGATAATAAACAACCGCAATTTTCAAATTATTATAAACCTAGTAATAAACAAAAGCAATATGAGATGATTTATGTTGGTGGGGGTATGATGACTGTAGGTTATTTGGCATCTAAATTTTTATAAGAAACTATTTAAATTCTAAATATAAAATCGTATAAAAAACTATTTAGTATATATAAATTATAAACTAAATGGAAGACTTAGATTTTGACCCACTAACTAAAGAAGGAGAAGAAGATATAAACGATGAGATTGATGATGAATACGAAGGTCTAATAAATAATGATATCGAAAGTTTTAAACAAAAATTCGGTAGAAATTGGAGATATGCGGTAGATAGGATTAACGATATTTTTAAAACAAAAAACTCAGGAAAAAATTTACCAGTATATGTAGAACTTGTGAATATTGAAGATAATCGAGCTATCGAAAACGAGGATTATATTATATGTAGGAAAATTTTAGAAATGTACCCTGAATGTAAATTCGATAATAATTTTCTAAAAAACTTCCGACTAAATGATGGTAAAATAGAAGTAAAACCGCCTACAGGTAATATTTGGCGTGAATTAACAGTAAATGATGAAAAAATTTCGAAACTATTAAAAAAAAATCTAGGATGGAGTGTTGATCATATCAAAAGGTATTATGATGCGAAAGAGAAACTTGATGGATGGTTTGAAAATAATATAATAACAAGAGAAAATGGATATGATCTAAAAGAGCAATATAATAAAATGTATATACAAAAGGATGGTGGAAAATGGAAACCTCTTCATACACAAGCTGGAGTTTTCTATTCTGAAAGTTATAAAGGTGTGTCGCAGCTTTCAAAAAATATTAGGGATGATCTAGGTATATCCAATTTTGATCGAAGACAGGATGCTGAGGCTGAAGTAGCCAATCTTAAAGATAAAAAATCTAAAATACAATTGAAATTAGATTCTGTTGAGAGACGGGAAGCTGAATTAGCAGATCAGAAGAATAGAGCTCAAGATAAAATTGAGTACATCAAAGAAAAACAAATTACGGAAATATCTGAATCTGAAAAGGCTCGTTTAATTGAGGAGGAAGATATTGAATATGAAAACCTTCAAAGAGCTTCTGAACAGTTGAATGAAACTAATAGAGAAAAACAAGAATTGATGCTTCAGGATAAAAATATTGATGATGAGATAGATGTTCATAATAATTTAATAGAAACTATTGATGAAAAACTACCTTTGAAAGAACGTGTGAAGCAAATAATAAAAAAGTACGGTCTAACAGTAACAGGTATTGCTCTAGCAGTTGGTACTATTATAGGAGTAATCGTATCTAATCTAAAATCCGGCCTTACATCTGTTGCTAAGGGTGTCAGCAACGGTTTGAAATCACTTGGGAAAAAATTAGGTGAAATATTACCAGGTATGGTTGGTGCTATAGCATCTTTTATTTTCAGAACTGCTGGTGAAGTTGTAGGTTTCCTTGCTAAAAATGCATGGCTTCTTATTGTTGGTGTGGTTTTGTATATGGTGGAGAGGTATAAAAACAAAAAATGATTATATATTATAATGGTGATCTTGTATATTGAAAAAACAAAAGCTGATGAAACGATTTGGTTGAAAAATCCTATAACAAATAGTACAAAAATGTCGCTAATTTATTGTAATTTTGTTAATCAATTATACAACCTTGAAAAAGAAGGGACGATTTCAGATGGAGAAGGTGATGTTTTACTTCGTATTCCAAAGGGAAATTATACAACAAGCTCTTTTAAAAGTGTGGTTGATAAAGCTGTTTTTCTTGGTGAGAAACCAGTTTCCATAAGCAAATCCATTCTTACCCCAAAGGTAAATATTAAATTAAATGATAGTTTAGCAAAATTATTAAAACTTGAAACAAGTCTTGAAAAAGATTCTAAAAATGTTATAAATATTGGTAAAATTCTTGAATCAGTATACGTACATTGTAATCTGGTTGATTCTACACAAGTTTTATTCAAAAATAATTATTCACAAATATTGGCATATGTAAATGTGGACAAGGTTGGGGAGAAAATAGCTTATGAACCTCTTAATAGTTTGTATACACAAATAAAAAACGATGATTATATCAGTAGTATTCGGTTATGGGTAGCTGATTATAATAATAATATTATTCTTTCTGGGGTATATCCAATGAAAATGGTAATAGAAATCGTATAAAAATAAAATTATTTGGTATAGTATAATGGAAAATAATGACGTATTGTATCCTGAGTTACCAAATTATAGCAATGGTGAAAACTTCAGATTACGATTAAGGTAAATGAAGTTATGTCTAAACTAGAAGCTGAAGTCAAACATTATGAAAACGTTAGGAAAAAATATGCTAAGACACGTGGAATATTTCATAAAACAGCAGTCGTAAGTGGAATCTTTTCTGTACTTTTTACTGGTTCCGGTGTAACTACAAGCTTAACAGGTGCTGGAGCTGTCATAGGCGTCCCTTTAGCGGGGGTTGGTGGTATTCTCGGTTTAGTAGCATCTAGTTGTACAATTATAACGAAAAAACTTACTAAGAAGGTAGCAAAACATGAAAATACTATTCAGCTCGCAAAAGCAAAACAAAATAGTATATATGACCTGGTGTCAAAAGCCTTGTCTGATAACAAGATTGATGAAAGAGAATTTGAACTAATTATGAGTGAGCTACAAAAGTATCAAACGTTGAAGAGTGATATTAGATCTGCACGGAATAATGAGTTTTTAAAAAAGGGTCCAGACCTCGATATGAAAAAAATAAGAGAGGAAATGAGGAAGGAAATTGTGGATCAGCTCATAAATCAAAAGAAATAAGTATTTCGTTTGAAAAAACTCCGATGGGTGGATTTACGTATAAATTACGATATGACAAAAATAAATATTAACGCTAATCTTATAAACGTATAAAAGTTAATCTCATCTTATAATTATATAAGATGAAATTTATAGATTTCAAACAAAAGTATCCAAACTATAACACCAATCGTTTTACCAATGTAAATGGTAAAGTTCGATTTATTTTCAATGGAGATGAGTATGATCCTTTTGATGAAAATGGTAATTTGGTAAAAACGGTTTACACATTTCCTAGTTGGAATGGTCACACATATACACCAGAAAATATATCCGACTTTCTTGGATCTAAATCTAAGTTTCCAAAAGCTGTTATGCTTACAAATACAAATACAAATACAAATACAAATACAAATACAAATACAAAATATCCAATTCCAGCTGTAGGTCTTAGTGATAACCCGTCTGATATTAAAAGATTATTAACCACATTAAAAATATTTGTAACTCCAGGTGAAAGTTTTTCTTTTACTATTAAAATATTTTTGAATTAACACCTCCAACTATAAATAATACATCTGATTGGACTATATGGATGGAAGATCCAAATTTTAAAAATTGGTCTCAACAGTTGAATTTTGCTGTCTGGTGTGCCACTTCGGGCTGCGGTGTTTCGTTTAACCTTATTGAACCTGATACACAAATAGCATCTATATTAAGATTCCATGTTATTTTCACGATAAGAGCTATTTTAAACACTCTACAGGTTATACTACCATGGGATAATAACTTTGTTTGGAATGGTACTCAATATAATAAAGGCGCTTTAGTAAAATTGTGTAACGAGTTTGGTATTGATTCAACAAACCCTGATTTTAGATTCAAAGGCAAGTCCACAAACTCTGATGTGTTTGGGTTTCATTATACTAGTCCCTACAAGGATTCACTAACCGGATATTACAAGTCAACTCACAAGGATAGAAGTCAATATAATTGGTTTATACCACAAAACGGTATTGGTATAACGAAAGCAGGTTTGTCACGATTAAATCAAAGTATTGAAGCGTTTGTTTACTGTATTTTAGGCGCCCAAGTACAAACACGATCATCAATTATAGGTGATTCTGGAGGTGCTACAGAAACGCAGGAAGTATTTCTAAAGCTGTTTGAAAATTCAGTAATTGAGAAGAATATTTCGAAAAGTATACAGCGATATCAGTTTGCAATTCAAAATGCAAAAGTAAGGCTTGATTTAGCAATATCGCCGGGTTGTTGGTTGCTGCCATCTATGTTAATTATAAATACAGAATCAACTATTGGTTATAACAATAAGCTTCAGAGAGCAACAGCTGATATGAAATTTGGTGTCAATAATATTAATAATGAAACTAAATCTACTGGTTCAAAACATAATTGGGGTGATTCAAAAGTTAAATTACCACATAATACAGATGATAAATCTAAAAAAGAAATCAATAATAAAAAAGATATTACAAACTCCTTTACTAAACCAAGTGTAAAACCTTCACCAACATCTAATCGACATGATACTAATCTAGCAGTCGTTACGGTTGGTGTCGCGGGTATTGTTTGGTATATGTTTCGTTAATTACTCGCAAGATTAAATATTCCTAATATGATATAAACAAATGTATCTATATATAATTGTACCACACGGATAGCTTATATTAATATATTAGTAATCTGTTTTTTGCTTATAAAAGCCAAGATAATTATTATCCTAGCTTTTAATCAAGTTTTTTTATTAGCCCTAAGGCTTTTAGCTGTAATAACGTCTTCAGGCAGCTCGTTATTGTCTACAAAGCTAAATTTGTATCTTTTTCCATCATTTTTAGACACTCCACTTTTGCAATGATTTTTACCTTCAGCACCCATCTTGATAATACCTGAATTAATAATCAAATGCTGTTGGCATGCATACATACTATTATAATATAACTCCTCATTGGTTTCAATATTTACAGCTTTTACACATTTCTTATTTTGATGATTATGCTTTGTAAATGAATAATCTCTAGCATTGGCTGATTTTTTACAGGTTTGTTTATGCGTTAGTAACTGTAAATTTATTAACCGATTATCAGTTTTAATATTATTAATATGATCTATTTCCTTATCAACCGGAATTTCTCCATTATAACACTCCCAAATAAATCGGTGAGCACCATAACTTTTATAATTACTTTCACCATACCTCCTAACAGTTATGTTTAAATAACCTGAATGTAATAAGGTACCTAAAATTGGTTTATTTTTTACAATATGAGTAATATAACCATCTTTGCTTGCTCCGTATAAATTATAAACAGGATGAAGAATGAATGTTTTTCCTTCTACAATAATTTTATTTTCCATTAGTTTATATTGTAATATATAATTATTTCTTTAAGCCTTACTTCATCTAAATATCTTTCACAATAAATAGATTCGGGTTTTCTTAATGACCATCTTTGTTTTTTAAACAAAAACCAAATGTATTTATATCCATTCCAATAATGATCTTCTGTTACTAACCTGGATTTTGGCTCAAACCAACAATATTTACCTTCTGAATAACTGCTTATAAATTTGTAAAAAGTATAATTTTCTATTAAACTCGAAAAATAAAAACTATCTTCTATTTTTACCTTAGAAAATGTATACACCTTATAAGGACGTGGTTTATATACTTCTTGTGTTACATTTTCTACTTTTTTTGTTTCTATATAAATTTTATAAACCTCTAAACAATAAACCCCATCTTCTAAACAATCAAACTCCTTCAATTGTGGTACAATTTCTTTTTTAAATTGTTCTTCTTCTTCATATTTTATATGTTCTTCTTTTTCATATTGTATATGTTGTTCTTTTTCATATTGTATATTTTCATCAAAAGTAATTTCCATTAGTTTATAATATATATTATATTTATACCTTTAAGCCTTGTTTTATTAATATATAATTTTTTTCTTTTATTAATATAAAAATCCAGCGCGATACCCCAGCGCAAAAGTACAATGCATGATAAAACCGATTTATCATGTTACCCATAGATGTTTGTCAGGTGTGTAAGTTCAAAAATGTGTGCGATACTGTGTGTATATTGTGTTTTTAGGATTTTTGAGGTGTTTTTTTGGGTTTTGTTGTTTTATTAACCGCAACATTTGTTCTAAGGTTATTGTAAATATCGTTTATCTTATTCTTCAAAGCCTCGACATGATCATTGATAGGCTTTTTGATCGGTGGTGGAATATATGACATAATCCAATCTGCGAATTTATTTAATTGCTGCTGAACTGCAGCAACTGTATTTTGCGTTGTATGTACCGTTTTTGTTGCTTTCACAGGTTTTAAAATCGGTACATTAATTTCTGGTATCGGTTGATCCATTATATTATTAGACATTTTTTCAGTTATACTATTACTAAGTATTTCCTCTTTATATCGGTTCGAAGACATTTTTTCAGTTATACTATTACTAAGTATTTCCTCTTTATATCGGTTCGAAGACATTTTTTCAGTTATACTATTATTATGTATTTCCTCTTTATATCGGTTCGAAGACATTTTTTCAGTTATACTATTATTATGTATTTCCTCTTTATATCGGTTCGAAGACATTTTTTCAGTTATACTATTTAATTTTAACTTTTAAGAATAAACACATTTTGCATAATACCACAGAATAAACACACCCTCATTAATAACCACATTATAGTTACAAAAAATAACCTCATAATTAGGTTTCCTAACATTCCTGAGATTCTAAGAATTTGATTGACAGTAAATCCTAGGAAATTTATTTAATATTGTATGGCTAAATATCATAATTATCCATTTATTATGGGGTTTCAGATTTTTGTCCTCGAATCGGCCATTACCTACTACTCTCCCAGGTTGCAGACTTTGTCAGACAATGTTACAGAAGTGTCGGCAAAAGAAAGAGTTGGCAGTAGATCGTCGTGTTTGCTGAACCGTGATTTTAAATGTATTACTTCGGTTTTACTAGGGTTGCACAGTAGCTTGTTCTCAGTGTTCCACATTATGACATCATTGACACATTGTCGAAGCGTTTCTAAGGCAACAGATGGATTCATGGGGTTTACAGCAATATATAGCTGGGTGTCGTCAGCATAGAACATGCAGTCTAGGTTATATCTTGATATAATGTGTTGTAATGGAGCCATGTATAAGGTGAACAATAGTGGCCCAAGTATGGAGCCTTGTGGAACTCCATATTCTAGATTTCGTGGCGAAGATGTTGTATTACCAATAACAACTGACTGTGAACGGTTGAGAAGATAAGAGGTGAACCACTTGAGTACAGTTCCAGAGAAACCAAAGTGCGATTCAAGTCTTGTCAATAATATGCTGTGATCTAAGGTGTCGAATGCGGCCGATAGGTCCAATAGTACCAGTACCACGTCTTGGCGATTATCAATGGTTCTCAAAATGTCGTTTGTGACTTTCAGTAATACTGTCTCTGTCGAACTGTATTGGCGATATGCTGATTGCAGAGAGGGGAACAGGTTGTTAGCATTCAAATAAAAATTTACTTGAATTGCAACTGTCTTTTCAATCACTTTACTGATGAACGCGATGTTCGCAACTGGTCTATAGTTAGGATAGAGTTCTTTGTCTAGTCCTGCTTTTTTAAGTCTTGGGCCCACATGAGAGGTCTTAAGCCAGTCAGGGAAAACTCCATCTGAAAGTGATGTTCTTACAATCTTTGTTATGATAGGTAACAGAACTCCAATGTTTTTCTTCGCCACATTTGTAGGAATTGGGTCCAGCGAACAGGTCTTTAACGCCAGCATTTTAGTGATGTCTTGAATACAGCTTTCATCTGGTAGACAAAACCTATCAAAATCACTGATTGGTGGATTGGAATGTTGTATTTGTTGTGGCAGTTTTTGATGTTCCAAGGTCCTTTCTTATAGAACGAATCTTGTTTATGAAGAAATTATTGAAGTCTTCAACCAGAACTTCCAGAGATGAATGAGATGGTAACACTTTGTTTGATTTTTTAAACATGTTTTCGACTAGACGGAATAGGTTACAGTTATCCGTCTGTTCAATCTTGTCCTTGTAATATTCGGTCTTATGGTGTTCTAGCATTATGTTATAGTTGTCACATGCTTCAGTAAATAACTCTTTGTCAACCACTAGTCCTGATCTTCTATGTCTCCGTTCATGTTGGCGTTTTTCTTGTTTGGCTGTGCGTAGATGTTCGTTGTACCATGGAGCCCAAGGACGATGACTAACCCATCTGGTTTGTAATGGGGCATGAGAGTTGTAAATTTGTGACAGCGTGTTGTTGTATGTACTAAGCACACCATTGACATCGGGAATGGGTGTTAGATTGGTGTTGCAAAATGAATCACTTACAGCTTGGCTAAAGACATCAGAATTCAGCAGTTTCGTGGATCTGTAGGAGACCAGGATTTTAGACAAGGGAGGCTTAGGACAGTCCAGCTTACAGGTTATTATGCGATGATCTGAGTAGATGTCTGGTAGTATGTCAACTTGACTGATCAAATTCTCATCTCGTCTCGTTATGATTAAGTCAAGGGTGTGGCCTCGGCGATGCGTCGGTCCTGTGACATTCTGTAATAAATTAGAAGAGTCCAACATATCCATAAACTTTATTGTGTCTGGATTACTTGTGTCATCTAAATGGAAGTTGAAATCTCCTGAGATGATCAATGGTTTAACGCAGGTTGTGAGTACTTCTAGGAGTTCCAAAAACTCAGCGAAAAACATTGCTACTGCATTTTTTGAGCATTAAAGGCAGAGACAGTTGCCTTGCATCTATTTTCCCGAAATAATAGAAGTCAACAACTGAGATAATCATTCATGATTATTAATATGACGTGATGATGATGATGATAATAGTAATAACAATTGTGATGATTATCAATATTATCATTAAAATATCAAAATATAGTTTTCAGCCTTGATTTTGGGTTTTTGCAGTTGAGCAAACAGCAAACTATCATCTGATTGTAACGGTATGTAATAAATTACCTGTATAGTTCTGTCATCTTTAGCTGATTCAATCAGGAATATGAACTGTTCAGGACCAAACTGAGAAACAAATCTCTTGTATGCAGCACGCTGAATTTGAATTTGAATGCAAAAGACAAACGAAATGAATGCTTGCAATATCTTAATATGCAAAACCACCAAAAAAATTAACAAATTAAATTACATAGTTTATAGAGGGGACTGGTTATGAAACCTTTTGTTGTATGTCTTTGCATTTCGAGGTTAAACCGGTCTTGGCCGTGTACATTTTTTCTTAAGGTATCAGGAGGGGTTGGAGACCTCTACTCACGCAAACTCAAATTATGCGCCAGCTTTGTAAAATATTCCAGTAAAAGTATATATTTTTTGAAAGCTGAATAAATGTAATTTTTGAAAATCAATTCAAAATGTTCATTCTTTAACACGACAAAAAGATATTCCGACTTAAGCGTGTTTTGACCGTACTTCGTTTGAAAAGCTTGAACTCTGTCAGGATTTCCGTCTCAGTGATAAAAATCATGTTAGCAGACTCCTAATACATCAATCTCTAAAACGGTGTCTGCGATTTCTCATAACTGTTTTAGATCAGCCGCTATTGAGTCTCAAATATCGATGTTCGAATTTATCACATATAAGTGTACAAACTAAGCAATATCTCAACAACGAAAATGAAAATGAAAAATCGCTGGCACCGTTTTTTGGTTCCAGATTTGATTTATATTTGTGCAAAGTTTGAAATCAAACCATTGAATTACAAGGAAACTAGAGCGCTTTCGTCTTTTCAAACGAAGTACGGTCAAAACACGCTTTAGTCGGAATATCTTTTTGTCGTTTTAAATAATGAAATTTTTGAATTAATTTTCAAAACCTACATTTATTCAGCTTTCAAAATATATATACTTTTACTGGAATATTTTACAAAGCTTTCGCATAATTTGAGTTTGCGTGAGTAGAGACAGTAGAGGTTCCCAACCCCTCCTGATACCTTAATGGCCAATCAAAATTGTAATATGAGTAAAAATAAACTTTTTCTATGAGATTATTGTAAGAAATACTGTAATATATGTTCTAAATCCTTGAGTATTTTTAAGTAACAGCCAAAAGAATGATTTTTGATCTGTTAACTAATACGTATTGTTAGACTACGACTCCCTGCCTTTAAAGTATTAAGTAACGATCTGCGTAAGAACGATAGCAGGAACGGCAAGGACTGTGCAAAGGTGATAGTTGTAGTATTGTTTAAACTGGTCGTCTGATTGGTTGAAACATGAAAAATTGCCATAACTTTGTGGATAATTAAATCAACTTATTTAGTTCTTATTTATGCAATAGTTTCCTTATACAAATAGTTCTACTAAGGTTAAATTATAGAGAAATTCTATTTGGGGAACACTGCAAATTGTCTTCCTTTCCTTTCTTTTGTCTCTAACTCCTCTGATTGGTTTAAAACTTTTAACTCTATATAAAACTTTGCAGAAACGCGTAAACACAAATTGTTCTTCCAAAACTTGCTGTGTATATGTCAATACATCCCATTAGAAAAAATCTCACAATTTGGATGTGCGGAAAGTGAAATGCCGCAGAACAAAAGGAAGTGCTATTGTTTTTATAAGGATCATTACTTAATTATTAATTTATCAAATTTACCGTTATGTCTAGCAATCGCTACAAGCTTAGACAAGTAGTGATCGTTTAAGGTTACGCGCATTTTGTTATTCAAGATAATTATTTTAACTTCACCTATCAACAAAGATTACATAAGGGAACGTTTTTCCCTTTTGCACCCATGGTAAGGTTACAAAAAGGATCACAAAGTTACATTTGGGACCTTTGTTCACCTATCAACAAAGGTTATATAAGGGAACGTTTTTCCCTTTTGCACCCATGGTAAGGTTACAAAAAGGATCACAAAGTAACATTACGGACCGTTGTTCACCTATGAACGAAGGTTACATAAGGGAACGTTTTTCCCTTTTGCACCCATTGTAAGGTTACAAAAAGGATCACAAAGTTACATTAGGGACCTTTTTTCACCTATGAATAAAGGTTACATAAGGGAACGTTTTTCCCTTTTGCACCCATGGTAAGGTTACAAAAAGGATCACAAAGTTACATTTTCAAGTTCGGAATCGTTAGAAACGTTTTGAACAAGTCATTGCAAGGCTTAGTTTCGTTCTTGTCTTAATGTTGCAAAGAATTGACTTAGTTTTAAGTTATGACGCAGTTCATGAATCAGAGGTTTATTTACACCTAGTCAGGTGAGTAATATAACGCACATAACGAACCAAGGTCGTTCTGAGTAGAGAATTCCCCTCAGAACGAGCCATTCCCTTAATTGGAAAATGTTAACATTAACCTTACTGCACGTTGGGAGTTCTGTGACTTCTTGTTCGATAGTTGTAGTAAATGCCATGATAAACCACTGTATTCTACTTTAAAACTTCTGTTCATACATCCAAAGACTCTGTAGTGGTACGTTGACCATAGTTGGGAATGCAGAAATAACGTTCTATATCAAATATATTTATCAAGACGATGCGATGATGTGTTGATCTGTAGTAAACATCTTTGCTAGCGAAGCGAAGCTAGACCCGAGAATCTCGTTTTCATGCTACGTTCATGGCGATACCGCTGGGTTGTTGGATCGGCGTGTACATCTACGATAAGAGCTACTGAAAGAGGCAGGAATAGCAATGCCGAGTCAGCCCGTAAGTTTTTCGACAGCTGCAATCGCCACGCCACCTATCCAGGGCGCTAGAAATAGTAATCAGTTCAGCGCATTTAGCAGCATGCATGTAATTCCTGAAAGTCTTTTAGCTTATCCTAGTTTGCCTTAACCAACTCAACAAAATCCTCAGTATCCTTCATTAACTCAGCAATACAACCGTCCAACGCGCAAGACTTGTCAGTGAATAGCCTGGGTTATCATAGTCTATCACATCAACCACAGCAAACTTATCAAGAAACTAATCCAAGTGCGCAACAGAGTTTGATATCTGATATTAGACAAATCATAGGAGAAGAATTGGGAAAGCAGCCATCTAACAGTTAAAGAGGAAACCGTGGTTACGGAAACAGAAGGAACTTTGGCCGTCGTACTCAAAATGGAGTAATAATCTGTGGATTTTGCAGAAAACCAGGTCATGCCAAGTACAATTGCAGAAGTTATTTTGGCGAAGGTAACCAAAATCAAGGCCAATTCAATTATCAAGGCAATCAGAACCAAAATCGAAACCAGAATCAAAATCAAAACAGAGGTTCAAATCAGCAGTATCCAGTTCGTAGTATCAATCGTAACCAAAAACCAGAATTCGCCCAGGGAAACTAGAGAGGGCCTCCATTAAAGAATCCGTTTGTAGTTTAATTATGATGGGTGCCCGTTACAATTCTACACCTAAACAAAAGAAAGAAAAGAAAGACCAAGAGAAGCGACAAAATAGTATGGAATCCACTAAAAAAGTTAATGCTGGAAGCACGCAAACAGATGTGCTATCATTCGCACCTGTTGAGAAATCAACAGATAATTAAAGAGGCTACACAAGATCCATAAGAGACACTTTGTATTCAGAAGCCCATAATAAATAAAAAGAAGCAAGCGCGCAAGTAAGCTCTTCTAATAATGATACAGTCCACCATGAAAATGGCGAAAAACAAGATTCTGCAACGTCGACTACGCAGTTTTTAGTTAAAGGTAATTATCAGGTGAAGACAGAAACAAAAAGTGCGGGTCAATCAGATCAGCGTAGTTAAGCTGCAAGGAAACCCAAAAAAGTATACAATTCAAGGCAAAATTGACAAAGTGGATGTCACATTACCATCGCACCGAATCCCCGGAAACATCCGGGTCTTTTCTCTGTTTGAGCGCGAAGTTCAATCAGGCAAAGCGTATTTAATGAGGTAATTTACAAAGAAAACAGGCCAAAATTACTCAACTTCGTGTAATAAAACACATTTTAAACGTTTTTAAAAGGTAATCTCAGTTAGGTAGGGGGTGCAAATCAAAGATGAAATGTTGACTAAACATTTGCACTATCAAATGTTTAATAATGTCAATAACTAAAGCTATCTTTTTTGAGCTCAAATTTGTCAAAAATGGACATTTTTTGTGGGGAGCCAATATTCCAACTGTAATTTGTGGGTTTTAATAACAGGTTAAACTTAGGTAGGGGGTGCAAAATTAACATCGTACTCCAAGCAACATTTTGCACCCTTTACTTCTACAAAAATCTTTTTTATTTTTTTTTAAGCTGAATATTTGAGCTCATTATCTAAGGCTCTTGCGGCTGACGTTCAAATCCCAATGTGCCACTTTAAGTTATGCGGTGTAATAAATTAAGCTGCAATTTGTAATAACTCTAATTAAGTCATCCTACTCTCTTTGTTCTCGGTAATAAATAGGCTTAAGTCGGACACGTGAAATGATTCTTTTGTCAACCGTTCAGAACTTCATCTAATCAGACGTTCGATAATATATTTATTCGAATAAAGCCTATTTTGAATAATTTACGGGCCGTAAGTAAATGTCCAAAAGGACAATAGAATTATGTGCGATGTTGTCGACACTGGCTCAGTAGTCACGTGCATAAGTGACGTAGTTTGGCACAAGTTAAAGGTTAACTATCCTTTGTCACCGTGTCACCGTTCAATGGTATTAGGATCTGTTAATGGTTAACTTCTTGATCTAATTGGTGAGACAACAGTCAAGTTTGAGATACAGAGTAATTGCTTTAGTTATACAGTTTGTGACATTAGGAATTTAGGTTATGATGTTATTTTAGGAAGAGATTTTCTTAATCAGTTTAATTATACTATTAATGAAGCCAAGGTTCACTTAACGTGGATTTTCATAAAAAAGAAGACGCAGAAACAGAATCTTTATTTCCGTTTCCGGAAATCGATGACGCACAAGCAGTGATGAACAGTACCGAGAATCAGGAAAGGTCATACGCCGTTCACGCACCGTTTTATTTTATTTTGCCACCACAAGCTGAAACTATAATAGCAGGAGAGCTTGATGAAGCACTGCAACCGAACATAGTGGGTTTGATTGTTCCTAGAGAAGACATGCTTGAAAGATATTCAACGATTGGTGCTGCAGAATTAGTGAAACTCTCTGAAGAGCACACGGTTCCAATACGTTTAATGAATCCTACAGCTCAGCCTGTTAACATTTTTAGAAGAGCCAGACTGGCACAGTCCAGCATTGTTGACCCTGATATAGAAACCTTTGAGTTGGATGGTAAAGTACATCAAAACGCAACACAGTGTAACATCGAACAGCAAACATCGCGTGACCATTATTTAATCCCAAATGTATCCAACTGCGTATTTGGTGACCGTGACAAGGAACGACTTAGATTAAATTTACTGTATGATTTCCATCATATTTTGCTACAGAATTAAAAGACTAGGGACGTTCATCATTAGTTGAACATGACATAATCTCCAAAGGAGTACCAATCAAGCAGATACCTTATAAAACGAAACCTGAAAAAAGAGAAGAAATAGACAAACGGGTTGAAGAAATGTGTAACCAAGGAGTAGCAGAACATTCCTTAGTCCTTCGGTTTCACCAGCTGTCCTTGTAAAGAAGAAAGATGGTTCTATGAGATTTTGTGTTGACTATAGGAAACTGAGCTTTGTTACTAAATCTGATAGTTACCCTTTACTATTGATCACTGATATCCTGGATAGCTTAAATGCAACGAGATTCTTCACAAATTTTGATCTAAAGAGTGACTATTGGCAAATTACATTATCTAGGGATGCTAAGGAAAAAAGTGATCTCATGACGCGAAATGGCATCTTCCAGGTCCGGGTCATGCCCTTTGGCCTTACCAATGCACCTGCAACTTTTCATGCCGCTAATGACACCCAAGCGGTACAGCCGCACAATAAGACCGATGCCACTTGATTGATTACCGTTGGAGTATAATTATCACCCAATCTGACTCTTTTATTCACTTGAAGATAACTTCCGCACAGGTTGTCGAAACGTCATTCACATCAAACAGTCCTTCTCAGGGCTACATCCACCCGGATGATCCTATTACAAATATTGTTACTTCACAAATATTGTTACTTCGATAAATTTCAACGTTTAATGAGTCATGTATTACGTGGTCTGGAGTATAAGAGTGCACTTATATACATAGATGATATAATTATATTTTCAAAGTCTGTAGACGAGTACCTATCCCACCTAAGAGAAGTTTTCACACGATTGAGTGACGCAAATCTCAAGTTGAATCCAAAGAATTAATTAATTATTACAAAATTAATTTGAATCCTTATCTATAACCTAAGAAAGTATTATGTTATTTCATGCAACTTTGGAGGTAAAATGGGACATTTGTCGAAACATGTCAGATTTTCCCTACCTGACATGGTCGCTGTTTAGTCTCAAAACAACAAATTTACGACTTGGTAAAAATGAATAGATAAAATATAATTTTGACGTCTTTAGTCCTAAATCAAATACAAAATAGGTCTTAAGGTTTCTGGAGATGACAAGGACAATTTGACAAGTTTCAAGCAGATGTTTAAAGTACTAGAACCCAGTCCCGCGCGGACCTTTGCCGTGTTTTTTGACACGAAAAATGGATTCGGTTGCTTATAACTCGCCTATTAGTACGGTGACACCCGATTTGTTTTCGCTTTTCACATTGCTCATATGATAATCTTTTTGAATCTTAAAAAAACTAAAATCGTTTTCGAGAGAGTTCCAAAGTAATTTTGTATATGCTGCCTGTTTCAGGATTTCTTGTCTATGTTTTTTATCTTGCTGCTTGTACCAAGGTACCGCTTGTTACTGGTTACTTTTTCTTCTTGTTACTTACTTTTTTTCCGCTCTGAACATTATTACACCGAACCAACATATTAAGTCATCTTATGGTTGTCTGTTTATGGATAACATACTACGTGTATCGCAGTATGACATTATCATAGTATCACAGTATCACAGTAACGCAGTACCACAGTATCACAGTACCAAAGTATCACAGTACGACAGTACGACAGTACGACAGTACGACAGTACGACAGTACCATAGTACCAAAGTATGAAAGTACCACAGTACCAAAGTATCAAAGTGTCAAAGTATCAAAGTTTTGGCTATTCAATGAACGATTCAAAGTATTACCAGATTCATTTGTTGTGGTCATGATCCTACAAAAGTCAAAATTACTATGGAATATAGCACCATGGTATCACAGTACCATAGTACCAAAGTACCAAAGTATCACAGTATCACAGTACCACAGTACTATAGTACCACAGAACCATAGTACCAAAGTATCACAGTATCACAGTATCACAGTACCAAAGTATCACAGTACCAATGTACCACAGTACCACAGTACGACAGTACCATAGTATCACTGACAGTACCAAAGTATCACAGTACCACAGTATCATAGTATCACAGTACCATAGTATCAAAGTATCACAGTACCTTAGTACCAAAGTATCACAGTATCACAGTATCACAGTACCAAAGTAGCACAGTACCACAGTATCAAAGTATCACAGTATCATAGTACCACAGTACCATAGTATCACAGTACCAAAGTATCACAGTATCACAGTATCACAGTATCACAGTATCACAGTACCAAAGTATCACAGTTCCAGAGTACCACAGTATCATAGTATCACATGTACAGTATCATAGTATCAAAATATCACAGTACCATAGTACCAAAGTACCACAGTACCACAGTATCACAGTACCATAGTACCAAAGTATGAAAGTACCACAGTACCATAGTACCAAAGTATCAAAGTGTCAAAGTATCAAAGTTTTGGCTATTCAATGAACGATTCAAAGTATTACCAGAGTCATTTGTTGTGGTCATGATCCTACAAAAGTCAAAATTACTATGGAATGCATGCTCTCAAAAACGATCTTAATCTTTTTTAAGATTCAAAAAGATTATCATATGAGCAATGTGAAAAGCGAAAAAAAACTGGGGGTCACCGTACTAATAGGCGAGTTATAAGCGACCGAATCCATTTTTCTTGTCAAAAAAACACGGCAACGGTCGGCGCGGGACTGGGTTCTAGTACTTTAAACATCTGCTTGAAACTTGTCAAATTGTCATTTTCATCTCCAGAAATCCTAATACCTATTTTGTATTAGTTTTAGGACTAAAGACGTCAACATTATATTTTATCTATTCATTTTTACCAAGTCGTAAATTTGTTGTTTTGAGACAAAACAGCGACCATGTCAGGTAGTGAAAATCAGAGCATGTTTCGAAAAATGTCCCATTTTACCTCCAAAGTTGCATGAAATAGCATAATAACGGTCGATAACGGTCCGCGCGGGACTGGGCTCTAGTACTTTAAACATCTGCTTGAAACTTGTCAAATTGTCCTTGTCATCTCTACAAACCCTAAAACCTTTTTTCTATTAGTTTTACGACTAAAGACGTCAAAATTATATTTTATCTATTCATTTTTACAAAGTTGTAAATTTGTTGTTTTGAGACAAAACAGCGACCATGTCAGGTAGTGAAAATCAGAGCATATATTTCGAAAAATGCCCAATTTTACCTCCAAAGTTGCATGAAATAGCATAATACTTTCTTAAGTTATAGATAAGGATTCAAATTAAGATATTATTTAGAAAAAGTTTCAAAAAAACGCAAATAAATGATGAAAAAGGAGATGCGCGAAATGAATGCGCAGTAGCAAGATTCCGGAACTACCTTAAAAAAGAGCAATTCTTTTCCTGCGACTAGCTCGGCATGAAAAGCGATCATTTTCTTTCGCTTTGCTTGGTTAGTTATTAGTCGCAATTTTTCACGACTTGAACGGCAATTTTTCAATCAAAAACAACATTTTTAATCATCAAATTACTTTTCTAGAGTCGTGGAACATAAACTAAACAGCCAGACAATTTCAAACGGGTATTAATGAGCTTTATTTTCAATTTCACGGGTAGTTTGCAAACTTCAACCTAAAGTTAACTACACTAAATTAAAATACAAACAAAAACAGAAAAAAAAATTATAGCTAAGTTTTGAACATGTTCAATCAGTTCATAGTCCTAGTTTCAGTGTAAAAGTTTGAGATTTTTACTCATCTTTGGCGTTTTAAATTTTGATTGAAATGAAGCAAACACTTTACTAAAAAAAGATTTGTAATGTTTTAGCCTTTTCTTCAAAACTTAGTCTTAACTGAAATCGTTTAAAAGAAAAAAACACACCTAACTTTTGAGAGGATATTTTTGTCGGTTTAACTTTCATGAAACAACATCTTCAGTTTGTTTTTTCCTTCGTCGTTGCATTGTAGCTGAATCCATTGCCGATCCATTGCCGAATTTCACGTGTAAAGTCCTTACTTCTTTATTGTTAGCTTTAGTAGAGAACTCTGTTTAGATTTGTATATATGTGCTTCCTAACAGAATTGAATTGATCATCGAAAAACAAGTAATTTGATCACCACGAGGTTGATTGAAATGGTACGTTTGACTCATTTGTCGTTCACTGGCAGATTTCTTTTCGCTTTCTTATTGGCTAAGCGAACGCTGAGCTACATGTACAAAATGGCTTTTTAGTCGCGCGTAATAAGATTCACTTTTGTTAAAATAAACTTTACATTACATTAAAAACCGTGTCGGTATGGGATTCAAGGAAAATTCATTGTCCGACTCGGGAATTCCACATTAAATTCACTCGTAAAGACGATATCGCACTCATCGCTCCGCGATTCGTGCGATATCGTCTTTACTCGTGAATTCAATGTGGAATTCCACTCGTCGGCCAATGAATTTACCTATAAAATATAGAGTGGGTCACGAGTAAAGACGATATCGCACGAAACGCGGAGCTTAGCGTGACCAAATGAAGTGATGATAAAATAACAACAACAAAACACCTTTCGTATATCATATTAGTGGTCAAAAAGATATATCGAATATGACAACTAACGTTTTTAGTATTGGAATAAATCTTGAATTGATTTTAGGCTACCAAATATAAAACAACAGCATAATATCTAGCCCAGCAATCGTTCCATTATTGCTGTTTGATTGACACATGCATTAATGGGTTGGTGTTTTCACTTTGATTTCCAAGGTGAACACAACGATTCTCATAATATATATATTCTTGGTTAAAAAATGTCCTTACTTTTGGTCGGCCTAAGCAGTGTTTGCCAGGGACAAGTTATATAAACTGATAGTGTTGGTTATAATTAGCGAGGCATATAAACTGATATAAACTGATATAAACTGGTATAAACTGATAGTGTTGGTTATAATTAGCGAATAATAGCGTGACAGTGGATAATAACGTACTGTATCAGTTGGTTGTGTATTAAAAACACAGTCAGTTTTTTTTACGTCATTATGTGTTTCAAAATCATTACTTATAAGATTAGTCAAAAAAATACACAAGCAAATAATTTCGCTCAATATAAATGTTCTATTGCATTTGATTTCTTTCATATGATATTTTGTTTCAAACTGTTACGAAAAGATGTATGGTTTGTAATTTAGTAATAGTTTATGCGTACGGTAAAAAGGCTGTTTTGATTTGCTTTGCGTGAGCTAGAATAGTGAAATAATCGTACTTTCTGAGGTCAAAAAGTACGAAAGCCGAGAAGGGCCACTCATTTCTGACTTCTACTTTTTGATTTCCGACTTTGAAATTTCCGACTTTGAGATTTCCAACTTTGAAATTTATGGGTTCAAATATCGGAAGTCATAGGAACTGTAGAATGCTGGGAATTGATCAAGTGATTGCATATGTCATTGATAATAGAGGTCAAATCAGCAGACATGGAACTTCTCTCCAGTAGTTGAGGGCGTGTAGGACAAGACCTCTTAGCGCTTTGATGGTTATGAAACACGTTAGTTCTTTAACTGCAGTCCCATATCTTGTCCCTGAAGATTTTTATGGGATTGTCTCAACTACTTCACAAAATTTTCCACAGTTTTTCTTACATTTTGGACCCTGAGAAGTTCTGTTTTCCCTACTAGTGACCCTACGATCCCCAAGTATCAACTACACGCAACCTTTTAACTCTTAACCCACGTTTTTTTAACCATTTATGGAATTAACAAACCAGATTTACACTAATGTACGCCATTTATATCCACTCACCACGCACTCTCCATATTCTATTCACAATTATACTAAATACAGATGACCTAACTTCACATTATACGCACATTCTTCAAACTTCACTTTTTCCGACAGTATAACTCCGTATAACTCGTACATTATATCGAAACTTCCACGAAGGATAAAATAAGCAAACACTTCTTCATATACGTTTAATAATAACACTCACAATACACATACATTTTTTAAAAAAATAACGAATGTACAAAATATATTTCCTACAAAAAACATACATTTTCTAAAAAACAAAAACTTTTAAGTATAATTATATACACTTAACATACATTTTCCTTTGATCACTTAAGAGTCACATATATGTCTTTTAGAAAAAACATAAGCACTTAAGAATTACATATATATTTTATAAAAAAATGGATATCTTGGCATTGGTATAACCTTGTTCGAAGTAATTCTGTATGAGTTCTCTTCTCTTGCTAAATTGCTGCTAGGCTGATGTGCTGTTGTGTATGCTGGCAAAACACACGACAAAACTGGAATTTTTATCAACATTAGCAACACCAGAAATGGAAAGAAGATTGATACCTTTCGCATGACTGATATAGAGTATAAATCCCTCTAAAACAACTGCAAACCTAAGTCTAGTACCAAACTGTTTATTATCATTTACCCAGCATGCCACTACACCTTTAAACTCAAAAGTTTCAAAATCGGAAATTTCAAACTCGGAAATTTCAAAGTCAGAAATTTCAAAGTCGGAAATTTTAAAGTCAGAAATTTCAAAGTCGGAAATCTCAAAGTCGGAAACTTCAAAGTCGGAAAACAAAAAGTAGAAGTCAGAAATGAGTGGCCCTTCTCGGCTTTCGTACAAAAAGAGGGGTCACTTGCTTACTCGCCTCCACTCCCACGGGATATGGGAGATTGTCGAAAAGCTTCGATTTTGCCAATATAATCACCAAGAAAAATACTTTTTGATTACAATTCAATTTCAATTTAATAAACAATCGGAATTTATGCAAATCCTGAAGTTTTTATTAGAAATGTTCGTAGACCATGCACAATCACAAGCAAACATTTTATTTACTTATAAAACTTCAATTAAAAATAATCGTGGATATGTGATTATAAATATACACCAGTGATTTACAGCGAATAATCAGGTAAGATTCACGATGTAAGACTGGTGAAATCTACAACACATAGAAAAGTAATGGTCACTACTTACATGAGTAATTGTCCCTTAATATTCAAGATTTCAAAGGCTCGTTTTCCATGTTTATCAAATTGAAATTGAATTGTAATCAAAAAGTATTTTTCTTGGTGATTATATTGGCAAAATCGAAGCTTTTCGACAATCTACCATATCCCGTGGGAGTGGAGGCGAGTAAGCGAGTGACCCCGCTGTGAAATGCAAATTTGCATACTGATAAAATAGTGTTTACATTCCAATTTTCTGGAAAAATGATATTTTCATCGATGCATTTGCGTTTTATTACATTCTAATATTACTTTAGAACCAGTTAATGTATGTTTTATGATTTAAAACCAATGTAATGTGAATGTATATAATGTCGATATATACATCGATTTTGTTGATTTTGATATTTCTTGCATTTTACGATGATATTTTGTAGACAAAACGCAGTGCCCAGCAATGTTTTTCATTGAAGTTGAAGTACAACTATTCCTCTTCAATTCGGTATAAATAGTTATTAGGAAATCAGAACTCTTGTATGAAAAAAATTAATTATGAAAAGTACCAAAATTACGGTTTCCACAACCACCCGAAAATGCTCTTACTTCAAATATCCATAAAAAATGAACATATTAAGCTATTTCAAAATAAAACATACTATTCAAAAGTTGTAGTGATGTTCTATAAACCGTGTAAATTTCATTACAAAATATGTAGAGAAAACGCCGCACAAGATTTACAAACATTACAACTTTTCGAAAGTTCAGACGGCAAAATTAGGCCGAAAATAGGTCAAACTTTGAACGGATGTCACGTGACCGCTTTAAAATGAAACGACTAAATAATGCCCATATGATTACTTGCTCATGACTACCTTTCACCATGCAAAGTTTCAGGTGGGGTTGTATCGGACCATTTCTGAAATTACTCGAAGCTTACGTGGAACGGCTCTTAAATGCTTTATTTAGCTTTTCTAATGGAAAAGATGCATTCGTTAGCCAGCCAACTGGCACAGACAAGTCAATTATTTTTCAGCTTGCTCCTCTCATCGAAATGTAGATGGCTTCGAACGTCTCGAGCGATTTGTGGAAGGAAGATGCGATTATTATCGTAGCCGTTTCTCCGCTGCTAGCTATCATGAAAGACCAAGTGAATTAATTATCTTCACAGTGTATATCGGAGACGAATGAAAGCAAAACTATGACAACATTGACTTATCGAACCGCCGGCGAAAGTAATTCTCACTAATTTACAACGATGCACGAGTCCTTCTCAAATCTCGATATTAGATTGCAATAATTCGCTTTAATGTGCTCTAATTCACAACGATGCACGAGTCCTTCTCAAATCTCGATATTAGATTGCAATAATTCGCTTTAATGTGCTCTATGGAACCATTATTTTTGAATAAATATAACTACAGAAGTGTTGTTTGAGTTTATTGAAGAATTTAGTACAAATACCGAAAGCACTCTTGTGATCTCTCTTGTGTAGTTTTAATAAGTCAGCAAAAGTTCACGGCTTTTGAATCCTTCTCAAATCTCGACAGGAGATTGTGATAATTCGCTTCAATGTCTCATTCTTGTCTTTAAGGCCCCATTCGCACTAGCCTGCCAAAGTTTGTTTGGCTCAACCAAAATTCATACCAAAAACTGTATTCGCACTGTAATATTAGGCCGACCGCAAAGGTCAACCAAGTGTCACTTGATAGGTACATTTAAGCGTCACGTTTTGGAGCACATTCAGCTATTTGACTACAGTATTAATTACCACAGATTCATCTCTGTGTGATTGATTGATCGAGTGTGTGCTTTTTGTTGACTTTGAAAACACACGTTGAAGTGATAATTACCAAACCTGTCAAAATTGACATTTTTACAAAGTTTGGAGGCCTTTAGAGCAGGACAGCCGCGGATTTGAAGGTTGGTTGGCAGCGAAAATTTTTGTCCCAAAACAAACATATCATTCGCACTGTTCCTACCTAGTCGATGACAAATTGTTTTGGTAAAACAAACAAAATTTGGTCTAGTGCGAATGGGGCCTATGCTCTATGAAACCATCATCTTTGAATAAATTTAACTATAGAAGTGTTGTTTGAGTGTTAAAAGATTTCAGTCAAAGTAGCGAAACCACTCTTGATAAACAAATGAGGTGTCAATTTAACAAAATTGTCCAGAAAATGACTTAAACTCCTCTTCATGTGACAGATTTTGCTTTTGTCTTTCCACTGGTAATCATTTTTGATCATCACAATGTCGTTTTAAGCAGGTTTTTTTCATCAAAATATGGTAAAGTATATTTCAATAAAGTATATGTTATGTATATGTAAAGTTGGCACTGCGATGCAAACACGATCAAAGGAGTCAAAGCAGCTAATTTGACAAGCCGACTCGAGCAGAGACCAGTGTTTGCCGTCTAACAAAGATACTATAAAACCTCCCATAGCTTTCATTGTAATAATAATAAGCAGTGGGAATGTTAGCCTGCGTAAACAGACCCTTATTAATTAGCGTTCGAAACGTCTCCCGCGAAGAAGGGTCTGCGCGCCGAGATCAGAAATTATTTTCAAAACTTGAATATAATTTACCTCATGTCTGGCATGGCTGAACAACCATCTGTCCCTGACAAATGCGTCAGATGCCACATGCCGCGCAGTGCAATCTAAGTTGTATTATTTGCAAGTACAGTGATTTGTAATGTAGTTTGCCTTGCAATTGTACCTATAGTAATCTCAATTAGTGCCTTAGGAGTAGTTTGACAATCTGTTTTTCTAATAGCAGTAAAGAGTCATTTCCCTTACGAATCTTGGCTTGAAATTCGAGAGATGAGTTTCAATTTCATTTATACAATTAGATGATACCTTATTTCAAGATGGGGATCGAAAATGTCGGGCTTAGTTAAGACAATTTCAGTGATTTTATATTGTTTTAATATCAAATATGAATTGATATCTAAATCGAAAAATTATAGTGCATTTCAACCATTACCACATCTCAATTGGTAAATCAAAAGGTTCGACTTTCACAATGGGCCCCCTTTTCCTAAATCCCTAAATCCGTATTATTAAAACATGTTTGAATAATTTCAACTATCATATTGAGTACATTACAAATAATATAACTTTCAACGAGTACCGGGGTTACCCGGCACTAATGATTTAGAAATAACTATACATTGTTTGCTAGGTCAAAACAAATAGTACTTACAGTAGTTAGTATCACCCTGGTAGTTCTCATTCACTGTAACAGTATTTGTATTAGAAAACGCCGCTAAAAGTCAGAAATTCTGGCCAACTTCTTACACGACTAAACATATAGCTTGCGTTGCCGGCGGCGCAGGCTACTAAACATACGCCACTCCTGGTCAATCTCGTCCCCATTCTCCGCTAGCTCGTACTTCGCATTCCCGACGAGCTATCTGGCATACTCAAAACCAGAAACCCAGAATCTGGGTATTTTTGCACTGCGCATGTTTGATTAAAATCCTTCAACCTGATAAGTTGCTACATCGCAATAGGTTGTTAATAATAGAATTTCTGTGGGAATATTCGTCTTCACAGACGTTATTTGATAACAGAACGAATGAAATCACATTTTATTTAAAATTATAAATATACATTTAATTATATAAATTAATATTGTATTGAATGGTCTGAACCCAGGTGAATGAATGTTTATCGAATGTTTATCGGCTTGTAAACAAACTTGACAATTAAAACGCCGCCGAAACAGTACCGCCACACAATGGGACTTATGCCGCTAATGACACCCAAGCGGTTCAGCCACACAACAAGACCGATGCCGCTAATGACGCAACATCCACTAATTAGCGTGGGAGTATAAATATCACTCAATCTGACTTTATTATTCACTTGACTCTGAAGATGACTTCCGCACAGGATGTCGAAACGTCAGTCACATCAAACAGCCCTTCTGAGGGCTACATCCACCCGGATGATCCTATTACAAATATTGTTACTTCGACTAATATTGTTACTTCGATAAACATAAATTAATATCTTGCATGATCGAACCACTGGTAGAAAATGCTTTTATAGGCATAGAAAATTAGAAAGCATGTTGATGAGAATATAGCGAGTAAGTGGCCGCAAGTTGAAGAAAAATCACGGTCGTTATTTACGGGTCAATGATTACAAATTTAAAGTCAAGAAAAATATCAGATCACGAAAGAATTCTGAATAATCTAGGTACGACAACAGTTCTTGATGATTAACTTTCCTTACCCCGCATTCAGGTGGTTTATATTAGCAATGTTCTGATATATTTTCGGTTTCGTTGGGAATCGACCGTTATATTTTTGAACTTCCGGTCCATCGCTTTGTTTTCTCTATTAAAGGACCAATAATGTGGCCGGAAATAGTTGAGTATGCCAAGATAGCTCGTCGAGAATGCGCAGTAAGAGCTAGCGGCGAATGGGGACGAGTCATTCTCATACCCAGGCCCTACTCAGCTTTTTGGCAGATCGTAGGCTCTGGGAAACCCTACAACCGAAAACCAGAATTGTTGTGACAGCGTCAACAGAGAGTTGTGAGGCAGGCGATTATATATATATAACAACTTTATTAAATAAGTAAATAAATACATATCAAAAAGGGTTATGTGAGAGAGAAACTTAATTCTCATAAATTAACATACCCTTCAACTACTATATATATACAAAACTAGGACAATTCTCAACATTTACACAATACAATGACATTAAAACATGAAATCGAATATATATTTATACATATACAGCCTATCTTGCAAAAGCCGTCCACCCCAGATAGACACCTCCAAAACATATATTGGACATGTCCCCTCCAGGCGGACAACATTTACAAGACCGACTGTATATAATTATTGTTAAAAATGTATAAATGTATAAAAATTGTTCAGAGTTCATAAATATTTAAACATATTGTATATAATTATTATTAAAAATTTATAAAATGTATAAAAATTGATCAGAGTTCATAAATATTTAAACATGTAAGATTTCCTTAAGGCCTTTCTTAAAGGAATAAAGTTTATCAAGGTTAACTACAGTTTCAGGTAAACTGTTCCATTTGTCTATATGCCTGTGCCAAAAAGAGTATTTCATAATGTTTGTTCTGCACGAAGGCTTATACAATTTATAACAATGGCTGTTTCTAGAACTTCGTTTATTGAAGGACATAAAATCATCAATGTTCACAGCAGAATGACCCTTGATGAATTTAAACAGTTGGACAAGTCCAAGATATTCTCTCCGTTGAGTTAGTGATGGTAATTTAAGAGATTTCATTCGGTCTTCATATGAGGTGTCCCTCCCGATGATCCATCTTGTGACATTACGCTGAACACGTTCAAGTTTTTCAATCAGATATTTTTCATGTGGATCCCATACTTGACAAGCATATTCTAGCAGTGGACGAACCATTACTTTGTAGCCAACTAACAAGGCTTTAGAGTGCATACCAAAAGTTCGTTTAAGTAAGCCCAATAGCCTGTTAGCTCTTGCTGTGATAGAGAGAACGTGGGACTTCCAGGACAAATCTTCAGATAGAATCACTCCGAGGTGCTTATGTGTTGATACTTGAGAAAGTGGTTTGTTATCAATACTGTAGTTACAGCTGGCAGGTTTTCGTGCCCTGGTGAACTTCATAGATTCACATTTTTTAGCATTAGTCCTTAACAGCCATTTATCACACCATTCGTTGGCTTGATCAAGACTCTCTTGGATAGTACTCGACGTTTGTGTAGGAGGACAGCGGTTATACAAAAGAGTATCATCAGCAAACATCAGAGATGTGCTAGACAGGTGGTCAGGAATGTCATTCACGTATAATAGAAACAATAGGGGACCCAATATGCTCCCCTATGGAACTCCAGATCGAACGAGTACCCAGTCAGAGTGACATCCTTCGAGCACAACACGTTGAAGACGATTGGTGAGAAAATTTGTAAACCAAGTCAATAACTCACCAGAGATGCCATACTGATTAAGTTTGAGAAGAAGTCGGTCATGAGGTACAGATCAGAGTCGAAGGCCTTTTCCGTAGAATGTCGTTCATCAAGATTTTTAGCCCATGTGTGGAAGAGAAGTATTAACTGGGAAGTACAGGAATACCCAGGACGGAAACCATACTGTTGCTTACTGAGAAGATTATTTGATTCGATGAAGGCAAAAATACGATTGTATATAAGTCTTTCCAGAGTCTTGATCACTAAGCTAGTCAGAGAAATAGGACAGTAATTTTGGACCAGTTCCTTTTTTTCCTTTTTGTAAACAGGAGTGATGTGGGCGGATTTCCAATCATCTGGTAGTTGACCATTTTGGGCTCTTTCCATTTGTGCCACATTTGACTAATATTGAAGAAAACGTTGAACAAAATCTAGTAGCGGTCCCGCTACCTGCAGATAACGCCCAACAGTTAGACCAATGGCAAAATCTAGCTGCTGTATGTCGAAGCTTGTTTGGTTGTATTTTGTTTTAATGTAATCTCCAAAACCGTACGTAGATAAGGCAGTGTATTTTAATTTGTTAAATCATACTTAAAACCCGGTAAAATATCTAGTTCTGTAATCACTAGCCGTAATTGGTTTGGGCCAAGCATGCTTAGCAGTTTTTTGCCGTTATTTTCATACTAGGAACTGTAGGCTGCGACAAGGATTGATTTAGTTTATAATGGCATAGTTTTCTATAACAATTTCTCATAGATTTTGCATCGGTGATTTTTGATTTATAGGCGTTCTATTTTAGTCAAATACTTTGCCTGCCCCAAGGGGCGACTATACAATAACTGTTTACCGAGCTAAGCAGGGATTTTTTGCATAATTTTTGTAGCTAAAAGAGATCGCATTTAGACTCTCTTTTGTTGAGGTTTGTTTGAGCCAAACGGCTTGCCTGTCTCAAGGGGCGAGTATACAATCAGTAAAAATTAGTGCTTTTTGCATAATTTATATACAGTACTATCTAGTCGTGCCTTCTTTGTATGGTTGTTTATTTAATAAACATTAATTTGGCTTTAGGCCTCCTATGTTAAAGGAAATTTTTCTCGGTTCAGGTTAGGTTTTTAAACTCGGTTTGGTTTAGGGCCCGGTACAGAGACATTGTGTTTATACTCTGTTTGGCTTAGGGCCTGGTACAGAGACGTTGTGTTTAGACTCTGTTTGACTTAGGGCCCTGTACAGAGAGATTATTTTTAGACGTGGATTGGCGTAGGGCCCTTGAAAGAGAAGGTTTTTAGACTCTGTTTGGCTTAGGGCCCTGTACAGAGACATTGTGTTTAGACTCTGTTTGGCTTAGGGCCCCGCACAGAAAGAATATTTTTAGACTCTGTTTGGCTAAGGGCCCTGTACAGAGAGACTGTTTTGAGATGCTGATAGTGATAGTGAAATATTGAAAGAAGTTGTGAATAATATTGACAAGTGTTGTAAGCATTAAAACTAATTCAAATATCTCGACGTTCTTATTTTAGAGGGAATTTTCCCCTTCACGTCCACTCATGTCGCGGTTGAGAACAACATCCCGCACGGGGATCTCGTTTCATCGAATGCTTCGTGTTCTTCCCGTCCGCGGGCGATCGGTCATGTTTTCTCTCGACTGGGGCTCCAGCCTTAACCCTTAGCTTAAAGTATTACATTTCGTAGACCAAGCCTCCTGTATACCCAACCCCGGTCCTTTTGTTTGTTGGTTTCTTTTTTTTTTTTAACCTTAGTTCTAATTCATTTGAGCTAAAGACAGTGTGTTGATTTTTGTTTTGGGTTGTGTTTTTTGTCTAGAGACCATGCAAAAGACAAAGGTTATCCAATGATTTCACCACTCCAGGATGGGAGGCAAAGGTCCAGTTTAACCCGTTAAGAGCACACAGAGAGACGCATGTCAACTGGGTTAAGGCAGATTGGAGCCCCAGTCGGGAGACAGTACTTTCACTTGACGAAATCGAAAAAGTCCTAGAGGATGTAGAACCCCCCACACTTGAGAATCATTACTTTAGGGACCCAGATAACTTTATGGCGGGGGAAATACACAAGCATCTCGGGGTATGGTCAAAAATCCTGCAAGGGCACCATGCAGAACATACATTTATAAGTTGGCTACGAGACGGTGTAGAGGTCAAAGATTTTGCATCTCGCATCAAGGAAAGTTTCAGAGGTGTGAACTATGATAGTAACTTTCCACCGAAAACGGTGCTTCAAAACCTCAAAAACTGTAAAATTTCACTCCTTTTATCACGAACACTTAACTGGAGAGAATACAATCTGGCGCCATCATTGTCTGGGGAAAGGTCGGCGAGGCAGAACCTCCGTACTTGGTCCTCCCCCTGACCGTAGAACCCACAAAACCCAGGCTTGTTTGGATGCGCATTTCTTAAACCTCTGGATGAAAGAATGCCCCTTCAGCTTGGACCGTCTTTCTGATGTCAAAACCTACGTATACAAGGGATCTTTTATGACCAAATGCGATGATAAATCTGGGTATGATCATGTGTTGTTGAGCCAATCATCACAGCAGTATTTTGGCTTCGAATGGGCTGGTTGGTGGCTAGTATCCAGAACACTCCCCTTCGGTTGGAAGGAATCCGCTTTCATATAATGTAATTTATGTAAATTAAGGAACGAGATTGCCATAAATTGATATTTTGCCGGCAAGGAACAATACACTAGGGATAGTCGCGGTGCATTATGGGTCAGTATATAAGTAGGAGTACGTTAGGATTTGAACCAGTCTATGGTCAGTCACCGCCGTCGTCACATTAAAATTTTAGTGCAAATATTGAAATTAGCTAAAATTCGAGAAATTTTCTCTTGTTTATGACGTGTACATAGGAACCTTTTTACCCCAAAGGTTGCAGCAATGCGTGGTGGGGGTACACGTTTCCCATTTTTTCCACAGTGTGGTTTTTTGGGTTTTACGTGTCCGGCATTCTGCTAGATATATATAACGAGTATGATAAATATTACATGTACTATAACGTTAACTCCATTATCAATAAGTATGTGAGGTATGAAGGTTTATCCTATATTTATTCGTTGTACGACACTTTGCTGTGTATTATGATATCATAAATAAACTGTATGTTGCGTCTGACTGGCCAACATGCCCAAGTATCGATGTTGTTGAGTATTATTGTGTAATGTAGGTAAAATCCAGTCCATAGGCGCAGCAACTACGAGTTTTTTTTCCGGGACAAAGGTATCCCCTGTTCCATCTACATTGACGACAGGTTAACAGGAGAGATCATTACCTCGTCAGGCCCGTGGGCTATTCCAAAAGAGAAGCGCACGCCTCAAATAAGTCAACTTGCTTCGTCCACAGCAACTTACGTAGTCTGCGCAGTCCTAGTCATTCTAGGATATTCCCTAGGTTTATCCAAATGTGCCCTAACACCCGCGAAGCAGATGGAGTATTTAGGATTTTTAGTAGATTCCGAATTGCAAGCATTCAAAATTCTGCCGCAAAAGCTGGAAAAGTTTATTCAGTTAAGGGAGGAGATTTTGCGTAGGCAAAAAACAGTTCCTGTTATAATACTACAGCGTTTCCAAGGGAAATGTGTTTCCTTTTCCGCGGCGGTACCGGCGGCCAAGTTATACATCAGGAACATTGCAGCAGCCATAGGGTCAGCAGGACATAACTTATATGAACAATTTTTAATCCATCAAAATTCAAGTACATAAATTACATTTATTCGTCAAAATATGATATGATCAATGTCATTGAAGAAAGAAAATCTTAAGAAAATAATCACCGATAAAGTAAGTTCAAGATTATCATTTGTTTCAAGTTTTTGAGAGACAAAACTCAAAAATTAGTTCAATCTTCAACTCGTTTCGTCTTATAGTTTTCGTGTAAAAGTAGGGACTGTTTTGCAGTCTAAATTAGTGCAATCTTCAACTCGTTTCGTCAAAGTTTTCGTGCAAAAGTAGGGTCTGTTTTGCAGTCTAAATTAGTGCAATCTTCAACTCGTTTTGTCGTTGCTTTCGTGTAAAAGTAGGGACTGTTTTGCAGTCTCAATTAGTGCAATCTTCAACTCGTTTCGTCGTAGTTTTCGTGTAAAAGTAGGGACTGTTTTGCAGTCTAAATTAGTTCAATCTTCAACTCGTTTTGTCGTTGTTTTCGTGTAAAAGTAGGGACTGTTTTGCAGTCTAAATTAGTGCAATCTTCAACTCTTTTCGTCGTAGTTTTCGTGCAAAAGTAGGGTCTGTTTTGCAGTCTAAATTAGTTCAATCTTAGAACTTATTCTTGAGGCTTTTAATTCCATTTCAAAAGAACTTTTTGTTTATGTTTTGAAGATTTGCCATGACTACTTTTTAGTAAATCTAATACGATGAAAAGGTTTAACCTTTTCTATCCGGAATCCTAACTAACTTTGGAAAATAAAAGAAGGTAAACAGTAACTCATTTTCACTGGCCATTGTCCCCCGGTCGATGATTAAGTTATGGGAACAATAGGACTCCATTGTTCTTGGCTAAACAATGGAAATAGATCCGGAGGGACAAAGTGCCGAGGCAATATTAGTAGGAAAAAGTGGATGGGAGGGTTGGGGGAGGGGGGCGGTGCAATATTAGTAGGAAAGAGTGGATGGGAGGGTTGGGGTTGGGGCAATATCCGTAGGAAAAAGTGGGCGGGAGGGTTGGGGGGGGGGGATCAAAAAATACTCTAGTTGACTTTTTTTTCTAAACGCCACAGGATTATTCCCCGTAACATCCATTTGCCCCTTCCATCCTACTATCCGGTTTGATGTTGTTCGTCTCGCCAATTTGGACAACTAAGAATGAGCTAACACCAAACGCATTGTTTATATAGTCTTGCATATCATTAACCATCTCCCAGGGGACAGAATGGGCAGTGAAAATAGTTGAAAATTGAAAGTAAAAGATGAAAAAGTGCCTAGAATGAACACGATAACCGACCTAAGAAAAGGCAGTGGAATTTATTGCAATTTTTTACTTAAATCAATTTCCATCCATGAATTGTCCATTAACATGCTTTTATCGGACTTTTTTCAATGAGAAATCTCCGCCCCTCGTGTAAATGACAAACTTTCCTTTTGTGCGTTGCGTTACATGATGGCGTCATCTACATCGATAGCCAATGAGGTTTTTGACAAAGATCTAGCGAGAAATATCTTACATTTTACTGGCTTTTCCAGGGCTTTGTTTCTCTCTCCGCGTGCTGAATATTTTTGACCAAAGTTTGAGCCTCGAAGGACACATCAAGGAACTTTGTTGTGCAACTCAATACCATCTCAGTAACATTAGTAAGATAAGGAAATATTTAAGTAGTGAAACAACAGAAATTTTAATACATGCTTATATTACTTCTAAACTAGATTACTGCAATGCTGTTTTATATGGCTTGCCTAAATGTCTTTTAAACTGCCTTCAGTTAGTACAGAATACTGCTGCTCGCATTGTTACGTATACTAGGAAATATGATCATATAACACCTACATTAATTAAGTTACACTGGTTGCCTATTCAACAAAGGATTAAGTTTAAGATACTACTGCTAGTATATAAGGGGTTAAATGGGTTAGTTCCAAGTTACATATCCAGTCTCCTACTTTCTCGCACGTGTACACGTTCCCTTCGCTCTAGTGATAAGGAACTGTTACAAGTTCCCAAATCAAGGCTTAAGACATACGGAGACCGTAGGTTTTCTGTTGCTGCGCCAAAATTATGGAATAGCCTACCAATTTCTATAAGACAGGTGTCCAATGTAAATACTTTTAAGAAAGAACTTAAAACCTATTTATTTCAAGAAGCATATAATGTTTAGTACATAATTTAATATTTTATCAGTAGGTACTATGTACATACAATATATTCTATTACATTTTTATAGTATATATCTATATCATTTTTTATTAATAATAATTAATTTATATTAATTAGTTATTTCTATTTTATTAATGTTATCACTACATTGTTCGTTTTCTTATATTTATGTTAGTTAATTTTTATACATTTTCTTATACTTTCTATATAACTATGTAAAGCGCTTTGGGCAATTAGTGGATTTAGCGCTATATAAATAAACTTTATTATTATTATTATTATCTCCGAAAGGTTATATTTTTCGATTAAAGATGCTATAGAAATTACAATAAACAGTAAGTTGTATAATAAATCCCTTTAATATTAGATATTTTCTTGGGTATTACGGGCTGACATTTTACTCATTGCTTGTATTTTGCTTCGCCCAGAGGCTCGGCAAAATACGTACGCAACTCGTAAAATATCAGCACGTAATACCCAAGAAAATATCTAATAAGTGTAAGTGGTTTTATATGTACATATTGATGTTGTAAGAAAAAATTAAACTGGGAGCTCCTCTATTAGGTATTACCTAATGTGTATATTAATTATAACTATATGAATATGAATGACCTTTCGCTTATCGCCTTTTTCCTTTGGCGATGACAGCCTTTTTGGAAATAGGTGTACATATATTCAAAGAACGTTGTCGCAGCTAAATCACCTAGCATCAAGCCAAGGCCGAAATGAATGCTGGTTTTGTGATGCTAGTTTATAAAATCAATTGTAAGGCAATAACAAGCACGTAAAAATTAATACTCACATTTTGTTAACTCTCTTGAAAACAAGACTGATTTCCCAGCTCAAAACCAGTAAACATTTCGATCTTGGCTTAATTGTACCGCATCAACCTTTTTGAAATAGGTGTATACATATTTTACATAATCGTTTCGCACGATCAGGTTCTTTATTTAGAGTGTTTGTATGAGATCAATTCTCTCATTGCAAGGCCAACAAAGAACAAGCCGGCTGTAGCATACCGATTGTTGCATAGTGTAAACTACGGAGCAACTATAGTACATTGTTTGTGTAAAACAAAATTTCAGTGCTCAGAAAAAATTGAATAATTACAAAAATTTAAGAAAAAGAAAAAAGAAAACAAACGCCTGATGTAAACTATGGAGCAACTATAGTAAACATTTCCTACATTGTATGTAAACTATGGAGCAACTATAATAAACAGTGCATACATTGTATATGTAAAATGTAAAATTTCAGTACTCAGAGAAATTAAAATAATTACAAAATTTCAAGAAAAAGAAACAAAAGAAAACAAACGCCTGATGTTAACTATGGAGCAACTCTAGTAAACATTTCCTACATTGTATATGTAAAATGTAAACTTTCAGTGCTCAGAGAAAACTAAATAATCACAAACAGTTAAGAAAAATATTTAAACGATAACAAATTAAACGCCTGATGTAAACTATGGAGCAACTATAATAAAAAGTGTGATACATTGTATATGTAAAATGTAAAATTTCAGTACTCAGAGAAATTTAAATAATTACAAAATTTCAAGAAAAAGAAACAAAAGAAAACAAACGCCTGATGTAAACTATGGAGCAACTATATAGTAAACATTTTCTACATTGTATGTGTAAAATGTAAAATTTCAGTGCTCAGAGAAAATAAATAATTACAAACAGTTAAGAAAAATATACAAAAGAAAAAGAAAACAAACGCTTTTGAAAGTTATTGAACTACTTGAATAATAATTTCAACTAGAATGTCAATCAAGAACGGAGAAACTGATAATTGAAATTGGAAAGAGCTCACAGAACAAAAAGGAAAACAAAACATTCAAATTAATAAAATTCCAAAATATTGGTATCAATAACAAAGAAAAGAAAGAAAAAGCCAACTGATGTTTCGAGGGATATGAATCCAAAAGAGGAAGACACAATATAAAAGGAAAAAGGAAGGAAAAATTAAATAGAGAACACGATGGGTTATGAAAGATAACAGTCAAAATTAATTATGGTATTTTCGTAATCATCATTCATTGATTACATGTTAGAATTAAAACTGAGTTCAAATTTGGTAGTAAACTGCGAATGATTGTTATATAATAAAAAATATTGGACATTAAAATATGAAACTAACTCTACTCTTTGTATTCGTATTAAACCAATATATTACATACATATGAAAAAATAATATGTTTAAAATATTATACCTAAATGTGCGAATATAAAATGTTGTGCATGGTTTGTGTTGTGGTTTCCAGCAGTTGTCTTTCCGGAATATCGTTTATGCTAAAGCAGTTATTCTCATGTTTAATTCAACTTTACTTGAAATAATTCAAAAATGTACAATACACAATAAATACAAATCTTTTGTCGATATATTTTCTTATCGTACAACATGTATTCAGAATGATTGTCTTTGCATTTAATTTGATAAAGTATGCCGGTGATTTTGAAAGCATCCCAATCAATTGTGTCGCTGCTCGTTTCTACGGGAGCGAGAACAGAGTGACAGAAATGTACCCCTGGTTTCGGAGAAAAGATTTAATAATGAGAGGCACACGTTTTCTAACGCACGAATTTGTGTGGCATTAAATTTCCTCTGATTTAAATCTTAACTTTTACATCTTTTGCGACTAATAACAATGGATCTTATCAGTTGACTAACCACATTGCATCAAGATGTACGCCCATATTATTAACCTGAATTTTAACATGTTAAAACAGTACCATGTTGATTTGTTTTTCTCATCCTATTGTTCATTCGCATGTGGCAATAATTCGGGAGTTTGGATGAGACTTTGCTCTTAATATCATGTTGTTCTAGATTCAGTCAACAGCACGCCAGAGACAATTATGCAAAATCTCTCTATTATTCGTGTTCCAAATTAAAAAAATAACGCTGTTTAAAAATTTATCTTCATATCTTTAACCATAGTTAATACTATTTTCATTTTTCTCCTTTACTATTTTATACAACAGAAGTTTAGGATAAAGTAAATTTTTGAGGAATGTAATTTTGTAATTGCTTTTTATGCTCTGAAGGCTCTGAAGTATTGGATTCCTAAATGAACAATTAATTTTCTTCTAGGAAATTCTACGATTTTTTCTGGGCATAATTAAAGTCTTCAGAATTGAAGTGCTCTATATTAATTTGATTTTATTTAAGTCCTCGTAAAGTGTACATAAAAGGTTTTCTAGTTGTTTTGTATATCAGGTCTTTCTTTAATATTCATTCGCCGTTATATCAACAATGAATTATTGACTATATATAGTTCATAATAGAAAGTAATAGAAAACAACATTTTTTGCTATGAAAATTAAATAAACATAAATAATTGTGACTTTATTGTAGAAAACACAAAAATATTTTTTATACTTTAAGTATTTTTTTTACTTTATTATAAAATAAAATTTCATTTGAAATATTCCCACTGAATTGCTACATTTTGAAGATTCAAACTATTTTTTAATTAAATGTTTTCACGCATGTTTTATATAAACATTTAATTTATAAATAATAATTATTAACCAAAAAATATTAAACAAGTTATACATCGTATTTTTTATTTTCACTGATCAACGTGAGAAGTCTCATTTTAAATATTCCTGTTGTTACACTTTGAAATCTGGAAGTGTCAATCGATTGTCTGTATTTTACATTTTTAAAATAAATTATAATAAAAATCTTGAGATGTCTCTTTTATAAACAATAATCCGACAATGGTGAATAATGCTTTCAAACACGAATAGCACACACCGCAAAAAGTCAAAATTTCATTTCTAAAACATAGTATATTGATAATATTCTATCGTTGAACGTAAAAAAACACTTTAATACTAATAATAATTTCCCACTTTTAAGTTCATACAAACATCAAACATAAATATTTCACTGAAAAAATAAACACAAGAAAGATATGTTAATTTTTCTTTCTTTACTAGTACTAAACATAGATAATTACTTTTTGTAGAAAGAAACCGAAAAATAAGCAAAACTCATTTTCACTTCAAGAAATTAAAAATATACAACACTATACCAATTGCTATACAACAACAACAACAGCAATAATCAAAACTACATGCTTCATCTCACAAATCCCAAATTTCCACGACATAAATAAATTCAGGTTTCATTTTCTATTTTTACATTTTGTAATATTTGACTTCGTAATACTTTTCATTTTTTTCACTCTGTATTCTTGTTTTCATATTTCATTTCATAAATATGATAAGTTTCACTTTGAGATTTCAAAGTTCGAAGTAATAGCCGATTCATAGTCGGTCGTACTCGGTCGTTGTTCATCACTTGCTTTCCCAAAGCTAATGCTCTCTTCCATATTTCTGTAATATAGTTTATTAAAATTAGAGACGAATGTCAATACGGGCAGTGCTAACGTTATGGCGCCGAAAATTGCACATGTCGCAGAGAGTAGCTTCCCTAAGGGTGTGATAGGCACGAGGTCGCCATACCCGATTGTAGTAATGGTCTGTAAGGAGAACCAGAATGTTTCAGGGACGCTTGTAAAGTACGTCTTAGCGTGGCCTAGCTCTGCATAGTAAAGCAGGCTAGAGGATACTACAACAGTTAGGAAAAGACAGAGAATTAGAAGACCTAACTCTCTTATACTCTCCTTAACACAGTAGCCAATTACCTGCAGTGTTCTAGAGTAACGAGAAAGCTTGAACATGCGAAAAACTCTTATTATTCTCAAAACCCGTAAAACAGCCACCGAATTACTCTTAGAGCTATCTAAAGCTAGAGTTATGTAGAATGGTAAGATAGCTACTAAGTCTACGATGTTTAACAGGCTGGTCAGAAAATGGCACTTCTGAGGCGATGCGATAAATCGAACGACGAACTCGAAAGTAAACCATGTGTTGAAGACTATTTCTAAAATGAACCATGGATCTTGCAAAGATCGTAATGTATTTTGACTCGAATCCTTCTTACCCGTTGATTGTGCTAAATAGTCCCGTTTAATGCTCGACTCGACGATCGAAGTCAAGACAGCAGCTACTATCATGAAGATGGAGAAAATCACAATCATACTTGCGACCAACGACGAATCAGGGTGCTCAAAAAGCTCCCACATTTTCCTCTGGTATGCATTGGTTGGTAGTACCGGCCTTGATTCTTCGATGTAACCTTCGCTTATCAACATCTCATAAAGTATATCTTCTCCGAGTTCGAAAAATTCAATTTCTTGTTTAAATACTTTGATAGGTACTTCAGAAGGCCTTCGAAGCTTGCCGTGAGATTGGTAATAATACAATATCGCTTCAAACGCGTTTCGATTTCGATTGAAGAAGTACTCATTAAATTCAGGGCTATAGAAGTTGTGTCTCTTGCAGTGGCTGCCAAGTAATGAGTTAGGAAAACGAGCCAGTGTTTCTTCACGAGTTTCGAATATCTGTCCACTAACGTTGATCACGATGCGATCATCAAAAATCACCGGCAATAACGTGGTTTCGCGTTCTCCCGTGAAACTCATTTCACTGATTTACTTACTAAGCAATTGCTCTTCTCGCCATTATTTAGTCGATAAAACTGTTAACTCTCTGAATAACAGTGTCATATAATAGTCCAAACATCCTGACAGTAGGATCACCAAAACGTTTCAGATACAATGCTATATTATGTGTAGATGTCCATTAAATTCCAGAGCGGTTGATTTGTAAGTTTGCGGCGACGATGGACGGTCGGCTTTCTCGATGAAATTCAAAACAAATGAACCAGCTTTCGATTAGCCGGTACAAATATGTCTCGAAATCATTAAATTTTCATCACCAGCCAAGTGCTTTATACTGACATAAAAAACAAAGGCAGTCGGGCAGTGCATGTAGTCAAAACTTTGGAATACAACAACATCGGCGAATCTCTCATTATGAAATTCATTTCTCCAATCTACTAAGTAATGTGAATTAATTCTAAAATATTTACTGGGATAAAATATTGATAGTGAATTATTCATTTGTATTGTTTTTGATTATAACATCATTTTATACTAACTTAGCTTATGTATTTTTTAGTATATATTTGGTTTTATGTAAGTAATTGGAGCTGGTTCCATATCTACTCGGAAAAGTGTCTCATTACTCTAATTTGTACACTTCTATATTGAATTATTCTAGACTAAATCAAATTTCTCTCCAAGATGATTGTTTTAAAAAATTTCTTCGTTTTCACACATGAATGCAATCCGTTCCTACCTCAAACTGTGACAACAACAAAAACATTAGAATACATTTAGGTGTTTAAAGGTGTAGAAGTCAATATTTCTTCGTTTGCATTTACTACGATAGTCGCAACCGGTATTACACACCATTTCTTCAGACCTGTCGCATGCTAAAAACAACCTCCAATAAGAAAAACACATAGTCGATTAAAAATAAAGGGGTTTTTGTTTGGGGCTTACAATAAGGACAGGTCAACAAAAAGAAAAGAGATTGGCTGTTTTAACTGTTGTCTCGCCTCTATACCTTTATTAGCAGTTTTTCGTCATTAAAGTATTTTGCCGGAACCACTAGAATTTAAATATTCAATGAGATTGTGCTTTTCTGAAAATCCATTAATTCAAATGAATGCTTAAGAATGATAGATTTGCGAAATACCGCCGCTCTTTTTGATTATAGTTACATTAACGATGTCTATTGCTATAGATGTTATCGCATTGGTACGTTTAACAAAAGTTTTTAATTCCTTTAAACAACTTCGCAAGGCATTTTCGAAACGAGAGAGAAGAGAAAAACTAGGCTTTTGCTGAAATATGAAACACAGGCTCAAGTTTAAAACCGAAATGATGGCACCGTTTTGTCCGTTTCTTTTCTATTCTCTGATTAATATCAGAGAGCGGAAACGTTAGACGAAAGTAAGGGACTTTTTATATACTATTTGAATTAGAAATGAGAGAAAATAACTTTTTATATACAATTTGAATTAGAAATGAGAGAAAAGAACTGAGCTCGAGAGAGACCGACAAATAGATAAGAAAAAAAAAGGAAAATTCTTCAATAAATATGAAATTTATGGACGAACGAAAAAAAAGCAGGCGCCATTTCAATTGAACAGAGAAATAGTGGACATAGTTGGACCAAAAAGCGGAAGGGATTTATGTTTAATGCAACCGGAACCGGTCGTTTCAATTGGCAAGATAGGGAACTGAAAAACAATCAAAATATTTTAATTTTTACTGAAAGCCTCTGTAAAATATACGACATTTTCAAAGGTACCGATGAAAAGGGTTGAAAAGTATAAAAATAAGCCAAATAGCGAAGACATGACGGAGGTGAAAATTGAGGAAGAAAACTCCAATGAAAAAGGTTTATGAGAACAATGAGAACTGAGTAAAAAAAACTTTTGAATAGCAATTAAAGATACAAATAAAATAAACTTAAAAAGGTCTTTTAAAAATTAATGTTTAAAAAGCTCTTTAAAATTAAAATGTTTTTGTAACAAAGGCGTTATTGTACAAAATTGAAAAATAAAAATGACAAAGTCAATAATGAAAAAGCCAAAAATGAAAAGGTTATTTTGAACGCCGGAAAATAGTGAATTCAGTGGTAAAATTTAGATTTTATACAATTAAGGGATTTGAACATTTCCATCAATGAAAATGAAAACAAATTCACGCGCGCGCGTGCAAAACAACTCAACCTATTAATAATAATACGTTTTACTGCGGAATATCGAAGTGCTTGCTTTTAATAAAATTACAACACAATTAAATATAACTAGAATAAGCTTACTTTAAATCTATCAAAAGAAACGTCCAAAATATATAGAGGCACTTTTATAATTTCTAGATTTTTGGCTCATAAACGTTTAAAAGGCTAATGAGAATTCGTGATCAAAATTTGAAAAATCATTTTAACTTTTGAAATGATACATGTGTCATTCAGATCATTGGCCGACGCAAAAACCGTTGTGGTTTTCGCCGAAGAAAGCATATCATAGAAAATACCAACTTTTAATTTTAGAATTCATTTTAACTTAATACTCTTTTAAATGCCAAACCCACACCAAACCCCAAAACCCGTTTTTGTGAGGTTTTTTTCTTTTTCTTTTCTAAGTGTAGGTCAAAATGTCTGAAATGAACTGCGGGGGCTTAAAGCATAAAGACTTGAATTCAAAGCCGCTCTGACCAGATCGTTATTCATAATTTGTTACACCAAATTAACAACACCGATTTCTTTTATATGCAGCTAGCTTGTTTAACAGACGACTATATGAACGCTTCCTCAATAGCGTAATTTCACTCCTCGGAATGGCCTACAAAGATGCTCAAATTATTTCCTAAATCACGTTCTTGTTCGAGCAATTATAGTTTTTGTTCGCGTAATTCAGTATTATCAGCGTTCAATCATTTCCCATTTTTTCTATTTCCACTCTGTGGGGGGATTTCTCTTTTTCATTTAATATGCTCATCACTAAAACATTAACTTCAGATTAATATCCTCAGTAGGTATTAAGAAAACGCTTGGTGTCCTAAAATACAGTAGACATTTTAAAACTAGAAGTTCTATATATACTCCTTTTTTTTCAAAAACATATTTGTTAAAATGCCAGCGGAATGCTCCAGTTTCGTGTTATCTAGCACCGCTGTACTGTTTGTACAAAAGGCTCATTTATACAGGGATAACCTCGATTCAGCGAAAATTTAATTGTGATTTCAATTGTTAAGCGATAATATTTTCCCGTGCTTTGCTTGGAATTTGTGAATATTTTAACAATATATTAACAAATCGAGGCATAGCCTGTGTAAGTGGGCCTTTTGTCAAAATGTACAGCGGTGTCAGATAACGTGAAACTGGACTATATATAGTATAACTTTCAAACAATGACAGTAAGGTATGTTATTTACAGCGCAACGCGTAAAAGTATGGCCACTGATAATGTATTCGCATACTTCTGTCTCGCAATCGATCCAATCAGCGACAAGATAACACAATCCTACAACGCTGATTGGATCGATGGCGAGACAGAAGTATGCGAATACATTATCAGTGACCATACTTTTACGCGTTGCGCTGTAAGTATCGCTCTTCCGATATAGGTGAACTCCAAAACGTCAGTGGTACTTCTCTATCGTGCTAATATCACTGGTTATCCCAGTGGCGGATCTAGGAATATTTTAAGAGGGGTGAATGTGAAGCGTATATTTTGGTATTTGTGCATTGTTCATATGTTACTCATCAAATAAAACACAATAAAAAGCAGAAAACGGAGCAAAAATGGGGGGTGGCTAGCCACCCTATTCACCACCCCTAGATCCACCTCTGTTATCCTTTGTACTTTTTTCACTGTCCGGTCACGTGGGAGTGTGGATTGCATGCAGCTTATTTTGCAGCTGATGTGCTTTTTCAGCTCCAGTGTACTGCTTGTGTACTTGGCGAACCATTACATAGCTGTTTATGGCGACCAATTAACTCGAAAGCTTATAGCTCCTTTGGTCGTCATTCACTTACAATAAATAACTATCATTAGTCGGGCTAGAGGGCCCGACTCTAGGTTTACCTTTTAGTCAATCTATGTATCTATGTATCTATGTATCTATGTATCTATCTGTCATGTCGCGTATAAGCCCCATGATGCTTTGGGAACGAACACAGGAAGCCCAACGTAGAATTGTTTAGCCTCCTGTTTTGATTTTATGACTAGCCCGACTTCACGCTCCTAGAGCGTCTAGTTTATAATAAATCCACTCTTTATATATCTATCTCGTAATTATTTTACTTAACAAATGTAAACCTACTAAATAGTGTAAATAAAATTTGAATTGAATTGAATTGGTGTGATAATTCATTCCTATCAAATATTTTACTAAGGGATACCTCAAAATACCATAAAATGAAGAAAGTGGGAAAAGTGATGGATTTTCCTTTGTCGATACCCTAAAACTAAAAGATACCAAATCCAGCATTGATACGGCAAGCATACGTGATACTTTTTGAAATTCTCAATTCCAAATTGAATATCACATTTACTTAATTAAATTGAAGAACAATATGATTCTTGACATCGACTGTGGTTTCGTCTAAACTTGACACAGGAAGCCGTACATACACCTGACCAGTCAGATTATAGTGGTAATCTTGGTTTTATTTGTAATTAAATGTGGTATGGTTAATCATTTCTGTTTCTGAAAATACTATACCAGAAAGCACTAGCTGTTTTGAATATTTCTCTTGAAGAGCAAAAACACCGTCAAGGGGGCTTGCATTTATTAGTGTATGGGGGGAGGGGTTGTTGGCAAAACCACCTGTCGTCTTTTCCAAATCCCCCTTGCTGGTTGGCTAAAATATCATAATTACCCCCCTATATTTGACCAGTTTATTACTAAAGCTGCATACAATTAGTAACTGAACCCCCATATTTTAATAGCTTCCGAAAATACGGTGACCCAACACTAATAAATGAAAGGCCCATAAGTATATAGTCAATACCTCATGGCAAGTAATATTATTTTGCTCATAGTTTAGCTCTTTGTGATCATTTAGTCACTCAACTAGAAACATCAAATGCAAAGGAAACAATACCTTGATACAACTTTACTTATCTTTATTAATAGTGACTCATAGTCTCTAAATAAGAACTACATGTATTACACAGTAGCATTTTGATTTTTTATGGACATACTGCTTCATGTTTCACAGAAGAGAGACTGGAAAATGCAAAAGGAAGGAAGAAGAACAGGAGAAAATGAGTGGCCTTGCTCTTCCCCCTCTCATTCCCAGTCAACCTCTGTCTTACTCCCCTCAGGAATCCCAACCAATAAAGTTGGAGTACCCTGCAGAGGAGTCTAGTGTCTTGTGTATCATACAAGTCAGCTGGATAGACTCTTACATTTATTTATACATGCATATATTATTTATTAAAAATTCATACATTTTTACAGAGTTGGATCTAAAAAAACCTACACGGCTAGGATTCTATCTTGGAGAAGAAAAATTGAAGCTACAGTCTTCATATTTAAAACAATGAAAATCCAGCCATTTGGGCTAGTTGGGTTAGATGGTTATCCAGATATATTTACATTCTTTAGTTATAATTTTTCTATTATGATTATTTTTTATAAATTACACATCTTTATACAGTTTTATCCAAGTGCGAATTTCTAGTGTTGAAAACGCCTTAGTCTTCTCTGTCTAATATCTTCAGGTTGTGGCATAGTGTTTTGCAAAGGATAGGGTGGAATAACTGGGGTATCATATGGAGGGGGTGCACTAGGCGTGGCAGCACCCCCTGGGATACTAGGGTACAGCCTTTCACTAGTAGCTTCAGTATATGATGGTGGGGATTCAAAGTTTTCACCAGGTGGTGCAAAGTTTTGTTGGTTGTTTGCACTTCTTGATCTTTCTTGGTGTTCTCTGCTTAAGCTTTCTTCTATTGCTGACTGAAATACAGGATCGTTTTCTCCATTGTGACTAGGATAGGCATTGTTGTGTTGGGGAACATGATGTGTTTCTTGAAGACTTGCTCTGATTGCAGCCTGGAGTTCTTCATCTTCTGAGTCATGCTGTCTTTGAGGAGGTGGTGCAGTGTATCTTGACCCTGACAATTATTATTGATTAGTGGAGTTTTTAGAACATTTGATAATTAAGCTAAAAAACGCTATGTTTAAGGTAGTACCGGATACTTGGATTTCTTCAATGAATTTTTTTATAAATCCTGTCATTTATAGATGATTGTTAGGCAAGTCAAAAAACGTGAAAAAAAATTGGGGTCACCGTATTGGTTATAGAGTTATAAGATATAGTAAAAGTAGGTTTTTGCAATAATTTGCTTTGATTTGCTCAAAAGTACCTATTCAAAGCAGTCAAGAGAATGCGAATGTATTCTGCTAGGAAAAGCATAATATTATATCAAACGATAGATCTAAGGGTTATCTAACATTTCCTGTCATAAAAATCATTGAATCATTTCCAAATATGGGTATAAGTGAGCCATAGAAGCACAATTATATGCCAATTACGCACACTATATGTGTATAGAGTTGTACCATTTGTAAAATTTCAGAAAATCCAATCAATGAATATTTTATTTTTTATTCTAAATAGTAAGAGTAGTAAAAGCAGTCTTGAATAAAAAGAAAAAAAATGGGGGTCCCTGTACTAATAGGCGAGTTATAAGCGACCGAATCCATTTTTTTGTTAAAAAAAAAACACGGCAACTGTCCGCGTGGGCCTGGGTTCTAGTACTTTTAACATCTGCTTGAAACTTGTCAAATTATCCTTGTCATCTCCAGAAACCCTAAAACCTATTTTGTATTAGTTTTACGACTAAAGACGTTAAAATCATATTTTATCTATTCATTTTTACAAAGTTGTAAATTTGTTGTTTTGAGACAAAACAGCGACCTTGTCAGGTAGTGAAAATCTGAGCATGTTTCGAAAAATGTCCCATTTTACCTCCAAAGTTGCATGAAATGACATAATACTTTCTTAAGTTATAGATAAGGATTCAAATTAAAATATTATTTAGATAAATTTTCAAAAAAACGCAAATAAATGATGGAAAACGAGATGCGCGAAATGGATGCGCAGTAGCAAGTATCCGGTACTACCTTAAGGTAAACATCTCATTTGGGCAAATGCCTTTTAAATAAAAGGAGGAGCTTAAGAAGGAATCCAGCCACTATAGTCATAGAATTTTATTTTCCATGATCTTCTGTTTGTGTGCGTTTTTTTAATATTTGCTTCACATAAATAAAAACCATGAGCACCAGAACAAGTTGCAGCAATTATTGTGGGCTTTGTAGTATATGTAATAAATAGAGAATAATACATGGGCGTGCAGAGATATGGAATTTATCTTCAAGTGTTCAAATATAGTATTTCTCGGTGGCAGAAATCCCTGTAAACCACTGTTATATATATAATAAACTTTTTTACTGTCTTTTACCTGTTGATGAGGCATGGTAAGTGTAAGATGGGCCAGAGCTAGGGCCAGATCTTCTTTGACTGTTACTTCCAAAAGCTGATTAAAAAAATACATGAATTAATGAATAAATGAGGAGGAGGAAGGGGGGAAGTGCTCGGCAACCACACAAATTTTTTTTGACAACACCACAACAAAACTAATGCTGTCACCCCAATATCATAGCTTGATGAGCAAATAAGGGTCTAGCGTGGTGGCTTTTCGCAAAGCAAAACTTAAGCATGTGCCATTTCAGGCTAAATATTTATGTACTTTTTTATTTCCAAATCACATAACACAGTGTCTTTCACCAAACAAGACCGACACCGCAGCTTTAACATTCACCAGCTTTAGAAAAGCAAACACAGCACATACATACATATGAAAGCATAATTATATACACCTAATTAAAAAAAGGTTGATGGGGCAAAAGGCGATTGGTCATTGCATGACCCAAAGGGACTGTGGGTAATGCAAATTTCTTATTATTCCATTCTAAATTACCCAAACACCGTTCAATGATGACCTTAGATGGGTGTCTTGAAGGTTTCACTGAAAGGTGGAGGCATTGTTTGGGTAATTTAGAAACGAATAAGAAGGCATTCATATTACCCATAGTTCCTTTCGGTCGTGCAATCACCAGTCGCCGTTTGCCCAGTCAACCTTTTTTGAATTAGGTGTATATCACCATAACACTGCACTTTGAGAATGTTTTCATCGCAGCACTGCAAAAAATCATCCCCCATGTCCCCTGCATTCCTGGAATAAGTCCTCTCTGATTAAACAACATTTGATCAACTAGTGTGTTATTCAGAAGCTACATTTCGCTAATTGTTTGGTTTCCTTATAAAAACTTACCTATATTGCCTATACCATTCAAGATTGGTTTCAAAGGACCTTTCACATACAAGAAACCAACAAGTATTCCAGCTAAATGACCAGTAAATGACACATTAGGAACAATCAGCTGTATCAAGACTAACTCAACCCAACATGCATATCTCATCGGCACTGGGAATATTCCCATCACCATGGAAACACCATGTGGTAGCTCGTAAGTAGTGACAACCTTCAATGCGAATATGACGCCGGAAAAGCCAGCCGCACAAGTATAAATATACGAAGGATTGTCTAATAAATGAGCCAGCGAGAGATCAAGACCAACTAAAATGGCGCTTGTGAGGACACTAAAAGCACAAAGAACTATGAAAAACATTTTGCTTCCCATAGATGTCTCTAAAGTTTTTCCTTTCCATAAGAAAGATGCCATATTGTAGTATAGGTGCCAGTCATCAAGATGGTAGAATGATGCAAGAACCAGTCGAATCCAATCGCCGTTGTACCACACATGATGTGCGCTTACACAAGCATTGCCAAGCTTTGGGATGTTATTTAGCAGACGTAGATAGACTGCAACGTTTGCAGCAATGAATGACAAGGTCACTGGCGGAATACGGTTGAATCCAAAGTTGTAGAGTTGTGTGAAAAGGAGGAATAATCCAAAACCACCACGATTTCGTCTTTGAAACATTTTCGTTCTTATTGATTGAGATAAAAGTGCTGTCCGCTTGCAAATCGCACGAAGTGATTGCTAGATAAACTAAATTGAGCTGTTTTTAATTACTTTGTATTTATACTTTGTGTTTAGCATACGTGGCTCAATGTACAGAGAAGATAATGATGCAAACTTGCCTAAAAATTGCTTTAGCCGCCATGACTCAGCGAATGATTTAGATCAGGCGTTCTTGCTTACCCAATCAATTCTGGTTGGCAGCCGACTGGTAACTAGTGAGAAATTAAATGAATTTCATTCACAGTTTTACCCTTTTAATTTTGATTAAATCAGCACAAATAAAACTCTAAAGTATAAGAAATACGATTAAAAGTAATTTTTATTTCAATCTAAATAAAGTAAGTTTTATTTTGCTAAAATAACAACTGTTTGAAAACGAGGCATGATAAATTACTCACCCCAGTTCTCCTGCGCCTTATCCGGCTTTTTTCTCGATTCAAGATGGCGGCCAATGTTGAAGACTTTCCGGTGCATGCTCTCCTGCCTAAAAAAGAGACGGGTTCTGATCGTTTTCTTGCTTTATATCCTGAGTATGATGGACGCGGAGTTGTTATTGCTATCTTTGACACTGGTGTTGACCCCGGAGCACCTGGTTTACAGGTAAATAGTAAAATGTAAAAACTTGGTTGGTAATAAGCTTACGTGATAGGCGTATTTTGAAGCTTGGATATTTTTTTCTAGCTTCATTTTACGAAAGGCTTATTGGTATTATGTTGGTTTAGACGTCAAAAATAATTTTGTTTGAAGAAACTTTTGTTGAGTTGTGTTAACATCAAGCAAAGCTGGTTCGCCAGTGCCCTTGTCACAAATGATTTTGCTTGATATATTTATATTCATAATTTAGCTAGTTCTTTTAAACAATAATTATCTTTTCACTTTACACGTAATTTTCTGTTATTTTCTGTATTATTTAAGGCGGGAGACGCCTTGCATGGGACTTAGAGTCCCGTTCGCGCTTTCCCCTTTCGTGTTGTAAATTTTCTTTAATTTGTACGTAGTAGTTATCACCCAATAAAGTTGTTGGAAAAAATATATATATATTTTGGATTGTAAATACATAATAAACTTACATGTCTGCCATATTATTTAAATAATTATGGTTGTCAAGGAGAAGCTTGAGTCCAATATATTAAGCTTTTACTTTGAACATTATTATTTTTGTTATCATGACTGTCGTTATTAATGATTTGTTTATCAATTAATATTGCAAGCTTGATCTATTATATATAATTTTTTATTATATGGCTACGATAGTATGCGCGCTCTGATTGGCTGATTTCTGGTCTGATATTTTCCCATATCAGACCGTTACCATGACAACGGTCCAATTTTCGTATTTTTTTTTCAGACCGTAAAATTAAAAACAACTTGTAAAGTATTGCAATAAATATTTTGTAAAATTTTTTGCCTTTTCATACCTGCAAAGAGTTTTTAGCCAGTTTAGTTTGTGTGTTTATTCATTCAATAATGAGAGATTCGGCGATAAAATATTTGTGATTTCTTATATCGCTAAGAAAAAAAGCCATATAATAAACGATTTATTAACCTCGCTTGTTCGGTCTGTCCGGAAAAATATCAGACCTCGGTCTTTTTTGTACGGACCTCGCTGTGCTCGTTTCGTACAGTCAAGACCTCGGTCTGAAGCCCAATAAAAGAAAACAGAGCAGAGACGCCTGCGGAGTCTATATGTTATTCAGAAGCGATCATAATTATGTCACTCTGAATTTATCGGTAACTTCTTTAACAGCCCCCGATGTTATATAGGATACCAGGATAATGTTAAATAAATTATCAATAACAATATTTATAATTTTGTTTTAATAGCAAACTCCAGATGGTCGTCGCAAAATTGTAGACTTGATTGATACTTCAGGTAGTGGTGATGTAGATACGTCAACTGTTTGTGAAGCAAAAGATGGTGATATAACAGGACTGACTGGTCGCAAACTGAAGGTATAGTCAGTGTGCAATATACATACAATGATTACCTTTTGCATACAATATTTCTGGGCACATCCCAGATGGACATAACACTCATACTACATTCAATATTATAATCATACTGCACTCAAATCACATGTTGATTTTTACAGTCTCGGTATGAAAACCGGAAAACCCAGAGAAAAAACCCTAGTTGTGGCAAGAGAAACACATGAAACAAACTCTGTTCATTTGTCACCAGAGCCGGGAATGAAACCAAGGTCGACACAGTGATGAAGGCCACCACCTCCTCCCCCCCCCCCCCCATCATTATAATCATAACACTACTACAATTTCTTTTAATCTCATTGTTTGTAAGAATGATAGATAATACAATGAATTGCAAAATCATTTCATAATATATTTGTTTAATAATAGATTCCAGAGAACTGGGTGAATCCTACAGGAAAATACCACATTGGAATCAAAAACCTCTTCAGTCTGTTTCCTGATAAACTAAAGTCAAGAATACGAGTATGTATTACATCACTTTTTTCTTTTTGTGAACTCTTGAATTCATATGGCATCCTTCAATAGTCCATATTACAGTTTTATATGCCATTTAGAATGCATTGAATTATCATCCTTGACATTTTTTTATGTCATTGCAAGCTCACTGTTGCTCTCTCTTTGAAGCAAAGGCATGGCTACCTTTCCAAATGGCACAAAGATAATAATAATATTTGTTTATGAGTAGTTGAGGGCATCACTAAACATACAATCATCAACTTATCGTCTTCATTGAATTAATCATCATCAATATCATTCTTAACATACCATTAATAATGTCAAATGCAAATTAATTTTAGAAACAGAGAAAGGAAAAACAATGGGATACTCATCATAAGAAACAATGTGCTGATGCATTACGACGACTTGAAGACTGGAACAGCACTCATGCTAACAGTACAACCAGCCAGTCACAGGTAATAATCATTTATAAGACGTAATGTTTGCAATATGAGCGGTACTGTTTTATTGGCATATACAATGTACAATCACAAGCCAAAGGCGCATGATTTATAGCCGAAACAACACGGACGTGAATGTTGTAAATGACTTAAAAACAGTGCAACCAGCCAGTCACAAGTAATAGTAATTTATAAGTAATGTTTACAACATGAGTGGCCATGTTTTATTGGGCAGGCATATACAATCACAACCCGAAGGAGCGTAATTTACAGCCAAAACAAACCGGAAGTGAATGTTGTAAACGACTAAAAAACATCATAGGTCATGTAGCACAATTGGTATTGTAGAGTAGTAACAGTGTTATGATTCAAATATTTTAGAGTACAAGAAAGAAACGGCATAAATACTGGTACACACAGGTAGTGTAGTGATAGACTAGAATATTCATTTGATATATGATTGAATAGTTTAGTATGTCTTTAAAGAGGTATCTTACTTGATCATGGGGTTGATGTAATTGTACAATGTACATAGAAACAAAACCTGGTTTCTGTACATTTTTCTCTCATTCGTTTATTGCTATGTGCAAATCTTTGTTGTGGTTCAGCATAAAGGTTAGGCTAGTCAATAGAAATTCAGCCCAGTCTGTTTTGCACCAGTTAGAATATGTTATTGTTTGTATTAGTGATTGAGGTTAGAATAGTAGAATTATCTGCAATTATCTGGAATTCGAAGGTGGACTAGTGATAGACTACAATATTCATATTGTATGGTACTGATAACATTTACCATTAGTAAATAATAGCGTAAATCTGTCAACATTTTGATTTCATATATTTTCTCTGATACATGATATAAATTGTATGCACATTAATTCATCTGTTTTAAAAACCAGGAGGAAAAATGGGCTGCAGAGGAGCTGCAATCTAAAGTTGAAGTTTTGAACACATTTGAGAAAAGGTTTTCAGACAATGGTCCTGCCTTGGACTGTATTGTATTTCATGATGGAACAATATGGAGGTAATTACATATCAGCCAGGGTAATAAAATAATGTTTAATTTGATATTAAAGCATGATACACAAAAGTATAACCAATGTATTCACATTCTTTGATCTATTCGATTTTGGTATGTTACTATGGGAATTGTCTGGTTTTATCAAGTAAGGCGAACAGTATATATTATGGTGGACAAAAATCACGGTGATGGTGATATAATAATGATAATTTTATTGATAAATTGATTTATAATGATAAATAAATGGTGATAATAATGATGATTAAGATAATTATTATGATTGATAATGATAATAAATGGTTTTAATGCTCTTTCTATTAATGATGATGGTAGTAATAAGAGGCAGTAAAATAAGTAGGCATGAAGCCTCAATTGTTTGTAGTTTCCAATTTTTTTTAAAGAATCAACAATTAGAATTAACAGTCACTGTTCTTTACAGAGCTTGTGTTGATACTTCAGAGACAGGAGACTTGAGTGTTTGTACACTTCTCTCAAACTACAAAGAGTCTGGAGAATATGCAACATTCGGAAAAGAAGGTATTGGACAGGAACAAATAATTATACAATATTTGGGACAAATAGGATTTTTGTGTTACATGCTGACTGACAATTTATGTGCATGCTCTTGAAGTCATGTTGCGGATATTATATGTTTTTAATCATGTCATTATTTTGTGCTTTGACGAGATAAGATACATAGTATATGGTATAGCATAGGGGGGGGGGGGGGGGGCCTAATGGTCTAGCTGTGGGTACGTTTTGTTTTTGGGCAAGACACTTTACTCTTTATCTGCCTCATCTTCTCAGATAAGGACGTAAAGCCGGAGGTCCCATCTGCCTTCACTCTAACTTCCAATATAAGGTAGACTAAAAAAGATCCTGCTGTGCTCTTCGAAAAGAGCAGGGGATTGTCTCCTGGCACAGCAGTCAGGTCTCAAGCTCATTTGAATATGTACATAGATATTTGTGCTATATATTTAGATATTAAATATTATTATTATTATAGTATTCCACATTATAGTTTGTCAGGTATATTATCTGGGATATGCGCAATCATGGGACTTGGGTCATTTACTCCTTGACACATGTTGTTTATTTTGTCTGCCCAGTAAACGAGCTTGGTAATTGTCAGGGTTCGTGCTACTCCTTAAACTCCTTAGATTTGATTTACGTTTTTAAGGGCACTTGAAAAGCCCTTGAATTTTAGAAAATCAGCAAAAACTCCTTAAAAACTCCTTAATCTAGCTAAAGTAGGGTCAAAATTCAAATTCAAATTAAATAAAAATTCTAGTATTGTACATCATTTTTACATTTTCGTAAATTCGTAAATTTTTGTATCTCAAAGTTGTCGCAAAAAGTACTTAAAAATTACTTTTTGGTCCTTGAAAACTCCTTAGATTTTGTTTACTGACATCAGCACGAACCCTGAATTGTATTAACTATAGTACAAATCGAGTAACCCGAACCTTGACTCAAAAAGACAAACTCCCTGAGATGGTAGTAACTTTCTTCTTTACTCTAAATATTATATTTATCTATAATATGAGATGTTACTCTCTTTGCAGACTTACTCAATTACAGCATTACTGTGTTTGAAGAAGGAAACATTTTAAGCATTGTTACTAATGGAGGTAAATTATGTACATGTATTTTTGATCCAGGGGAGGGGGGAAGGGAGGAGAGGTGCTAGGATCCCAAAACGATGGGAAATGCTTGTTGTATCATTCAGGGGTTGAGATTGGCATTGCCAGGCCTTTTCACAGTTCTCATCAAACAACCTCTGCCTCCATAGCGTCTAATATATTCTTTATTTGACTACAGCATGTGGAATATATGTTTCAGTTGATTGATAATGTGTACATTCCTTAAATTGCTGCGAGCTTTATTAAAATTGTAAAGAATATATATTACCTATTGAGGCTGAGGTTGTGGATGAGAAAACAGGGCTCGAACTAGGAAAATAATTTGGCATGCCATTTGGATAAATGTAGAAACTGAAATAATATTTCCAGTAAATTTTTACTGCAATTTTATTATCCATTTGGCTGTTCATATTAATTTTTGCCTGCCAAACCTTAAATTTCGCCTGGCTTTTGGCAATTGGCAGGCAGCTATTTCGAGCCCTGGAAAAGCTCTATTGGTACAGCTTATTGTTTTTAAAAATCTAAATTGATTTTTGATATCCGCTATATTGATCGTTCCTTTTCTCCTATTAATACTAGGTACTCATGGAACCCATGTTGCAAGTATTGCAACAGGTTATTCAGTTGATGACCCTGCTCTCACAGGAATAGCGCCAGGGGCACAGGTGAGCAATTGTGAAAATAGAATTATAATAAAATATACTTCATATCCTTATCCTTTCTCTGCTATCTTTTCCTTTTTATCATGCTGTCAAATTGCTGCTGACCAATTTTCAAAATGATTTGCTCTCAGATTATTTCAGTTAAAATAGGAGACTCCAGGCTGGATACCATGGAAACAGGCTCTTCAATGATCAGAGGGGTGAGTATGATTTTAGCTCACACTACATTTGAACCGCTTGTACTTTAAACCTAGTAATTATTTATAATAATTTTATTTAAGGTTGCCAGCCAGTTGGCTTAATAGTTTAAGCACAGGAATACTGAGCAGTATATCTGACTGGACCAATACTCATGGTTTTAAAATAATTAAAAGGTACTGCCTTTGTAATTACATCTGCAAATGGTTAGACCTTCACATCCTCTCAGATAAGGATGTTAAACAGAAGGTCCTAACCACTTTGCTCTAATCCTCTAGTCCAAATGTTAAAGAACCACTGACTAAAATTGATATTTTATTTAAGTAAATTAAATATCCTAAATCCAACTATTTAATATGATTTATTAAGTAATGTTTGCAACATCTTTGTAGTTGATTGCAACACTGGAGCACAAGTGTGACCTGATCAACATGAGTTATGGTGAATCAGCAAAATGGCCAAATGCAGGGTAAATAAATTATTATAATTAATAGATAAGTCTACATCGCTGTTTTCAAATTGTGTTGAAAAACTCCAGACTTGGTCAATGGGCATAATGTCTTTGTATTAATTAAAATGACTACCCTTTGTGAAAAGAGTGGGGCTCAGATCCAAAAAGTACATAAAATTATACACTTGACTTGTCATACTGTACCTTTTAGGTTTGAAATTTTTCAGCTTAGACATGTTTTGCTACTATTAACATTACATGTTGGCTTGAAAATATTTATTTTATTTTCTTGTGTTAAAAACAACACTTTGTAATATCCTCTATATATTATATATTCTTTACAATTTGACAGTTTTACAAAATGTACAGATTATCAAACAATTGAAACACTAAATTCCACGACCCATGGTTAATATCTAAAGAATTGTATTACGCGCTGCTGAGGCCAAGGTTGATTGACAAAAACTATAAGATAGCTAGTCTATTTGTTGTTTTCCAGTCGTGTTGTTTCTCTGATGAATCAGTTGGTCAATGAACATGGAGTGATCTTTGTATCAAGTGCTGGTAATAATGGTCCTGGACTATCAACAGTTGGGTGTCCTGGGGGCATGGCTGACTCTCTCATAGGTATGCTACATCAGATTTACAAAGTATTGGATTATCATAGTAGTCATTTGATTAAGAGGGAATAGTTTGAACCTACATGTGAGTGATGATTGCAAATTGTGATCATTCACCATACAGGCTTTTACTGTTCCGGTTAACAATGGGGGGATCATCTTTAAAATAGAACACCTATTCTGTTTAGCTTTGAGTAGCTTAAAATACATGTAAAACAGAGATGATGATGGAGAGATTAGGAAAGAAGTGCACTGTTTGCTTCCTTTGAGAGTGGCTTACTGCCATTAGTTGAAGGAACTACTGAATGATGCTAAATATTAGTGTTTGTTTCCTTAATAAAAAGATAATGTTTATGTGTTTAAGGTGTTGGTGCATATGTTTCCTCTGATATGATGGCTGCAGAGTACTCTTTATTGGAAAAGTTGCCTGGCAACCAGTATACATGGTCATCACGAGGACCAAGGTAAGTCTATACAAACAATCATTAATGTACGGAACCACTATTTGTTTTATTTAACAATTTGATGATTTTAACAGCAAATGTTTGCCTCTTCCACGCAACCACATCAGTTCAGCTGTTAACTTATCGTGTTTAGATAAAAAAATTATTTATAATTATAATTTATTATTCTATATCCTCTTATCCTTACTTGATGGACTATGCTAAAGTCAATTAATGTTTAAAACTTCATGTAATCTTTCAAAATCACTGACTTCATTCTCAAGACCTTTTATTAAAATGTATTTGGTTGTTCTAGCACTGATGGTCACCTTGGTGTGAGTATCACAGCTCCAGGGGGTGCAGTTGCAGCAGTCCCACAATGGACATTGAGAGGATCACAGCTTATGAATGGAACTTCAATGTCATCTCCTAATGCCTGTGGGGGAGTAGGTAAGGCTTGACAATATGCCTGTGGGGAGTAGGTAAGGCTTGACAATATGCCTGTGGGGGTGTAGGTATTTAAAGGCTTGGCAATATGCCTGTGGGGAGTAGGTAAGGCTTGACAATATTTATGCTTGTGGGGGAGTAGGTAAGGCATGATGATATGCATGTGGGAGAGTAGGTAAGGCTTGACAATATTTATGCTTGTGGGATAGTAGGTAAGGCTTTACAATATTTATGCCTGTGGGGGTGTTGGTAAGGCTTGATGATATGCATGTTGGAGAGTAGGTAAGGCTTGACAATACTTATTCCTGTGGGGGAGTAGGTAAGGCTTTACAATATTTATGCCTGTGGGGGACCAGAGTTGGTTATGCTTGATGATATGTGGAGGAGTTGGCAAGGTTTGGCAATATTTATGCCTGTGGGGGAGTAGGTAATTATATAAGGCTTGACAATATTTATGCCTGTGGGAGTAGGTAAGGGTTGACAACAAACCTGTGAGGGAGTTGGTTAACTTGGATGATATGCTTGTGGGGAGTTGGTAAGGTTTGGCAATATTTATGCCTTTGGGAGAGTTGGTTCGTCTAGACATACCAAGTAGGAAGTCGAAGATTTTGAATCCCTGAGTAATGTTGTGATCATTTTACACGACTTTGTTTGACAGTGTTTTCCCTTCTTTTACCCATAGCCCTTGTATTGTCAGGATTAAAAGCAAATGGAATCTCTTATTCTCCTCACAGGTATTTCACAGTTATCATTCAGTTTGATGTTTACAGTATAAAAGAGAACCAATGACTTTATTTATTTGAATCTCAATTCCTTTTAATGAGTGAGTGAATGAGTTTATTTCGCTCTTTGAAGAAAAATTAACATTAATTAAGTTAATTGATGAGTTTTTCATGTCTCACATCCTTTTATGTTTAAGTTACTGCATTTACATTGTTTGAGCTCTAGCAGTTATCAAACTATTTTCTTATTTTTTGCAGTATACGAAGAGGATTAGAAAATACAGCCTTGAATATAGAAGGTATTGAAATAATTTTTGCACAAAAAGCACTATGAATTATGCCTATTAACATCATAAGGCATTTCTTAAAAAATTAAATATAATTTAAGCATTGAACATAATGGCTTACTAAGGTTTTATACCAAACTTCCCCCATCAGCGTGTTGTTTCCTAAATATGATTATGCCTTGTTCAAATGTCACATATCATATGTGTCAAATCTAATGCAAATGAGCAAAACTTATTGCTTGAATGCATGTGCATTAGATTCTGCACATGTGAGATGTGATTCACTTATGCCTAGTTCAAATGTCACATCTCATATGTGTCAAATATAATGCAAATGAGCAAAACATATTGCTTGAATGCATGTGCATTAGATTCTGCACATGTGAGATGTGATTCACTTATGCCTAGTTCAAATGTCACATCTCATATGTGCCAAATATAATGCAAATGAGCAAAACGTATTGCTTGAATGCATGTGCATTAGATTCTGCACATGTGAGATGTGCTTCACTTATGCCTAGTTCAAATGTCACATATCATATGTGTCAAATATAATGCAAATGAGCAAAATTGTTATTGTAAGTTTGAATACATTTGTATTAGATTCTGCACATGTGAGATGTGCCATTTGAACCTGGCATAAAACAAAATTCAGTCATGATATGAATATATACCAAGCTATCCTGAAGCACTACAATAAGAATGAATGGATTGAAATATTTTTTATTGTTAATCTTTCAGGTCTTGATAGGTTTACCCAAGGAAATGGTCTTCTTCAGGTATTGCTGATACCTTTAGAAATACTCATAGAGAGCAGGGGCAGATCCAGCATTTTTTAAGGAAGGGGTGCACCCACCATTAAGGAATTACGTAACGAACATATGATGTCAGTCTAAGTGATAACATTAGTAAAATTAATAAGTAAATTCTAAAGAAAACAATACAGTAACAAAGTAACAAATTAAAGTAACAAAGGAATTCCCGTTAAAAAAAGAACTAGTAGCGCAATAAGATAAAAAATATATATATATAAAACAACAAACGTAGACCACAGTATTGTATTGTAAATGCTGACTGAAAAATTGTCAGCTCATCTCAGAGGGGGGTGTGCACCCCCTGCACCCCATAGCTGGATCTTCCCCTGGAGAGTGTCTACTTATCTCAAATCCATGATGAACAACCCTTGTCGTTTTATTGTATCCTTCATTTTAATTTTATGTTGTGTGGCTCATGCCTTAGTGAATTCTTAGTTAGACAATAACTAAAATAACTAAAATAATTCTCACTTAGGTTGATAAAGCGTATGAATATCTGACACAATATGTGGATCAACCAGAAAAAGATATTCAGTTCAAGGTATATGGTTTATGTCATCACCACCACCACCACCATTATTATGTTCATTGTTATCATCGTTATCTTCTTCACCTCCACTATCATTATTGTCTTTACTGTTATTATCTTCGTCATCATTGTCGTCATCATTTATTTTCTGTTTTTTTAATTAACATCGTCATCATCATCATTCATTATTGTCATCATCAGCATCATTGTTTTAATCATCAGCATATTCAATATATTTTCATATCATTGTTATGATAATAATAATAGTAATAACTATCCTCATAATCTAGTTTTTGATTATAATTGTTATCATATCTGATTGGTTAAAATATTTTTCTATTGTTTATTAGCCAATCACAAGCAAACATTTTTTTTTGTAATTTGCACTTGTTACACTTTTTTGCACTGTGTTACACTTTTTTGCACTGTGTTACACTTGAACTGCACTGCTCTAAGCCAATCAAATTCGAGTAATTTTTTCATGTATATTATTATCATAATAATCATACTTATCCTCATATTTTAATCTTTATTTTCATTGTTATCATCATAATAATCATTATGGTTATCATTATCATCTATGATTATTATCAATCATCATCATTATCAATGTGTATTGTTCCTCTAAGATATCCTGTCAAGGTCATCGTGGTATCTATTTAAGAGAATCCCATCAGCTCAAGAAACCATTTGTTACTAGTACTATAGTCACACCAGTTTTCCCTGAAGACCTAGGTAATTATGCTTTTAAAATTCCTCTTCGATGAACAGCTTTTTCAACACTAACGTAGGCGACTTTCATAAATGGCCGCCACTAATTATCATAATATTCAAAATTGATGTTTTAAGAAAAAGATATCATAGGATATAGGCATTCTGTATACAAATAACTTGTGAAAAAAAAAACGATTAAATTGGCAAGAAGCTAGAAGAATTTGAACAATCAGAAAAACACCAAAACGAGGCAATAAAGGCCTCAACAGAAAATTACATACACATTTCTACATTTTTCATTGAGCATAACTTCATTGTAATTGCATCAAAACCTTCCAAAACATGCCTATTTCAGGAGATTCTTTCATATATATGGCTGTGCTAAAACATTAAAATATTTGTTTACTTGAAAAAATCATTTTCCGCTAGTTATGAAAGTGGTCTATAGCTCCCAAAACGTGAACCCTTGATGTTTTGATTAAATATATCATGTTAAGGCCTGTTACATTAGCAATTTTGTCGTGGGATATGAGCAGCCATTTCAATGGCATTTTTTTAACGCAGCTTCTTCGTACCAATTACAATTTGCTTGAAATTTAGGCAATAGAAAATCGCAACAAATTGTACTAAATAAATTTAGAGAATGTCCAAATCAAAATTGCTAGTCTAAACGTACCACTATGAACGTGGTTGTTTTTTTCTTAATTACATCTTTGACAATAGTGGAATTTTATTTTTTTGTATGAAATATATCTACATAGACAAACGTCCTTACATACTTGCTTTAATTTTCAGACCATGACGTCAAGTTAAATCTTAGTTTACGTCTTAGCCTTGTTAGTTCTAATCCATGGGTTACTTGTCCTTCTCACTTTGTCTTAATGAACACAGGTGAGCACAATCAGTGAGTAAGTAAGTCCGTCAGTAAGTCTGGTGGTTGGTCAGTGAATCAGTCAGTCAGTCAGTGAGTGTGTTAGTCAGTCAGTAAGTCAGCAAGTTTGCCTGTCATTAACTAATTCATCCATCCATGCATGCATCTATCATTCGTTCATTCATTCATCCATTTATTCATTCATCCATTTATTATCCATTCATTCATCCATTTACTATCCATTCATTCATCCATTTATTCATTCATTAATCCATATATCTATCCATTCATTCATGAATCCATCCATTGATTTATTCATTCGTTCATCCATTTATCCATTCATCCATTTATTTATTCATTCATTCATCCATTTATTATCCATTCATTCATCCATTTATTCATTAATTAATCCATATATCTATCCATTCATTCATCCATCCATTGATTTATTCATTCATTCATCCATCCATTTATTCATTCATCATTTATTATCCATTCATCCATCCATTTATTCATTCATCCATTTATTATCCATTCATCCATCCATTTATTCATTCATCCATTTATTATCCATTCATTCATCCATTTATTCATTAATTAATCCATATATCAATCCATTCATTCATCCATCCATTGATTTATTCATTCATTCATCCATCCATTTATTCATTCATCCATTTATTATCCATTCATTCATCCATTTACTATCCATTCATTCATCCATTTATTCATTCATTCATCCATATATCTATCCATTCATTCATCCATCCATTGATTTATTCATTCGTTCATCCATTTATCCATTCATCCATTTATTTATTCATTCATTCATTCATTTGTTTCTGCGTTATTTCGTTCGCTTATTTAAATCTCATTTTTTAATCTATTCAACCATCTATTCAGTCAATCAATCAATCAGTCAATTAACCAAACCAATACTTCACTACAATCAATAATTTTTATTTTATTTTCAGCACGAAGCTTTAATGTTAAAGTTGATCCTGGTGGACTGCAAGAAGGTGCACATTTTGCAGAGGTAAATGTAACCCACAAAGCAGTACTCGGAATAGGAAAACGTTTTATGTGCTACTTCCAGATCAAGAAAAATGAAAGATAATTTCCAGTAAATGTTGCCTGTCAAACCTGGCATTTGACTATTTGCAGGCATTTATTTCCAGTCCTACAAAGTTTTTAATTTCTTTTAACAATGCTATAATTTATAGAACTGAAAATACGTTGAATGTCTTTTGTGTTAGGTCTGTGCTTATGATGTGGCTTGTCCTCAGAAAGGACCAGTCTTTAAGGTCCCTGTAACTGTCATTGTACCTGGCAAGTAAGTATATAGTATTTAATTAATTGTTATTGTTATAGTTCTTGTTGTAGCTGTAGCTGTAGCTCTAGTAGTAGTGGTTGTAGCTGTAGCTGTAGCTCTAGTAGTAGTGATTGTTGTTGTAGCTGTAGCTCTAGTAGTAGTGATTGTTGTTGTAGCTGTAGCTCTAGTAGTAGTGATTGTTGTTGTAGCTGTAGCTCTAGTAGTAGTGATTGTTGTTGTAGCTGTAGCTCTAGTAGTAGTGATTGTTGTTGAAGCTGTAGCTCTAGTAGTAGTGACTGTTGTTGTATTTGTAGTTTATAGTAAGTGTTTTTGTAGTAGTAGTATAAGAAGTTTTTGTTGGTGTTGCTGTTGTAGTAGTGGTGATTATTGTAGTTATTGTTTTTGTAGTTGGTGTTGCTGTCGTTGTTGTTGTTGTTGCTGCTGCTTTTGTTGTTGAACATAGTTGTTGTTGGTGGTGTTTGTCTTAGTGATGTTGCTGCTTTCATCATCGTGGCAGTTGTCATTGAAGACTTTTTTTCACAATCGCCATCAACCTCGTTCTCGTGCTTTTCTGTTATAATTTATTATTATATTCATGTCGTAACATGTTATCGTTATTTATTTCTAGAGTTACTGATGACATCAACTATGAGATGGTTATGAGCGAGAAGGTTTTCAAACCAGGCCATGTAGATAGGATGTTTATTGATGTTCCTGATGGAGCAACATGGGCAGGTAACTAATGAGTTTGGAATTTTGTTATGTTCTCTTGATTGTAATCATTATTGTTTATCAAAAACATCATCATTGTCATTTAGGTCTGATTGTCATTGTCTCCCTCATGATAAATTGTATTATGGCAATCATTATCGTCATCATTATTGTCGATCATAGCAATGTCATCATTATCATCATAACAACTTTATCTTCATCTTCAACGTACTTTTCCTTATCATCCCCATCATTATCATCCCAATCGCCATCATCATAAACATTATAAACATTTTCATCATTACACGTATTATTATCATCATCGTGATCATCATCAATATCTTTATTATCATTACCTTCATGACAATCACCATCATTACTATTACATCACCACCACCACCACCACCACCACCACCATCATTATCTCCATCAATTTTAGTCATATAAAAACCAACCACTTAATTAAAATATATCTAAAACCATGACTAATTTGTTATTTTAGAGCTAACTTTGATGTCCAAAGCCAAGGAGAATAACGCTCGTTTTCTCGTGCATGTCATACAGTTATCGCCATTGAAAGCATTCAAAGATAATGAATTCTGTCAATTTGTAACACTAACGCCAATGAACCAGAAAAAGCTTAGTTTTAGTGTGCAGGTAATACAATACAATAATCTTTATTATTCGAGGGTGACGTAATAACCGTGATAGTTATCTAACTTATGGACCTCAGTTGAGACACTTTCTTGTTTTAGGTGCTATTCTTGTAATCCTCTCTTAGACCATAAAAACTGATTGGGGATGGACAATATTTTGTGCAGGGTATTCTTTTTTGCCCTCGAGGCTGTGCAAGATTCGTTTCAGCTTTGCACGATATTTGTTTTTGGAACTAACTTAACCCCCCCCCCCCCCCCCCCCCCCACCCCCTCCCCTTTAAATATCTAATAGTCCGTCCCTTAGCTGGACTACCCTAACGGGATTGACAGTATGATATTGTTTTGTTTTTCAGGGTGGAGTAACGATGGAGATATGTCTTGGTCGTTGGTGGGCTAGTCTTGGCGATTGCCTTCTCAAAAGGAACATCGTTTTTCACGGTGCATCAACAAACAACACGAACATCACGATGGTAAGACATGTTACATATGCTATATAAGATCATGTTACATAATGCATTTTTTTCTTACTAGTATTGGGGGGTTGTGGGCGAGGGGGCAAGGGAGGTGAGGAGGTGAGAGGAAAAGTCTAAACTGATCACGTAATTATTAACGTAATCTAACGTAGTTATTACTCTCACTACAGCATGGCAATCAAGTTTGTCGAGTCGACATCACATCCAGGCTTCAGTCTGAGGAAATTTTACCTTCCGTTTCCCTTAAGACTCACGCACAGCCAATCAGGTGAGAGAACAATGCTATAATCTGATTGGATAACATGTAACTGTACTGAAAATGTAAAATTTAATGTTAATTTAATGAGCAATAAATTTGATTTGATTTGATTTGATTGATTTGATCTCTAGAAGCAAAATCATGAAATAACATTGCAATATTCGGCAATATTATGTACTAAGGAGAAGAGGAGAGGACACAGGAAGCCCGATACTAATAACTAGTTGACTAGTTGAACAATAGGTCAGGTCGTGGTAAAGCAAAAAGGTCCAAAAAGAAAGAAAAGTCGTAAAGCAGTCTAGTACTGATAGTAAAATGTCGCTATCGTGAAAGTGACCTATTGCTATAAACGATATGTAATATAATGAAATTTGTAACACCGTAAAAAATGTTGACTTAAGTTTACTGACGAATGGCTAATTCTTGAAACGTCAGTAAAGTTAAGTCAACATTTTTTACGGTGTTACAAATTTCATTACCTTTCGTTTATATCAAACACCGACGCAGCCTATACTAGTTCACTCGCTAGTTTCCGTTTATATTGCTATAAACTAGTTCACTCGCTAGTTTCCATTTATTCTTCAGATTGATATGCTAATCTATGCATGTGTTTTTTAATTTAGGCCTAGTGAATATAAAATCCTACCTCTAGGAGAACGGGACGTATTACCAAAGAAAGGCCAGATATATGCACTGAATCTCACCTACAACCTTTCAACGGTAAACATGAATGTAATATAAATATAGTTGACGGCGATGATAATGTTGGTGATAACAATACTTATATTAAACTGTACAAAATTACTCGATTCTGATTGGACGAGAGGAGTAGAATTAAGTCGTAAATTGCATTCTACAGAGTGCCAATTAATTTTTCAAGTATATTATAAATAAAAAATAGCACGATCTTCTCGTACAATTCTTAATTAATAGATACTCTAGTTGTTTTGAAAGCTATCAGTCTGAAGGCTCGTTCAATTTGGAAAACTTCCGAATCCGCACTGGTAACTATTAATTACGAATTGAACTCAAACTCGCCATTTTCCTATACTAATGTAGCCTCCATTGCAGCCGCTCCTTTGTGTCGTCACGCAATACGAGTCGCCCCCGTATTGCGTGACGACACAAAGGAGCGGCTGCATAGGAGGCTAATACATTGTGACGCTACCAACATTGATTTGACATTTGATAACTTTTGTTAACTTTTGAAAAGCCAATGTATTATTGAAGTCCAATCTTGTAGAAGAGCTAATGTCCACGTACTTTTGAACAAGACTACGGAGTTCATTGAAAATTCTTTCAGTGATATGAGTATCTTAGTTTATTATTGATGTTGTTGCAGGCAAAGGCATCGGAGATCGTCCTCAATGCTGTTTACCTCAGTGATCTGCTGTACGAGTCAGAATACGAATCTCAGTTATGGATGCTCTATGATGGTAATAAGAGGATGATAAATTGTGGAGACGCATTCCCAAACAGGGTAAGAATCACGAAAATAGATGCCATTAAAAAAAATAGAAAAAGTTAATGAAGAAACAAAAATAAAATAAAAATAAAAAAAATCGCGAGAAATCTAAACATTCATGATCACTATTGGTCAAGTTGATGGGAGATATAGGAAGATATAGGTGATCGTAGTGTTTACAAGTGTCGGTATGGCGATGCTAATTTGCCAACTATTTTAACAGTAGATTTGTTAATTTTCTTTGTTCTACTTACAATGTTTGGTTGGCAAAACCATAACAAAATACATCACTGTACGTCCACCTATAGCCTGCGTAGCAAGCGTTTCTTTTGGGGGAGAAGGGAAAAAGTTGTTTTGGGATGGCTGTGTTACCGATTTGGCAGCGCGAAACCTAAGACGATTTACACTCCTACAAAAAGAAACGCTTGCCCACAGGCTAGGAAAAATACTTCTTGTATATTGAAATGGCTATCAAAGGTTATAAGAAAGGCCTGGGTTTTTTTCTTTGCAGTACTCGACAAAGGTAGAAAAAGGAGACTACGTCATCAAATACCAGGTATCCTATCCAATTCAACTAAAATTACAACGGCAACAACAATGGCACCTAAATAGTACAATAACAACAACAACAATAGCAATAGCAACAACAAATGTTTTTAATTATACATTTATACATAATATATATTTTACACATTTTAAGCTTTAATGATTAATATTTATCTTTTAAATATTTTTATTGATTTCTCAGCCAAACTAGCTAAAACTGCTCTAGTCACATAAATTCTTTGCCACAGGTTCGTCATGATAACAAAGAACAACTAGAAAAACTAAAAGACATGTTGATACTGGTGGAGACTAAACTTACCCCCACCCTATCCCTGGACGTGCATCCTTCGCACCTGTCAGCTATGAGTAGCGGGAAGTTTAGCTCAGTTACCATCCACAGAGGACAAAGACTGCCAGTATTTATATCACCTTTGGCTGATGACAAGTAAGTCACTGAACTATTCGTTATTACAAATGTTCAAGGCCCATGATTACTATATAGCATGCACCACGTGGACCATGACAATCGCCGACATTTAATTTGAAGATCCAGTTTCCTGATCCAGATTCCTCGTTTTCTTCAATCGTGAACCGTGATTGATAGTGAATGATGACGATTTCAAAATGTTATTGACGGACGGTAAATTTATATCTTTAAAACTTTAAGAAATGCCTTATTTCTATCGATTATCTCATCATTAACTCTGAAAAAATCTTTTTAAAATAGCTTTAGGTCTTTTTGCAAACTTTAAAAGAAAGGCCTTATTGCTACCGTTTATCACATTAACTCTTAAAAACGTCTTTGAAATAGCTGCAGGTTTTGACATGATATTGAGAATTTTGCAAAAACTCACGTGATGACTTGTTTATTTATTATTTCTAATATTTCTTCCATATCACTGAAATTGCTTCCAATTCTGCGGTCTTATGACATTCCAATTCCAGCAAAACTGCAATTAAACGTAAATTAGAATTAAATTTCTTTAATTCTAAAGCCGCAAAAACCTATTTTTGGTTTGGACTTTCAAATGCGTTTATGTTTGCATATACCATTGTTTCTGGGCATCCTTTTTACACGCGGACAGGAACGCCTGTATGTTTTTCTTTATAAATAATATAAACCAACCTCGTTCCCTTTTAAAGAACCTGGCTTCGTCTCAGTGCTCGAAAGTTGGTTTTGATTTGTCAAGCGCATGCTGGGTTTTGATTTGAAAACCTCTGTGTTATATTGTCTTTCAATCTCAGTGCAAAACTGCAAATCCTTTCGCATTTCAGCACCTTCTTGTAGGTTTGTCTAAATCTTCTGTCAGTAGCGCCATAAATGAAAGGATGGACCGCTGACGACAACGCACAACATAGTGAAGCCACGACCCCATTATATTCGTAATTTTTTGTGTTGTTAATAAATGCAAGAGTTACTCCTGCGGGAATCCAACAACAAATGAACCCAAAAAAAACCGCCAAAACAGTTTTGGTAACTTTGGCTTCTGTTACTTGATTTTTAACTGTTGTTGTCGTGAGCTGTACGAGGTCGCGATTCCTCGTGATAGAATGCGTGTCGGAATCTCGATTGTCCCGCGGGCTAGAATGCTTGACAGAATCTCGAGTCCTCGGGCTAGAACATGAGACGGCATTCCGAGTCTCCAGGCTAGAATGCTTGACAGAATCTCGAGTATCCGGGTTAGAGCATGGCAAGGCATCCCGAGTCTCCAGGCTAGAATGCGGCACGGAATGCGAAATGGAATCGCCAGAATACCGATTAGAGTACGGGACGATATCACCGTTTTTTGTTTTGGTATACGGGATTGAAATACCGGTGTGTAGGCTAGAAGACGTGGTGTTATTTTTTGTCTGAACATCTGTCGTTTGCGTGCATCTGGTGTCTAACTCATAATTCAATTTTAATTTCGGTATTGTCTCTTTTGGCACTTTGAAGTTTTCTTTCATTTCGGAGCCTCTTATTGCTTTGTTTTTTAGCACCTCCCGGCTATTATTTCTAGATCTGATAACGTTGTTTGTTTTATTAAATTCTATCTGCTCTTGGAGAGGCTCTTCAATATATTGTACTAATTCATTATTCTCCTCATTTTCTTGCATTTTTTTGTCATATTCACCAATAGTGATGATCATTTCTGATTTATTTTTTTCTTTTATCTCTATGGAATTTTCTGTTGAATCCTTTACACTTTGCTCATTTTTGGGGGAATTTTCACCACTTTTGATGTTGCACAGACTTTTGGATTTCCTTGAATTAAGAAAGAATGAAGTTTTCCATTTATGAGATTTCCCTTCGTTTCCTTTGAGATTTTCGTTAGTTGATAGCTGTGCATTGTTCGTGCCTTTTAGATTAACTGTTCGATTATGTTTTCGCACAGTGAAAAAGATCGCCGTGTAAAACAGAAAGATTGCTACTAATGGCAGCCCAATAAACACCGTTACAATGATAGGTTCAATCACTTTCGTAGCCGCTTTGTATTGATATTGAAATAACAGCATACAAAGACCAAACTCCCAGACAAATTGGTACTCTGCATAACCAGGGATAGCAATGGAGGCTTGGAGAAGCATTATTACAACAACCATCGACATCAACGTCACTATGATGGTTTTGATAGTGATGTAACGACGATAAAAGTTTGGTTTAACAACACAGAGGTATCTTATAAACGCTGCCAGTGTCATTGAAAACAATGATACTCCTAGTAGGCTGTATAGAAGAAATCCTTGAATGCCACACCAAACATCGGTTTTGTTGCTTGACACCCACTTGGGTCTGAAATCGATGTTCTTTTCACCAAGAATTAACGACGCTATACTCAGAGGGATTATAACTAGGGACGTAAGAAGGTCGGTTGAAGCCAGGACGAGAATGACTGTACCAATCTTGGACCGAAGACGAGGGTTTTTGTAAACACTGAGATATACTAGTGTGTTACCGAACAAGGTGATTACATCGATGACTGCCAATATCACAACTCTGTAAAGAGCCATGATCGTCACTTACCAACGTTTTTAGCTGTCTTTGGACAGTTTTCTAGTAAAAAGTACTCCAAAACTGTTTGTTTAAACAGGGACGCGGTTTAAATTCAGCAATTGTCCTAATGTGTTTAAAGATCTTTCAGGATCCGATGTTTCTTTCTGTTCATTTGTTTTTCAAATGCTTCCGAAAAACCAATGCCCGTTTTCTGAAAAAATGTGCCGATTTTTAATTATTTTTCTTTCAATACATAACCACCAGTTCTTTCAAGGGCGTTGAATAGTTAGCGTTCAAATTTTACGATATAGTTGTGATCTGTGTTTGAACTGATACAGATGAAGTTAACAATAATTTTTCTATAATTACTTCTTTTGAATTCCCCAACGATCTTACTAGTTCAGTAGCTTTTCCCATTTGTTTTATTCTAGCCATTCTAAACGTGAACTGAATTGCTCAAAGCTTACATTTGTAGTTAATTAGACTAGAGAAGAGAAGGGTGTATCATCTGATGAACTTACCCAATCAAATCAGAGCTGTCACTAGTAGTAAAGGGCCAAACAAGGAAACTCGTAATATGTTAAGTCAAAATTGATCAATTACTATTATAATGGAAATATCGTCACAAGTAGTTAACGATTACATACATTTTCCTCAGTTTACTGAGGTGTAAGTGCTGTTCACTCCGCACCTGGTCATTCTCTGCAGTATTGTTCACAAATATCAAGTACTAAATGTCAAAAAATTCACATGATTGCAAAAAACAAAAACAAAGGATGTTTCAAAGAACAAAGCAGGATGTTCCGAGAGTAGTTTTTGACTTTCAACAAAGAGTAATCTTGAATTATCTTTTTGAGACCTTCTGTTTTCGAAGTCTCCCCTCTAACGTTTACGAAGAGAAACGTACACATCGGACACATCGGCCTTGATAAGCGTATCAAGTTTCCGAGTGGAGTTTAGAACTCTTTGAACTTCATTCTCTGATTTTATTCACACAGATCGTATTACTGGCGCTTGCTCTTTCAGATGTTGGTGCTTTTGCTTGATTATTTTAAATTACTATTTTTGAAAAGCATATTGGCCTTCGGTCAATTAACTGTATATATTTACATCTTTGTACATATATTCTACATATATATAAGGCCGAGTTCTAACCAATCAAGCGCGCGTTTTATTTCTGTTATATTATAGCGGAAGTTCAAGGGCGAAATTATTATAAAACTTCGAGTAAACACAGCTTTTGATTTTCAGATTCCATTTACAAGGCACAAACGCACTCAATCTTTGCAAGTTAGATCCTAAGTTCTTCCAGACATGTATAACTATGAAAACAATGACAATGACAATGATTTATTTAGTACTAATTTTGTACAAACTAATTAACATAGATTAATTGAAGAACTTAATTTAGTACACGCTAACTGAAATAACTGTAAGGCTAAACAAGTCAGTTAGCTAGAAATATTTCATGTTTAAGAGCAAAGAGTTTCACAAAAGCGCGAACAACATTATTTAATAGATAATCACTGCATGAGGCACGCAGCATTCGTGAGTATATTGCAGGCAGCTGAGGGCGTAGCCCGAAGCTGCCTGGACTATACCCACGAATGTTGCGTGCCGAAGTGATTATCTGGTATAATTACTTTTCACTACCCTGCCCCATTATTCTCTCTCTTGCACAGTAATCGGCGGTTTCTTGTGTTTTTGAATATAATAACAATAGGCTTACCAAACTTTAATTATGTATATATGTGGGTCTGATCCGCGGTTATATGATTTGTGTATGATTATGATCGTCGCGGAGAAATAAGCAATTTATGTAATTGCAATTATAGAAGCCCGAAAAAAAAATTCGGGGTCCCGTTGAAGTCCCAAATTTTTTTTCGGGCTTCTATAATTGCAATTACATAAATTGCTTATTTCTCTGCGACGATCATAATCATACACAAAACTTTAATTAGTTATCAGCCAATGAAAATGTATTTACCATTCAGTAGCCTGCCCCATTATTGTTCTCTTTGTTGCATAATAATCGGCGGTTTCTTGTCTCTTTGAATATAATAACAATAGGCTTACCAAACTCTAATTGGTAATAATTTCATTCAATTGATGACATTAAGACTTGTTTTTGTTGCAAATTTTCCAACGGTTGCCTCGGTAGTATAATGGCTTAAGGCGCGGATACAACAAATCAGAAGATCTCGGTTCGAATCCTGGCATTAGTACTCAAAGACTTTTTTCGCCAAAAATCGCTTTCTAGTAAATTAATTCTAAGTCTGATCTTTACTAGAATGGAAATTATTAGTTATACACACTAAGACCCCGTCTACACGGATCCGGATACATTTGAAACCGCATACTTTTTGATGTGAATCGGCCTATCGTCCACACGAATCAATTGAATCCGGTCACCGAAACCGCATACTTTTACATGAATTCTCCGGATACGTGGATTTGTGTGGACGCAAATATTTCTATGCGGTTTCAGCCCGATCAGATTCGTGCAGACGAGGCCTAAATAGAACATACTCCAATATTTCTAATAATGCAGAGTGCGAACTGCAATATTTCTAATAATGCTGAGTCGGAACTGCAACATAACTAGATATCTTTGCTTTCAGATGCGGGTACCCTGCAATCAGTGGTTTAGTGCAGAGAGAGAACAATGGGATAGGGTGGTGAATAGTGATTATTTAACCATTACATCAAATGTCAGCCTTGTTGGACCGCCTGATGAAATTTGATACCGCGCGCTGATTGGCTGATTTCTTGATCCGAGATCGCCTGGTTTATCTCGATGCACTGGGTCGATTACCATGACAATATAAGTGATTATAGATAGCACCCAACAACACATAAATCCTATAATCACTGCTAGTACAGTTTTAGTCACCTTGGCTTCGGTTGCTTGCGCTTGAACGTTTGATGTCGTCTGCCTTTGATCAATACCATTTTCGTGCTTGGATATAATGCAGTTTTGTCTTCATATTTTATTGAACTTCGTCCGAAGACAGGAACCCACAACAGCATAACCAATTACTGTTGGTCCAAAGACACAGAAAGAATGCTAGACAGCGGCAACTTATTCTGTCCAGGCTTATCCTTATATTTTATCATAGTTTGTGGTATCAAGTTAAAATCCCATGGTTTCCTTTTCTTCTCTGATGCTGTTACCATTTCGTTCTTGGAGCTGTTCGTCGTAATGAAGTTTTGCAATCCCGGAAGTCTCTCTGTTGACATTCTCTAGTTCTGGACCATCTACATTTACTTGAAATTCACCGCATGAATGGACTATACAACTCCAATTAAAATAAAATACCAAAAAGCAAGCGGCGCAAGTTATCTCAATTAGTTTACACATATTTTTATAGTATATATTCTATTTCTTCATGTTTCATTGGTATTTATTTTCGAAAGCGATATAGAGATAAAGCGCTATATAGATAATTCATGTATTAGCATTGCATTTATGCGAAACTGAACTCAAACTTTTTTGAAACTAAGCAAACTTCATTACATCAAAAGTTTATAAGTAATTTCAACGGGCTTCTTTGCATTTTATTCGCGAGAAACCACTTCGAAACTGCGTTAATGTATTAATGTTTAGTAAATTTAGAGAGATTTTTAGCGATTCCTCGTTTTCTTCAACCATGAGCCATGAATGATAGTGAATGTTGCCGATTTAAAAATGTTATTGACGGACGGTAAATTTATATCTTTAAAAATTTAAAAAGAAATGCCTTATTTCTATGGATTATCTCATCATTAACTCTGAAAAACCTCTTTAAATTAAAGTTTTTGACTTGATATTGAGAATTTTGAATAAACTCACGTTATAACTTGTTTATTTATTATTTCTAATATTTCTTCCATATCACTGAAATTGCTGCGGTCTTTTGACATTCCAATTCCAGCAAAACGACAATTAAACGAAAATTAAAGTGCTCGAAAGTTGGTTTTGATTTGTCAAGCGCATGCTGGGTTTTGATTTGAAAACCTCTGTGTTATATTGTCTTTCAATCTCTGTGCAAAATTATAAATGCTTTTGGATTTCAGCACCTTCTTGTAGGTTTGTCTAAACCTTCTGTCAGTAGCGCCATAAATGAATGGATTGACCGCTGACGACAACGCACAGCATAGTGAAACCACGACCCCATAATGAGCATGGTCTTGGAAATTTTTTGTGTTATGAATTATCGCAAGAGTTACTCCTGCGGGAATCCAACAACAAATGAACCCCATAAAAACCGCCAAAACAGTTTTGGTAACTTTGGCTTCTGTTACTTGATTTTTAACTGTTGTTGTCGTGAGCTGTACGAGGTCGCGATTCCTCGTGATAGAATTTGTTTCGGAATCTCGATTGTCCCGCGGGCTAGAATGCGGCACTGAATCTCGAGTCTCCGGGTTAGGACATAGCAAGATATCCAGAGTCTCCAGGCTAGAATGCTTGACAGAATCTCGAGTCTCCGGGTTAGAACATAGCAAGGCATCCCGAGTCTCCAAGCTAGAATGCTTGACAGAATCTCGAGTCTCCGGGTTAGAACATAGCAAGGCATCCCGAGTCTCCAGGCTAGAATGCTTGACAGAATCTCGAGTCTCCGGGTTAGAACATAGCAAGGCATCCCGAGTCTCCAGGCTAGAATGCTTGACAGAATCTCGAGTCTCCGGGTTAGAACATAGCAAGGCATCCCGAGTCTCCAGGCTAGAATACTTGACAGAATCTCGAGTCTCCGGGTTAGAACATAGCAAGGCATTTCGGGTCCCTAGGCTAGAATGCGGGACGGAATGCGAAATGGAATCGCCAGAATACCGATTAGAGTACGGGACGGGATCGCCGCTTTTCGGGTTATCAGGCTTTACAATACCATCGGTTTTCGGTTTGGTATACGGGGTGGAAATACCGGTGTGTACGCTAGAGGACGTGGTGTTATTTTTTGTCTGATCATCTGTCGTTTGCGTGCATCTGGTGTCTAACTCAAAACTCGGTTTTAATCGTATTGTCTCTTTTGGCACTTTGAAGTTTTTTGTTATTTCTGTGCCTCTTATTGCTTTCTTTTTTAGGTCTTCACGGCTATTTTTCCTAGAACTGATAACGTTGTGTGTTTTTTTAAATTCTATCTGCTCTTCGAAAGACTCTTCAATATCTTGTAATAATTCATTATTGTCCTCATTTTCTTGCATCTTTTCGTCATAGTCACCACGAGTGATGATCATTTCTGATTTGTTTCTTTCCTTCATCTCTATGGAATTTTCTTTTGAATCGTTTAGACTTTGCTCATTTTGGGGGGAATTTTCACCACTTTTGATGTTGCACAGACCTTTGGATTTCCTTAAATCAAGACAGAATGACGTTTTCCATTTATGAGATTTCCCTTCGTCTCCTTTGAGATTTTCATTAGTAGATAGCTGTGCATTGTTCATGCCTTGAAGATTAACTGTTCGATTATGTTTTCGCACAGCGAAAAAGATCGCCGTGTAAAACAGAAAGATTGCTACTATTGGCAGCCCAATGAACACCGTTACAATGATAGGGTCAATCACTTTCATAGCCGCATTGTATTGATTTTGAAATAACAGCATACAAAGACCAAACTCCCAGACAAATTGGTACTGTGCATAACCAGGGATAGCAATGGAGGCTTGGAGAAGCATTATTACAACAACCATCGACATCAACGTCACTATGATGGTTTTGATTGTGATGTTACGACGATAAAAGTTTGGTTTAACAACACAGAGGTATCTTATAAACGCTGCCAGTGTCATTGAAAACAATGATACCCCTAGTAGGCTGTATAGAAGAAATCCTTGAATGCCACACCAAACATCGGTTTTGTTGCTTGACACCCACTTGGGTCTGAAATCGATGTTCTTTTCACCAAGAATTAACGACGCTATACTCAGAGGGATTATAACTAGGGCCGTAAGAAGGTCGGTTGAAGCCAGGGCGAGAATGACTGTACCAATCTTGGACCGAAGACGAGGGTTTTTGTAAACACTGAGACATACTAGTATGTTACCGAACAAGGCGATTACATCGATGACTGCCAATATCACAACTCTGTAAAGAGCCATGATCGTCACTCACCAAGGTTTTTTGCTGTCTTTCAATGAATGAATAAATCAATCAATTTCTAGTAAAAAGAACTCCAAAACTGTTTGTTTAAACAGGGACGCGGTTTAAATTCAGCAATTGTCCTATTGTGTTTAAAGCTCTTTCAGGATCCGATGTATCTTTCATTCAGAAGCTTCCGAAAAACCAGTGCTTGCTTCCTAGAAATTCTCGCAATATATAAACACCAGTTCCTTCAAGGGCGTTGAATAGTTAGCGTTCAAATTTTACGATGTAGTTGTAGGTCTATGTTGGAACTGATACAGTTGAAGTTAACAATAATTCTTCTATAGTTACATCTTTTGAATTGTCCAATTATGTTACTATTTCAGTAGTTTTTTTCCATTTGTTATGACCTAACAATTCTAAACGTGAACTAAATTTCGCATATCTTAGAGATGCAGTTTATTTAGACTAGAGAAGAGAAGGGCGTGTCATCTGATGAACTTACCCAATCAAATCAGAGCTGTCACTAAGTAGTAAAGGACCAAACAAGAAAACTTGTAAGATGTGAAGTCAAAATTTATCATTCACTATTCTAATGGAAATATGTCACAAGTAGTTACATTACATTTTTACAGTTACATTTTCCTCAGTTTACTGAGGTGTAAGTGCTGTTCACTTCGCACCTGGTCATTCTCTGCAGTATTCTTCACAATTTGTCAACCTTGAATTATCTTTTTGAGACTTTCTGTCTATGAAGTCAAGTCAGTTTCCCATCTTTTCCCATTCCTGTAGATTATATATCTAGTCATACAGTGAAAAAAGTCTAATTTACGAAGACAAACGTACACATCGGCCATGACATCAAGCCTTCGAGTAAAGTTTAGTTTCTTTCTTAGATTTTGTTCGCACAATTGGTCATTTTGAAGCTTTATAACACACCAAGGCATCATTTGTGTTCTTTGTTTCTTTGATTAAATTTGGTTTCTGAGCACTTTTCTGTCGGAAAACACCGATTTTTTTTACACCTTTTCGTCGGCGGCTCGCCATCACGTCTTGACTTCACTACATCCACTGTATGCTCTTTTCATCATGATAATAAAAACGTTTTTAGCTTTTTAGCGTCCCTTTTTTTATTTTTGAAAGTCATATTGGCCTTCGGTCGTAGAACTTACTAGTGGATATCAGATCTCAAGCTGGAAAGTAATAATATTGATAGTCTTGTGTTTGACACTCACAGGCGTTTTTAAAAGCACCGTATTGTCTTCTTATATTTGTCTTTATTGGTCGAGCAGTACTGGCATTAGGAAGTAGAACTTTCGAGTGGATATTAGATTGTAACGTAATTATATTGATAGCCTTGTGTTTAACACCGTAGTCTCTATTGGTCGAGCAATGTCACTAGGAAGTAGATCCTTCGAATGGATATCAGATCTCAAAGAAAAAATTAAAAAAATAAATCTGGTTTAAAACACACGCTGCTTTTGTGCAGCGGTCAAGGTGATTGACGTTCTCATGTGAAATTACATCAAGAGAATATGAGTTTTCTATTAGATCATAAGTTAAGGACGGGCCTGTTAATTAAAAAGTAATGTCTTGTTCAAACAACTATGTGAGTTGTTTTAACCCTTTAGAGGGTTCTTCAAATCTGGCTAGAAAAGGTGGGGTCACCGGGCAGTTGTGAGAAATAATGAGTCTTAAATATGGCTGACTTCACGATTTTACCGGCATCGACAAATAAAAATGTTTTTCAAAGGATTTTCATTGAAACATTTCTTTGATAGCGGTAAAGAATCAACAAGGAATTTTCTAATAGGAATATATATTTTGTAACGTATTTAGTTAGTAAAAGTTAGTAGTCAAATATGATTTTTTAGCATCGCGACTTGTATTTTACGAGGTTCAGAAAATTCGAAATTTTGTTGATTTTCCATTCCAAAACCAGTTGCTTTTTCGAAATTTTACATAATAATAATAATAATAAACTTTATTTCTATAGCGCACTTATCCTATGCTCAAGGCGCTTTACAAAGAAGATAATTAACTATTTACAACTGATGAAAAATTAAATTATGAGTAAAGATTCTAAAACAAATATGATTTATAAAACTATAAAAATATGATATAACTACTTCTAAAATTCACAATATATACAATTATAAAATTATAAAAAAAAATAATAATAATCCTTAAAATAATGTTTCGTTTTTCTTATATTTCGTAAAAAGGTATGTTTTCAACTTTTTCTTAAAACTTTCAACAGTTGTTATGCTGCGTAAATCATATGGTAGATTAGAGAATGCTCTCTCTCCATACGTTTTTGTATGCGATCTAGGTTCTTTTAATCAGTTTAAAGTTGCTTTGATATCACCAATACATAAATCATCTGAAGAAAGTGTATTTTCTAACTACCGACCTATATCCGTTCTACCGTGTTTATCAAAACTAATCGAAAAAATGATGAACAATAGACTAAACAATTTTTTACAGAAAAATAAAATACTATCTGACAAACAATATGGTTTTCGTAGCAAACGCTCCACTGACCTAGCTATTATTGAGCTAGTAGATAAAATAACAAATTCAATTGAAGACAACGAACTAACAATTGGCATTTTTCTAGACTTATCCAAAGCATTTGACACAGTAAATCATTCAATACTCTTAAAAAATCTAGACTTTTATGGTATACGAGGAAAATGTCATGACTGGATCAAAAGTTACCTTGATAACAGAAAACAAATTGTTAAGTTTAATAATGTTCATTCCAAAGAAATGACTATTGAATGCGGAGTACCTCAAGGCTCTGTTTTAGGACCCCTTTTATTCCTGATATATATAAATGATTTGATTAACTCAACAAACGTACTTTCACCAATATTATTTGCAGATGATACCAACTTATTTTGCTCAGGTAAAGATATCAAAACTCTTGAATCAGTGATAAATAAGGATTTGAAGAACATTCAAAAATGGTTAGAAAGTAATCAATTAACGCTTAACCTTAAAAAATCAAACTTTATCATTTTTAAACCAAAAAAGAAAAAAATACAAACGATACCATCCCTACTTATCCATCATGACAAGATTGCACAGGTTCAACAAACCAAATTTTTAGGTATAATTATTGACGAAAATCTCACATGGAAACACCATATTGATTGCATATCGAAAAAGATGTGCAAAACCATAGGAATTATTTGTAAAATAAGATATTATATTAACGAAAAAATATTGAAACTGATTTATTATACACTTATATACCCCTACTTGACCTACGGGAATATAGTATGGGCTAACAACTACCCCACTAGACTTGACAGACTACTTAAACTACAGAAAAAGGTCCTACGACTAATAACATTCTCCTCTTATACTTCTCCATCTCTGCCACTCTTCAAAAAACTAAATATACTAAATATCTTCCAAATTAATGATCTGCTTGTAGCTTTATTTACAGTGTGACGCGCGGTACCGTGGCCACCCAATCAACTTTTGAGAAAGTTCTTAACCACAAAAAAACCTCGCTCATCTTCACCACTTTGTATGAAATGGGTTCCCTACTTTCGATAATCTGTTTATGCGCAGACGAGTCTGTCAATCAAAAAAACAAATTCACGCACGCTGATTGGCTAACTTTCTCAAAATTTTCTTGGGTGGCCACGGTATGGCGCGTCACACTGTAACTATAAACTAAGTAATGCACTTCTTCCTTCTTACTTTTATAACTTCAACTTAGAAAATAATAAAATTCATAATCACTTCACAAGAAATCAAAAAAATCTTCATAAAAGATCTTTTAGAACCAACTATGGCAAATTCTCGATTAGAAATAAAATAATTAATCTATGGAATTCTCTTCCTGAAAAAATTAAGTCCTCAAAATCAATTATAGAATAAAAGAGTTTCTTACTTCATAAGTATCTTGAATTGTATTGAATTATATTCAAAATATATTGTAAAAAAAAAAACATTTAAATCAAAATTTTTCATTATACTATAATCTATAATCAGTATACAAAACTGTAAACCGATACCAAAAAAAACAAAAAAGAAATGTAAATAAGTTATTATTATCTCTTGGTGAGCTTTTCATATAAGCCCGTAAGGGTTTCCTAAGCTCTCCACACATATATGTATACACTCTAAGATTAACTAAATATAAAATTGTGACGGCGATAGTAGTTCGGTTTAACAACACAAAGAAACCTAATAAACGCAGCTAGGCCCATGATAGATATAGATGAACCAGATAAAGCATATATCAGCATGGATTGTAAGTGACAGAACGGACTGAAGATGTCGTTAACTACCAGTGTGGTAACATTATCACCAAAAGCTATCGATACAGTTGTGAATGGTATAAGAGTCAGAGCTGACGTTAGGTCGGTGACAGCCAGGGCTACAATAACCGTACCAATCTTGGACCGAAGACGAGTTTTTTTGTAAACACTGAGACATACTAATGTGTTGCCAAACAAGGCGACTGCATCGATGACTGCCAATATCACAACTTTACAAATAATTTCAGTTTTCATCTTCCAAATTGAACGTTTGGAGTTACTTCCTTATTTTATAGAAAAATGTCCTCAAAGTCGGTTAATCTATTTTTTTTCTATTATTAGAGTGATTGCTCGATGTCTGTAAGCCAAATCTTACGTAAAGAGTTTTAAATTTTATCTTTCAACTATAAGAAGATCTGGGAGTGCTCACTGATTTGTAGCTGTTTTCTGTCGTCATGGTTGGTCTGAGTCACCGGCTTTATATCAGTGTTGCACAAGTTAAAAATCTGCACTCAGTATACTTGAGGCCAATAAACTACCTGGAAGTAGTTCCAAATGTTAGTCTTGAGTGAGAGAGCACAAGGAAGCTCTTTGCATGCTAATTAGTGTGGGTTTCAGTAATTGAAAAAAAAAATGACAAAAGCCGCCATTTTTGCCGAGTTTACAAACACAGATACAGATATTTTTTATTTAGTATCATTTTTACATTACAATTTGTACATGTATGTTTTGCTGGTTTCTTTTTACTTCGTTCATGACTTTCATATGTTGTAATATAGGCGTTCTCTTCTCTTTCTTTCTTCTCTTTCTTTTCAGTTATATGTTGTAATAAATATCTCCAACTGCATACACAAAATAGTAGGCGGTTTCATTTTTCTTTTCTATTTCAATTGAGAGTTACTTTTTTTAACAGTTAATAAATGGATGGTAGTTTTGTTTTCTCTCTTTCTCTTATGGGTAAAAAAGTATTCCATTAAAAAAATGATAATGCAAAGGTTGCGTAGCTTACCTTGACAAGTTCCATTCATAAACGCATTGATTGTGCGGTAATTTTCAATAGGCAATATCAAGTCAAAACGGTGATTGAAACTACTGCTAAAGTACCATCTTTTATCTTAATCCGACATTTTCAAGCACACCCTTACAGTTTCTCAAAGTCTTTGAATTATCTGCAAAGGACCATCGCGGCTCTCGTAGTTCAACCTCAGCCTCGATAGTGCATGTGGAATAGATTCCATAGAATTTCACCACAGTCTTTATAACGTGCAATATATTCTTTAGAATTTGACAACAACTTATAGAAATCAAAAGAATTTGCACATCCAGAAGTTCGTTACCTTAATAACTGAGCTTCTGGAACATCATCCAATACTTCTTCTTCTTTTTTTTTTTTACAAAAAATTTCATTTGAAAAAATCAATTGCTGTAGTGTTATAGTTATTTCAAAATTCCTCTATAAATTGGAAAAAAGATTAAATAAGTATTTCGGAATTATTATTTGTATCGTGCATTCATTATCATTAAATAGCCTCAAATTTTGATGTGTAAATTAAACAAACTATTTTCAAATTTATTTAAATATATTCAAATTTTGATGAATAAATTACAAATTAATTTTACCAGCTATTTTCAAATCATTAATATTAATACGCTAAGCGAAAAATGTCCGCATCTTATTCCAATAAACCCGCCAACTGTGTCACCAAACGAATTGAATAAATGCTAAGAACAGGTAATTGTGGGTGCAATAGGGGGTAAATTGGAACGAGAAATTAAATGCTTGCAAAATCGTCTGGCAGCGATCTCACCTCGGCCGCCATCTTGGATCATTGACACAGGGAGCCCAATCATTACAAAGAGCAGCCCAAGCGTTATCCTGCTGTGCAGACTCGATTTTTTGCGCTCAAAATATTCGCCAAAATAGTAGAACTCTACCCAAGCGTACCTCCTGTCAAAATAATTAAGGGCAGAATAACAATAAATGTAAAAGTAGTGAATTTTTCACGGGTATCTTGACTAGTTTATTTAAATATCCTCGAATTTTGATGACCAAATTACAAATTTTGCAATGTGCGATGAACAGTAGAAAACCTATTTTTAAAGTTTGTGATCCTAAACTTGTATTATCACTCACTATCATAAGATGACTTAGTTTAAGCACGCACTTGGTGTTTGTAAAGATACTTGATTTATCTGCAATTACAATTATAAGGGTGCTTGAAAAGCTATCGGAAAACACTTTGACAACACTTTGACTGCGACAGCTCAAAAAAGCACCTGTAAAACGCCCATGATGTGAAAACTAGAATTTGTCCCGAAATGCTACGGATCGTTTATACCCAAAAAATCGCTCAGAAATCTTAAAAAAAAGTTGGAGTCAAAGGCCTAATGTTGATTTAAGGTAGTTTCGGATACTTGGATTTCTTCAATGATATCTTCTTTTTATAAATCCTGTCATTTATAGATCATTGTTAGGCAAGTCAAAAAACGTGAAAAAATATTGGGGTCACCGTATTGGTTATAGAGTTATAAGATATAGTAAAAGTATTTATTTGCAATAATGTGCGGTGATTTGGCTCAAACGTACCTACTCAAAGCAGTCTGTAGAATGTGAACGTATTCTGCTAGGAAAAGTATTCGATTTTATCAAACGATAGATCTAAGGTTTATCTAACATTTTCTGTCATAAAATTTATTGAATCATTTCCAAATATGGGTATAAGTGAACCCTAGAAGCACAATTCTACGCCAATTACGCACCCTAAATGTGTATAGAGTTGTAGCATTTGTAAAATTTCAGAAAATCCAATCAATGAATATTTTATTTTTCATTCTAAATCGTGAGAATAGTAAATGCAGCCATGAATAAAAAGAAAAAAAATGGGGGTCACCGTGTTAGTTAAGGCGCTATAAGCGAAAAACATCGGTAAAATGCAAACTTTCTATTGTTTTGGCCGAATGGGACTGGGCACCGGTCGCTTTCAAGACTCCCCTATATCATTATTTAGTTTGTTTGAAGCTTAAAAGCTGAGAAAAGGTATAATTTGGCTTTAATTTGTTTTTTTCTTCCACGGCACAATTTTCTTGAACAAGATGTGCGTGGGCGTGATGCGCAGTAGCAAGTGTCCGGGACTACCTTAACTGTAGCTTGTATTCAGTAAATAACATATAACGGCATTAATAAATGAGCTATTAGCAATGTTGACCGCGGTTTTTGACTATCGATTCAGACCTTGACGGTGCCATCTACATTTCTTAACGATTTTACAGTTAATGTCATGAGCATTGTCCACCACTACAAAATGTCACGTGACACCACAATCTAAATGTTTGATACTATCATTAACTGTGAACATAGATCTTATTATAACTATTCCATGTTGACTGATACTCATTATACGGTTAAAATTTGAAATTTCAACTGCTCCAAACAAATAAAGAATCACGTGTCACTTGTCACTTGTCGTAGTATCATTCTCTATACTGAGCAACGTCAATTCTATGTTGACTGTGTATAATTTACGGTTCTTCTCATGAACACATCAATCATCAATGCTATTTTTTGATGTCAAGTTTATGTTGTCAACGTATTTAAAACTACACCTGTCCTTGAAAATGTCTACAGAGGAAGATTAGTAAGCAAAATGCGGCATCCAAATTGTTCATGCACATGAGGCAAACAAATAATCATATCAATTTGGAAGGGTGATATAAAATCAGAAAATTATTAGATAGGATATGATTCGAACCTATAAAACACGCAAGTTCGCAAGTCAACTTCGCAAAGGATCTCGGTTATTATAACGTTTTCAATTTATTGCCAAGTGCACAAAGGATCTCGGTACTTCTCACGGTACTTTTCGCCTTTAATATAATTTATCAGTATTACAAATTCTAATGTATTTCCAAATAGGTATCGTTTTAGTGTATTGATTTCATATTATCTTTATTTAGGATTCCTAAGGGTATTAAACCCGGCCATCTTCTTCGAGGGACGATTACATATTTGAAGAATGACCCAGGAAAGAAAGTGGTAAGAATATAAAAATTTCAATTTTTATTACCCCGATTAGTACTACGCATGTGTAAAGCTAGAAGATTTGAGACTATAATAAAGTTATTGATTTTGATTGATTGATCATTAAATTATACTAGTTTACTGGCTAGTTTCCATTTGAAAATATATAGATCATTTATCATGGATATGAGATAAATAGTTTGTTATTCATTTACCTCACGATTGTCTAAGGTTTGAAACCGTGACGTTTCGACTGCTACCACTCAATACAAACATTCCCTGTGAAAGCAATCCTTTTTTTATCTCATACAATTAGCGAAAACATTGATATTTTTCTTTCTCTTTTAGGATAACTACCCTATTGAGTATGTCATCCCTGCTTCGGTAACAAAATCAAACCATGCAAAGTCCAACAACTCGCAAAAAACGGACAAGAAGGTAAACATCTGAATTACAGTAAAACCCCGCGTATAAGAACCTAAAATTTATGAACCTGTCAGGCTGAAATTTTCATTTAATTTTGTGCAAAAAAGAGCCATGTGCAAAAGCATTGACCTGTATGTAAATAAAATAGGAAGAAAGGTGTTGTAATGATGAAGTGAGTGATGCTAATAGAATCTAGATAGCCTGATTTCAAGTTTAGGCTCGAGATTCGTGGTTTTACCGCAATTCTCAAACTAATGTGAACTCAAGCATCCAAACCGCCTGAAACGCTGACCTCAAAGCTTTAACACCCATCACATCATCCAATATGATTTTTAGGATAATATACTCTACCGCAGAAAGAATATATTATCTGAAAATTTAGCTTCTTTTTTATCTAAAGATTTACCTTATTTTTTCCTTCATTAATTAAATTTGTGATTTTGTCTGTTGAAATTGAAATCAAGACACCGCAGCATACTGTTTTGCTGTTTGTGTTTGTATGATTTTGAGAGTTACAGTGAATGATCTCTTGAATCAATATACATATATTCTCGGTTTTCATTGACGACATCAAAAATATTTCAGGCAGTTTCAGAGACCTCAACGTAATAAAAGTCAAACCGAGTTTTTGCTGCCAAGATATGAACAATTTCATATGCTATTTTTTTTGGTAAGAATGTATGGAGCCACCATGTTGGTGTACAGCTTGTGTGCACAAACATGGCGGACAAACGTTCAGGCGTCGAAATTACAATTTGACTCAAACATAATAAACATAATAAAATAAAACGCTTTAGAGGTGAAACGTTTAATCAACAAATAATTTGGTTTTTGTACCAGCCAAAAAAGGTGACATTTGTGGCTAATTTACATCTTTTTACGGCTCTAGAAACGCGTGACAATGTTGCGTGACGTGAATTTCTATTCCAATATCTCGAGAACGAAACAACAAAAAACAACCAAACTTTCAGGAAGAATAACTTTCAAACACATCTACAAAATATTAAGGGACCAGCCTTCTGCGATTTATAGTTTAGATTTTAGCATTTTGATGACGTCACATGAAAACCGAGAATTTCAAAAATCGTCGACCATATTAACATATGACCAATGAATCAAACCAGAGGGGGAAAACAGACAATAAACATATTGGCCCTTAGCTTGAGACCGTAATAATAGAGTAATTTTGAGCAAATCGGTCATTTGACAAAGGAATGAGGGCTGGAAACCATACAAAGTTATAAGTTGTAAAACCGACACACATTTTAACGTTTTGGCGTTGTTTCTGTGTTTTTATTATAGCATGTAATTAGGTTAATCAACCTAGAGGGGGAAAAGTTGTTTTAATGACGTGGTTGCCGAGTTATCAAGGATAGGAAATTCTGGTTCCCTACATTCTCTGTTAACTTGAGAGCCCGTCGATTTTTTTCAAAGTGTCGCGTTACTAATGCGCATGACCGTTCGGTTTTTCTGGCGATGAGGTTTTTGAGTTATATGACCATAGCAAGTTGTTAATTACAGTGGTAGATGATAATACTTGAAATATTTCTTGAAAAACGTGCTAAAATCACAAATTATATGTTCATATTACCGACATCCTTTGCGGGTTCAGAGTATGGACTGTAGTTTTGTTGCGACAACGATTATTGAAATAGCTGTATATCAACAATAACCCCAAATGTTTATATGTTGTTGGTATATTTGCAGCCTGAAGAACAACTTGACGAAGACATTCGAGATTTAAAGATTACTCATCTCTCAAAGTAAGACAAATCACTTTATGTTTAACGTCACATCAAAACAACATCTTGTTTCAAGCTTGTGCGATCGCTACTGATCATAGACTCTTGAACTGAACGTTATTCTAGGTTGGACTCCCTGTGGGACGAGCTCCAAGCAAAACATGGAGACTGGAGACCACTGTTTTCGGAGAAACTGAAAACCCTCGACACTTCAAAGGTATGACAGTATTTCAATAGACCATTTTCATGTTATCAGCACCGCTGTACCATTTGACAAAAGGCGCATTTGCACAGGGATAGCCTCAATTCAGAGTAAAATCAAATGTGTTTTCTATTGTTAAGGACGTTCGCGCGTTCACGCGCAGCGGCTACTACGCACGACAACGCGCGGTGAGGATTTGACATTTACTTTGCTTTTTGCCACCAACGTCCTTAAGCGATAACATTTTTTCGTGCTTTGCTTGGAATATTTTTACAAATCGAGGCTTAGCCTGTGCAAGTGCGCCTTATTATTATTATCATCATCATCATCATCATCATCATCATCATCATCATCATCATCATCATCATCATCATCATCATCATCATCATCATCATCATCATCATCATCATCATCATCATCATCATCATCATCATTATTATTATTATTATTTTATGAGCTTGTTCTGTTTGCCACGTGATGAGGGGAGACTATTTCTGTAGTTACTTTGTTTCTTGTTTTACGCAGGATCGACTGAAAAACCTGCAAGAGATCGTTGGCGTATCAGATAAAATAGTGAGCATGGTAAGTGGTATGCGCGCATGGCCTTGCGTTATTCCAGAGTTAAAACAATGCTACGTAAACGACCCACTGTGAATTTCTGGATTGCTAGCCGGACTCTCTATCGATCTATAGGCTAAAAGACGCTGCGTAAATCACGACTCAGCCGGGCTGATCATGACTGAGGAAATTCTTTTAATGGTTCAATTTGATGACGATAGTACACTTAGACCTACGCAAACGTGCAAACGTATCATGGATACGATCCAATACGTTTTTTCTCTGCCACGTAACGTTTTGTATTTGTAAATACGCGTCAATCGTTCATTTGGTGAACGGATCCAGTGCGCGACGCGTATAGTTATTTAAGGTTTTGTATTCGTTTAGGCGCATCTATTGACGTTCATTAGAATTACGCAAACGTATCAACGTTACGGATCCTATGCGCGACACGTATAGCTATTTACTATCGGCGTTCATTAGATCTACGCAAACGTATCAACGTTACGGATCCAATTCGCGACACGTATAGTTATTTACTATTGGCGTTCATTAGATTTACGCAAACGTATCAACGTTTTACGGTTTGTGTTACTGCGTAAAGTTATGTATTTACGACTGAAACATTTTTATAGATTGATCAAGTGGAGCTGGCAAGTTACTATGGAATGAAGACTGATGTCAGACCGAACGCTGCAACTATTAAAACGTATTTATTATAATAATATCACTATCTTTAATTATTTATGTGGAAGCCTCGGTGACCTAATGCTTAGTGCGCTGGATTCCCGGTCGAGAGGTCCGGGTTCAGGATCTGATGGGTTAATCATGCTGTGATCTAAGGCCTTGTAAGGCAAGACACTAACTATCACAGTGCATCTCTCCACCCAGGTGTGACACCGCGGAAATACGTTTCGTGACGTCATTTCTTTGGTCAGCGGATTCATCATTTTCGCTTGAGTCGGCCATTTTAGGTGTATATGTGGGTACCGGCAAACTGTTGGGTTGAAAAGCTGACATAAAGCTAGTAGTAGAGCGGTTCTCATTAGTCTGGATGTGAAACACACCTTTGTGTATCACTCTTTAGTGTACCTTAATTCCAAAAAAAAAACACAGTCAACAAACTCTTTATGGTACTTTTGATATTGAATGTGCTTTTCTTTTCAGTGAGAACGATGTCTTAAAGAACGCTTTAATCGATGCATTGGCACGCAAAGTAAGTGTGAAATATATGAGAAATGTTTTATCGCTGCTCATGCCATTCACAAGCATTCACAAGTTTAACTTTGTGTCAAGAGGCTGTATTTGAGTGATATAAAATATTTCCCATGATCCTCTGCTGTCTAAGTAGGTTTTGGTGACTAATGCCTAACTTGATTGAAATAAGTATATATATATATATATATATATATACTTGAAAATCCCTTGAATTTTAGAAAATCAGCAAAAACTCCTTAAAAACTCCTTAATTCTAGCTAGAGTAGGGTAAAAATTCCATTATTGCAAATTAAAATTAAGTAAAAAGCATAGTATTGTACATCATTTTCGTAAATTCGTAAATTTTCGTATATCAAAGTTGTCGCAAAAAGTGCTTAAAAATTACGTTTTGGTCCTTGAAAACTCCTTGAAAACTCCTTAGATTTTGTTTACTGACATCAGCATGAACCCTGTACCTGGGGGTGGGGAAGGAGGGTTGGATGGAAGGGTAGTGTTTTAAACAGCCCACAAAATACGTGCATTACAATAGTGATTTGTGTCCTTTTTTCAAACAGTTGCCTCACTTATAGTTATTGCTTTCAAAATGGACGTTATTTATTGATAAGTGAACTCGTCTATTTTTCCCCCAGGGATGTGCATTAGCAGATTTGATCCTCTCCCAAGACAAAGGTGAGTACATTAATCAAACACCAACCATACCGTACATTTTTGATCATATCTTAACTTTTCCCTTTGTGTTCATCTTTGTTTTTAGGTACTAATCCAGAAGGAGCAGAAGAAAAAGAACCCACACAACCTCAGGGTAATTTAGGTAAAGTATATTTAAACACATCCTACATTAAATCTAAAACGCCTTTGTACGTGGGTGTGTTTGTCATTATAAATCTTTGTTACACTACCACGGATAGATAAATTTATTTTATTGTCATTTAAGTCCGAAAGCTTGGTGACAATAAAATAAATTTATCTTACGTGGTAGTAACAAATATTTATAATGACATCCTACATTGTCACATTACCGTGTAAAACTTGGTAGAGAGTACAATAACTATCCTTACTATGTCACCTTTTTCATAGTATTTCTCACAATGTCGTTGAACTATGCCGTATTATGTCAGTGCGTCTCTGGCGCTTTTAGACGGAAGAAGGTTTCTGGACAACATCTATGTATTACAACTTAAGATTTAGACAAACATGCGGAAAACGGGGATTGGAATTACTGTGTTTTAACAGGAAGTCCAAAAAGTAATATGTAACGAAAATATGAACCCAGAATCTCGAAAAAAGGAGATTGGGTTTCCTGTGTTACACAGGAGGCCCAGAGTCCGATATCCAATTTTAAACTAAATATACATATACTCTACTTTCACATAACCATAATGCCTTCTGTTTTGTTTGATTTGAATTACAATTTGATTGATTTGAATTACAATTTGATTGATTTGAATTACAATTTGTTTGATTTGAATTACAATTGCTCCCCCTCCCCCCCCCCCCTAAAAAAAACAGAAGGCATTATGGTTATTGTGAAAGTAGAGAACAGCAGTAGATATATCCTGATATAAAAACCAAATAACAAATAAAATTGTCGGCATCAACATCAAAATAGACTGTGTACCGGAGTGTGATTGACATTGTTTCTTCCTCTATATAGTTGAACAGCTTCAAGCAACCTATACAGAGATTCTCAAATGGACAGACGCTAATGATAGCAAGGTATGTAGTTATACTTTCTCTTGTTTAGAATGCAATCATATGTAAGAATTATTTATAGTTTTATCCTAACTGAAAAATGTTTTTGCGTTGATCAACGATATGAAAAATCTCTGTTTATCATAAATGATATCATCGTCATCATTATTGCTGTGCGCACCGTGCTCATTGTATGTTAGCGTCATCGTTATTGTTATTGTGAATATGATTGTTACCATTGCCATTGTTATCATTATCATTGTATGCTAGCACCATCATTATTTTTATTGTAAACTATGATTATTATCATTGCAATTATCAATCATCGTATTCTGTTAGTATTACTGTTATTGTAAATATGGTTATTATCATCGCAATCATCATCGTATTCTACCGTTAGTATTACTGTTATTGTAAATATGGTTATTATCATCGCAATCATGCATCATCGTATGCTACCGTTAGTATTACTGTTATTGTAAATATGGTTATTATCATCGCCATCATCATCGTATTCTACCGTCATTATTACTGTTATAATTTGTAAATATGGTTATTATCATCGCCATCATCATCGTATTCTACCGTCATTATTACTGTTATAATTTGTAAATATAGTTATTATCATCGCAATCATAACGGCAAATTAATTATCGTCATCATGGTTATTATTGTGATTACCATCGTCATCATCAATATCATCACCATTATTATTATTATTATTATCATCATCGTCGTTAAGGCTCGTCCAATTTTGAAAACTTTCAAAACATCACTCGTACCTATTTATTACGAATTGCACTCAAGACCGTGCGATGTCCTATACTAACATACCCACTCAAAAAACTCCACAATTTTAACCACAATTTCAACCACAATTAAACCACAATTAAACCACGATAGCAAGTCATAACTGAAGCATAGAGAATTTTAAAGCTCACTAAAGTAAATGGTTTACATATATTAATGAATTTATTTATCAATTTAGTTATTTTGTTCATTTATTTATTAACGTTTTTTATTTATTTGGTTGTTTATCTGTTTATATATATTTTATTTATTAATGAATTAATTTATGTATGTATGTATCTATTTTGTATTCATTATTGCTTTCTTGTTTGTTTGCCTTTGTTCATTTATTTTTATTGATAGTAAGTTTATATATTCACATTGCGCATTTTGCACCAGATGAATATTCATTAACTACTTCAAAGCCAACTAAACTAATTTTATAAATGATTGACAAGAGTTAATTATAATAATAAATACATTGCGATGCATTTAAATGTTTTTGGGATGATTGCCTTTTGCTATATATATTATGAGTGTAACAGAACTTGGAACGATGATTTTAATATTTTTGCTTTACAAACAACTACTGAATAAGGATATTAATTTAGACATTAGGTTAATTTGCTCTTTATGAGAAAGTAAACTCTTCTTTCTTACAAATATATTTTTAATGGCTTGGGCATTCAATTTTGCATAATAAATATATATGTCATATATGTCATATTTTTCGCATGTTTTTCGACTATTTTTATTAACGTTTTCACCCTTCACAACGATTCCACATTTTACTTATTTATTATATGTTTGTTCACAAAACAGAATTTTTCACGCTTGAGAATTTTTGGGACATAATTTTTGGCGGTCTTTTTACGCGGGAGAATTAACTCTTTACAGCTGATCGCGTAATCACAAGAGCAGAAAACCCGACTTTCTTTTATGTCTGATGAATTTCTGATTAAAAACAAATGAAATGATCCTAAAATTACTAACTGGCTTACTGACTAAATGTCTAATAGAATTTATATTTTATTTTAATGATATTTTTCTTATTTCTTATTTCGCTTCATTGGATCACAGTTGTTTTGAATGCAGTGGTCCGTAGACCATGCCCATTCTTGGTTATTCTTAAACTTATATTAGAGCATTTCATTGTGCAGTCTTATAGCCTAGATTGTTCTTAAATATATAGTTGTTCCAATTGAACAGCCTTAGCTTCGAGTTTAGGTAAATAAATCAAAAAGGAAAGACGAAACCTTTGATATTTTTTTTCGTTTGTTCATACGTGCATTTTTGCCTTTCAAGGGCTGTGTCAATACAACAGAATAAATTACATGCTATATCTCGGCTTATGCTGCGCAGTGAATTGAAGAATTCGAAATGGGAGTATTTCAAAATAAACTACTTCAGATCACGTGATCCATCTTACTTCATTCAGCAGTATTGTCAAAATACGCTCCAGAAATAAAGATAGCGATATAGAGCGAAAACACTAAAACCATGAAACAAAAACAAAATAGTTACTAACTAATAGAGTGATTTTCCTTCGTCCGTGCATCGACATAGACTAGTTTGTGAGTAATAGTCGAAATAAAACAATGGGATTAGTGTGTACTACTAAGTATTACGTTGACTATTCTTTCACAGACGAAGGAAAATCACTCTAGCTAGAAAGGCGAACAAATCGACTGGACGGACAAATCGTCTTATGACGGACAAATCGTCTTATGACGGACAAATCGTCTTATGACGGACAAATCGTCTTATGACGGACAAATCGTCTTATGACGGACAAGTCGTCTTATGACGGACAAGACGGACAAGTCGTCTTATGACGGACAAGTCGTCTTATGACGGACAAGACGGACAAGTCGTCTTATGACGGACAAGTTGTCTTATGACGGACAAGTCGGACAAGTCGTCTTATGACGGACAAATCGTCTTATGACGGACAAGTCGTCTTATGACGGACAAGTCGTCTTATGACGGACAAATCGTCTTATGACGGATAAGTCGTCTGACGGATAAATCGTTTGATTTTGTTGAATTCATATTACATGAGACGAACAAATGTTACGGACGATTTGTCGGTCGAGACGATTTGTCGGTCGGGACGATTTGTCGGTCGAGACGATTTGACCGTCCTCCATTGTGAAAAGGGCCAAAGTGGGTTAGAGAGAAAAAACAGTCATTTGCTTAAAGATTTGATTGGTTCCCTTAATGACATAACACAATACAATACAACAATACAATATCTTCATTTAAGGAGGAAGATGCAATAACCATTTACAGTTTTCTCACGACCCTCATAAGCTTTTTATTTTTATTATATACGCTTTCATTGTTTTCAATTTAATATCGCTGTTATTGCTAACCACTTTGTCGTAACGATAAACCGTTCTCGTTTGTTGTAGCATATACCCACAGTGTTTATATTATTCTTTGCTTACTGTCAACAGATAAGTGAGTTTTTGGTCAAAAATGCCGAAGGACAGCAGCATTATTGTACTGCACTGAAAGTCCTCCTGAAATCGAACTCAGAGGGAACACCAGTAAAAGCAAATGACGAAAAGATTATCGAGGTAAATAAAGTAATATTATAGTAGGTTGCGATTGTTTAAAGGTGATTGCTCATTCTAATTTAGTTGGAAACTACACTGACGAATCGAAATGTGGTAGTTATTGAAATAAACGCTAGGGACATCGATACAGCGACTGACTGACTGACTGACTGACTGACTGACTGACTGACTGACTGATTGACTGACTGGCTGACTGGCTGAATGTGTTGACTGGCTGAATGAATGAATGACTGACTGATTGACTGACTGACTGAATGAATGAATGACTGAATGTGTTGACTGGCTGAATGAATGAATGACTGACTAATAGACCTCTTTACCTCCGTATACAAATTGCCCATTTCAGACCACGTGTCATTCCCTTGAGAATTGTTCTTTTATGACGAACGTGTTATATCGTTTACATGTGAAAGAAACAATTCCCAAGGGTAGCATCACGTGATCTGAAATGGGACAACAAACAAGGAAGGTAAAGAGGTCTATTGACTAACTGATTGACTGAATGTGTTGACTGGCTGAAAGAATGACTGATTGACTGACTGACTGATTGACTGAATGTGTTGACTGGCTGAATGAATGACTGATTGACTGACTGACTGATTGACTGAATGTGTTGACTGACTAACTTATTCAGCGTCAACTTACTAACTTACATTTATTTGCCCATTTACATACACCCATTCAGCCTTATTCCATTCCCATCTATCCATCCATCCATTCATTCAATCATTTACTTGTTGATTTCATTTTTAGATATGTGCTAAACTGGGATGGGATCACTGTGTCAACTTCCTGCGAGAAAGCCTTCCTGTGAAATACCCACCAAACTATGAACCATTTTAACATATTACAGCTTAGATAGACTGCACTTATTTGATATAGACCAGTCGATTTGAATCGTCCATTTGAATTTAATATCACACCACCATTGTGCATGCTCAGTAATTTGCAATGAGCACTACCGACACGGCTAACCTAGATTTAGACCAGTCGTTGGGTTTTTAACCATATATAATGCAATATTTCATAATAATCTTATCAACATACACACTAAGTATTAAAGTGGCTGCGGGCCAATCCCCTCTACAGTGGAACCTCTCTATACCCTACCCTCAAGAAAACGGAATTCTATCTAAACCGGACATTATGTTTGCTCCGAAAATGTATAGTAAAACCTCAATAAACTGTCATGTATATAGGGGTTTCACTGCAATATAAAATTATCCCATTGCACATGCTCAGTACGTGATTGCTGTGACTGGGCTCCTACCACATTGATCTGAATGAACACTAATACACTAATATTTCACCGATATTCACAACTTATTTTTTGCCTTGATACGATCATAGACACTTGCCAAGAAAAAGGATTTGTTTCGCCTTGTTTTTTTTTAGTTTTCCACAACATACAGCATCATATTATAACTGTATTTATAGCACATATTTGTAGAGTTGACTTGTTCCGACATTTAAAAGACGGGATTGTTTATAGAAATAAAAGTCGTCCTTATCTTCACTGAGTCAATCTTGGTAAAAGTGGATCGGTTAATATCACCCATATAGAAGGGTGGCATGGGTGGCCTAGCGGTTAAATCGCTGGCCTCTCACCGCTGTGGTCCAGGTTCGAGTCCCGGCTCGGGCATGGATTATATGTGAGTTGAGTTTGTTTGATGTGTTCTTCTCTCCTATGCCACGAGGGTTTTTCTCCGGATTATCCGGTTTTCCTCCCTCCACAAAAATGAACATGTGAGCTGCGTTGTGTGCAAAATAATTAACGTAGAGGTAGTGAGTGTGTGTCTGAGTACATGTACATGTATGTTATACATTGAGACGTTAAAAAAGTGATTTATTTATTTTATTTTATTTTATTTAATAGAAAACTCGCTCGTGTTTAACACAAGTACAGCGAGGAAATTCAAGTCTTCTAGTGCCTTAGAGCGAAATGGTCATATACACTAATTTTCACTTTCGGGGGAGGAGTGCGTCTGCCTTTCAAACATTTTGTGAGGTTCACAAGTTTTTCAGTCTGACTCTAGTTTGTTTAACTACGATAAATAATTATCAAAATATTATAATCATCACCACTTAGCCAACATTCTCATCATTATCATAACAATAATTATTATCATCATCACCATTAATATTATTACCATCATCATCACCATTATCATCATCACCATTATACCATTACCATCATCATCACCATTATAATCATCGCCATTATTATTATCACCATTAATATCATTATCATAACAACCACCATTATCATCATCACCATTTATAGACACTATTAATATCATCATAACAACCACTATTATCATCATCACCATTTATAGACACTATTAATATCAAAATTATTATCATCACCATATTATCACCATAATTACCACTCGTTATTGGTAAATTACCAATAATCAACATCATGTGGTCACGAGTCAGTCTTATGAACACGGTTCGGGAAGTGTGGTGTATGCCTCTCCTCCCTCTTTGATTTCCCGCATGCATAATCGCATGCAAGTCTATTTTAAATTTGCACTTCATGGTGCAGAGAAGCCAAGCCTTTTACGTCTATTTTAAAGTAAAGGTTTTAAGTAATTTCTCGCCTTCGGGGACACTACTTTATCCACTCGAAAAGACTTCTTCGATTCTCCGTATGTTCGAATGCAAGTCCATTTTACACTTCATTGTGTAGAGAGGCAAAGTTTGTTTACTTTAAAGTAGAAGGTTTTAAGTAATTTCTTGCCCACAGGGGACACTACTTTATCCACTTGAAAAAGAGTTTAACCCTGAAAAAATGCTTTTGAATTCAACGAGTTGCACCAAACAGAGAATAAATTAATTATAAATCACATGAAATTTCGTTGTTTTGCAATTAGCAACCAGTCATTTGTTTTCGAGAAGATGTTGTATCTTTTCCACGTGGTTGATCATAAGTTTTACACGCAATTCATAATAAGCCATTGTTGACGAATTAGTGCTTTTCGTTGGTTATGGTCATGCGGGTAGCATTCTTATAATGAACAGCGTGTTGCAATAATGAAAACACGAAACAATTTGATTGGAAAACGAACGGAAATATTTTTTTTCATGGTCGCGAAAGTTTTTTAAATCTGTTTTCGCTTTCTGATGAAATAGAATTGATCGCGGTATTTTGTAAAAATTATATTTTTTTTGCGCTTAAAAGTTTACTCTATTTGTTTGTTGTTATTTTTTCACAAATAAAAACTATCTTCTATGGAAAGCTGTTTTTCTTTTCAGATGTTTTTTTGGATAAAATTTGGTACGATTGACTTGACACGGTAATTGAGTCAAGTGTTGCATGCAATTTTCAATACGTTACCCGCATAACATGTTGTTCAAAGGCTAGCTGTTGAAAAACTTCGCGCGAAAATGACCTTCAAAAATTCGCGTGTTTAGATAAACCTCTATTTATAATCCCTCCTGTTTATGTCACGCTGATTTAGGGGCGATATTATATTTATTTCATAAAGAAGTTATAAATATTTAGTACATAAGTGGACCAAATTGGTTGCATTAGTTGGTCAGCATGCTTCCACTCGACTCGGGTTTGTCGAGTTCAATGGACTGTGAATCCAGCTGGCGATTCTATTGTGACTCTTTTAAATTTGGCACATTTATGGAGATTAAAATACTTTGCCTTTAAAAACACTTAGTTGTTTATTATACGCAATTGTCGCTTTTCTTTTCTGTGCCTATAGAATACATTCAAACTTTGTTTAACCAACGGTTTTCAAAGCCGGTTTCAATGGCGGGAGAGTGCTTCTCAGAGTGATCGACAGCACAGTCTTTCGACCATGAAGGGTTTTCGTTTACTCTACGGAGGGCGACAACCGAAAGCCGACGTACACAAAGTTTTATAAATGCTTATGGAGGCTGCTTCGGTTGGCTTAAATATACATTGGCAAAATAAGTTGAAAGTGCAACAATTTTGAGTGAAAAAATGTTAGCTCTTCGGCTGAGGAGATTGCTTCCCGCTGTAATCAAGTCTTATTATGAATTCAAAACGCGTTAACACGTACAGGAATTAGTATAGCACTAACAAATGCTTTTTTTAAAATAAAGCTAATATATTAAAATAATCCGCTCAATTAAACTGAGATAAATGATAGGTAATATAATGAAATTTGTAACAAGGGCTCAAGCTCGAAACGTCAGTAAAGTTAAGTCAACATTTTTTACGGTGTTACAAATTTCATTATATTACCTATCGTTTATATCAAACACCGACGCAGCCTATACAAGTTTACTCGCTAGTTTCCATTTAAACTGAGATATACAATTCCACTATCCCTTTTTTCCAATTTCTCATATTTTCACATCCATTGAATTTCATTAAACAATTTATGCGCAATACCATTTGTTTCGCAAATATATATATATTTTTTAAATATAGATATTATTAAGAATTGTTTGACTCTGTCTATTTGGCGACAGTCAATGCAAATTAGTTTACACATGGATAATTTCTTTTATGCAGTCATTCAAGTCTCATTATTACGCCTATTCATGCCGCTGTCAATCATAATTAAAATCCTGCACAGAAATTTGATTTTTTTCAGATTTTGAGGGTAAATTGTAGATATGATAAAATTCGTTGGTTTTTCATTGAGAGTAGTCCCGGGCTAGTGAAAAGTTCCCTCCAAATCTTGTCAGCCAATCAGCTTGCAGAATGATTTTCCCGCGAACGAGGCAGCGAAGCAATTTGAAGAATGCTGCGCACGCTCAGTTGTTATTTTCAGGCCACGTGGTTAATGATTGACCAATCAGCTTCCAAAATTAAACCCCACCGCGAAAGATCGTTTGTCAGGGCCTCAAACTCGCTGCAAAAAACATGTCCGCTTGAGTGGAAACACATCGCCATCGCCACGAAAAAACAACTGAAACTCAGCTATTTGCACGCAAAAATGCCACGAGAGTCATAACTGCAGTAGCTCAGGAATTCAACTAACAGACACAGGCAGTTTTAAAGAAATCGGGTAAAATTCTGAGAAGTTTAGCCTCGTTGAAGTCGCTCGAGTGAATTAGCTTTGTGGATGGTAGTTGGTCTGTACCTATGAGAGAACTGTGAGTGCGAGGTGTTTGCTCCCCATCGATTTTGCGGCGATCTTCACAAATGTCGAATCCTGCTAGTGCACTTACTAGTCCGTGGATTGAAGGTAGAAAAATTGCTATTTCTCTCACCTTAATGTGACATAATCGCCTGTTAGGTTGGCGAGAGTCAGGCTTCGCCATTATTTCGTACCCGCATTGTTGCTGTTGCTTCTTGTAAAGACATCTTTACAGACTCATATTTTGTTTCACCCTTCTCAGGTTTAGATTTTACCTTTCAATATAGAAATATACTTCTCTAATTATTTAAAACTAGTTGATTTATTTTCTATGTTCGCGTTCGTAATCTAACAATTCTTTAATAAATAAAGCAGATAGTGATTATTCAAATTTGCCTTTACACCTTTAGGTCAAGCAAGCCCTGTAAAGAACTCCATTTCTTCACCGGCCAAACGAACACTAAATCGCGACGGAAATTTGCTACAAACAAGCTTTTTTAAGTACAAAGATTCTGGCTTAGAAACGCTAGCCCGAGAGGTGAGTAAAATTCTACGAAGGTGATTTTTGTATGAACAGTGAAAGGACACCAGGATCGTAGAAATACTTGCTACTCAGCAAGAATAGTGAAGTTCAAGTTCAAGATTTATAATTGATGTACCTCGATCTTGTTAGTTTTGTAACAACCTGAAAATTATTTTACTGACATCAGATTGAGTTGTAAGTAAAGAAACTTTTGTTACAGCAAATTGTGTGCATCGGTTTATATTGCTCTGACGATCATGTTTGAATTCAACTCTCCATTGCTTTGTTTGCCTTAGCTGTTTTGTGAAAGCTATGATTATCTTTGTAGGCTGTTGTAATTGAAAATAATGGCCAGATAGAACAAGCTAGGAGTTCACCCAATAATCTCACTAAAGGTAAGAAAGGATATGTTATTGCATGGTTGCGTTTTTTCTTTTTAGTTAACCAAGTCCTGTGTTTACTGAACGTATCATTTAGAAACCCGATACATATTTATGCCTGTTTAACTTTAATTTGTTCGTATTTTGTTGGTGATTTCAAATCAATATAAAGTTTATGATTAGATGTATGGTGTGGTTTGTGATTGAGGGAGGGATCAAGACTGTTGGAGTTGCAATTTTAAAGCCATCTTATAAAGGACAAATGGGAAAAAATGCTAATTCTTTGTGATTAGTCTTTTATCTTTGAAGCCATTTTGCATAAGCTAATAATAATAATCTTAATATAGAAAATACTAGAATACTAATTTAATTTACTAGATTCATATCTGTATTGTTCATTTTTCAAACATTTCCTCTTTATATTAAACTAGATTATCATTTTTTAATGGTCAACATTCAACAAATGATCCAATATGTAGTGCTAATATTATTATCTAATTATTTATTATTTATTTATTATATTATCTACAAAATCATATTACTTTTATGGTGAATCATATCAAATACAACAATCAATCCATATACTTAAGATAAGAACTTCCCAAACTTCAACATCAGATTTTATGATGAGTAAGCAAATAATAACAAGTTTATATAGTGAACTCCATCTTAACCAATCCTGTTATTCCCCTTATTTCTGTAAAATATTTGAAAGTATTTATCTCATATTTACAAGTTTTCAACTCTAATACATGTTAAATTGAAGCAAATGGTATATTGTAGTAGTGTTTTAACCATGATTGGTCAGTCATGTGTGGATAATCTTTCATATCTAATTAAAAGGGTAATAGAGTCTAGTTCTACATTTAAATGCTAATTTGTGTAGGATATGTTAATTTATATGATCACAAATAATGTCTGATTTGCAAAAGCTTACAATCAATATGTGTTTTTTTCTCTGTTTTTTTTTTTTTTTGAGGATCTAAATGGTTGGAAAAAGTTTCAAAATTATGGACAGAAAATACCAAGATGTTAGTCTAATATTTCATATGATATTTCGTACTAGTAAAGACCTTTCACTAAAGGTCAAAAGCTATGCAGACAGTTTTAAAATCAGACACAAAAAGACTATAACTGTTTTAATATTTCCTTCTCGCTGATGTTTGCTGCTGATAAAAAAGATTTTATCGAATCTGCAACATCTCTCCGAAATTCAGTGAAAAAAAATCATACATTGGACATGTAATTGTCTAGGTACAATTTCTAAGATTGTCTATTATATTAACTAGCTCAAATATAGGAACAGTATTATAGCTTTAATTTGTACTTGGTGCCATGGAAATTATGTACCTGCTCAAGTATAAAGCCATATGGATAGAGTATCATCGTGTTGAATAGTAGGCTATAAAAGTAATCCAGGCAATAACTAGAGGCTTTTTATCTTGATATTTCATTCTATTTAAATCACATACTAGATTTTATCACTGTATTGATAGCGAAGTATAGATGATGGCTGAATTTCTTATTCCGTTTTCAGTATTAATGTACTTATGATATTTCAAACTGTTTTAGTTGACCACTTTACCCCTATTTCAAAAATAATAATAATTAGGATTTTTTGGCATATGGCATTCCATTTGACAGAAAAGGATATTGAAAAAGTAGAAAGTGCTGAGAGTGTTCTGATACTCTCACAGTGCATCTGTCCACCCAGGGTCCAGTTGTACAAAGGGTGAATAGTGCTATCCACCAGATAAATCCTTACCGGCAGATAAAATCTATAAAAAAACTATGCAGTGGATAACTTTTATCTGCTGATAACTTTATCTACCCTTTGTACAACCGACCCTGGTGTATAAGTGGGTATTGGCAGATTGTTGGGTTGAAAAGCTGACAAACAGTATGGGCCTAACCTGTAATGGACTAGCATCCCATCCAGAGTAGAAACACTTCTATAGTCACTTCATGCTACAAAATTTGGACTTAAGAGTTGGCCCTATAAGCCACTTGGCCTCTCCAATTAAGATTAGAACAGCTTATTCATTGTCGAAAGTGGACCACTTTGAGTGTGTCATCATATATAAAGCTCTATAACCATACCAACTAATTCAGCATTTTAAGGGAATAATTGCAAGTGTAGACAATAACTTCTGCACAGTAAAAGAAAGGTAGTAGTACCACCAAATTTTGTCACTGATTGAATTGAACATACCAACAATTGTTATCAAAACATTTAAAATGTATTGATTATAATCATGTTTCAGAAACAGGTTCTTCAATTTTTGTTGTCATTGTCTTCTCCAGCCTACAATTAAAACTTTAGATATGAAGGGTCTATTTTGGTAATAACTTGGTATAAGTAATAGTATGAAAACTCCTAGAGTGGTTAAATGTATGTTTAAAAAATGTTCAACCTTGGGTGTGTGCTTTTTGTGACACATGACTATTGGCTATAAGATGATTGGCCAGAAGCAATCACATGGTGCTCGAACAAGACAGGATTTTAAGCAAGCATTTTACCATCGATTTCAAAAAGACACCACATATTATAAATAGAATCAATTTGTGTCCATAGCAGGATAAAATGTCTAGTTGATTTGATGCTTTGAAGTATTCATGGTCTGCATGCATTTGTGAACACATAGTCACACTGTATCAACAAGCCTTCCAAAAATAACCAACACATGGTAGTCAAATCAATTTCATTGTCGACATTGTAGTATTTTTTGCTTCCGATATATTATTGAATTGCTTTGGTTGTAATTGTCTTTGATGTTTCCATGCATTCTTAACTTTGCAAGACCTCAATGCAGTTGAGGCCGATCTGCACTAGAGACAAAACCCATGAATTGCTCGGCAAATTTGACAAATCTGAAATGTCATAACATGTCATTAATTTTGGCACAAGTTTTTTTTTATGTAGACATATATGTTCTCTAGTTTGCCCCAAGAGCAAAGCTCATCAAGGGGGCTTACTAGCAGAACAAGTTTTTGTTCAGTTACAAAAATACACACTTGAGAACCAAGATGTCAGACAAATTGTGACAACCATCTTGACACCTAGACCAAACTATGTCTCTAGTGCAGACTGTTCTTTAGTCAACTTAGCACACATTTACAAAAATACCTAATTAACACATGTAATTTAATTTATGTATATGTTACAGATTTGCTTCCAATTGATGTATTACTTTGGTTAAAACTGTCTTTGAGGTTTGCATGACTTTGCAGGACCACCTCGCAGCTATGTCAACTTGTGACACTCTTACAAAAATAGACAATTAACACATGTAGGAAGTACAAGCAATTTATGTCAAAGTTGAAGTGTGCTAGTGTTTATACATGTATCTGCACATCTTTATTTAATTGCACTGGCGCAAGTCAGTTGTTGATTTAGCAATAGGAGGTCTGTTTACATTTGATGGTTAAGCACGTCATGGTCAGGTATTTAAAGCCTTGGCACACTCCTTCAAACCTTAAAGCTTCCCTTACTAAGTGTAACAAATTAGACTTGGTAAATTTGACGAAGATATTTACAGAACAATTGAGAGTTAACTACAATGAGTACCAACTTTATCAACTGTGCAAACCAGATCTTTTCACCAATGCCTCAGTCTTTCAGAGAAGAAAGTGCTCTTTTTTCTCCAGAATTTTACACAAGTGAATCAAACAATTTTGAGATGTTGTTTGACACTGAAAGTTTTCCTCAACAAGAAAACATGATGCTCACCTCTAATCCAAGTTGTATGTATGGGAGCTGTGAGAGACTGGATTGGAGAAGAAACGGGCTCGGCCAGGAAAACTTGGCTTATCAGCAATTTCCTTGTCAAAGTTATGAGAGCATGAATCCAATTTTTGATCCATTTCATGTTGAGACATTCCCTCAATATCCTGAATATGGTGAGTTAGTTAACAAGACATAGTCAAGTTGAACAATTGTAAGATGTAGTATTTCTTTTGGCCTGTATGATAGTTTTTAGTGTTTGTAAAAGCTGTACTGTTTGGAGTGACTTGATCACCTTATAGCTGTTTTATATATAAAACTTTGCCTTTTTTATAACTTAATTCAACTCTTTGTTTTCTAAGAAAATGCTCTTGAAAAGCTGCACCTCTTATTGACTAGAAACAGCATTTTTCTCTCTCTTTACTTACTGAAGCTTGAAGCTAAGAGTGCTTTTAACATTTTCTCCTTGGCTATTTTTGTATTTAATGACTTTTCTTGAAGATTTTAGGGTTTTAAGGTAAAATTTACAAATATTACAATGTACTTCGAGGTACAGAAAAGAACAACCCTCTCTCTACGAAAATATTACTCAAACCATCATCCATTTAAAATTAGAGTAAAGAAGCTTAAACAAATCCATAGAACTCTGCTGATCACAACTCCTAAAGTATACTACAGTACATTCAGTATTTCAGTTCTCAAAATCATGTCTATAATCACTATTTGGTTCTTTGGTTAAAATAATGACTGAACTGGACTTAAAACATTTTGAGCATAGAAGTCAATGGCCAGGCTCACCAAGAGACCTGGAAGAATCCGATAATATCTTGTTATATCTATCTAGATCTGTTATATATACATAATTTATATACTTGCTGAAAGTATCATCTGTACTTTAGTAACCTTTTTCCTGGGTGTGTTTCCTGTTCTAGCTCTTTTCTCTGATTGCTCATTAGATAGGTATATAATTAGAGTTGTGTTCCATAGTTTTTGTTGTAAACTTTACTGTCTGATAGTGTGGTTCTTTTACCAAGATACAAGCTAGAAGATTATCTTATTTATACTAAATTGATTACCTAAATATATAATATATAGATGAAGTAAATACAACAAAGAGTCATGCAAAAGTAAAACAAAAAATCATGTATGTAAGTGTTTGTGTTAAGGTGTGGTATAAAGTCACTATCAAGAACTATGTCCTATCTGTAACTATTACAGGGATCATTTCAAGGCACCTAGCATGCTTTTAGTCACGTTTTATGGTAATGAGAAGAGTTTAGACAAACACACATTACTGTTTTAGATGATGTTATAGTAAATACTTCAGACAGAAGCTAAACTCATTAACACAAGGGTCATCACCTAACACACTTACAAATGAGATTGTCCATTAAGATGATGCAAAGAAATTAACAGGTTATAAAAAAGCTCTAAAGCCAATATATCACAAATTATATACTCATTCCTTTCTAAACTATAGAAAACATAAGTTTGTGTATAATTTTTAGACTGAATTTTCTGGACACTTGGTTCTAGTTAGTATTGCATAATGGTCATTGTTTGTTTTAATAACATATGTCTTGTGGTCATTTGCATTTTGGTCAGTAAGGTACTGGAACAATACTAAGATACAGCATTTCTGCATTTATTCAAAACTAGAGGGCAAATGTTATATCTTTGAAATATTAGTAATACTAAATAGTGTAATTTTATGCTAAAACTATTCTTTTTCTATTGTTTATAGCTAGCACAATTTTGAACTACAGTATTTAGGAATTTGTGTTTCATGGATATGCTGTTTGATCAAGTTAAAATATTTAAAAAAAATTATAGGCAATAGAATTAAAGTTGTAATACTGAAAACTGATACTTGACTTTACTGACATTAAAAGCTGTAGCCCTATAGTAGTTTACTTATTATACTTTATATTTTGAAAAAGTATATTTTTATTAACTCTTTTTTTTTTTCAAAGTGAAAGTTGTCACAAAACTTGAGTAAATCTAGTCACTAAGCAACTACCTAACGTTACTAATATTTGTATAAAATATACAAATGTATTATGAAAGCCGATAATATAATAATAATAATAATATCTTTATTTAACGAGAGTGACACTTTATCCTCAGATAATTTTCAAGTTTCAATGTTATAATATGAAAGGAATTGAAAAGAATAAATTTGACGTCAAGCGCGGAAAACACAACACTTCGGGATTTATTAAAAGGGTCTATAGTTTTAGATTTATCACTGCTGTACAAATACACTCTGTCAAAGGCAATAGTGCTTTACGCAAAGGTTAATGAGCAGACCAACATTATTGTTAGGACAGGCCTCAGTGAAATCACATCAGTCTATTAATTGTACGTGATGTCAAATATGTTGATAAGGTTTTTAACAGTTGAGATGACCCTTTTAAAACCGGAACAAATACATATGAAGGAATAGTACTTTAACAAGTGGAAAGGGCACATTTTTTAGTGTATTTTGACGTAGAAAGTTGGGCTGGCACCATTATAATTGTATTTTTGAAAATGAAATTATTACAACCTGTAATATTTTAAAATATCATTTTTACTTAACTGTCTCCAGTCATTTGATACTTGTAGAATTTTTGATGTTAAAACTGACAGTCATAACCATTTTGCTGCATTATAAAGTGGCAACCATTTTCATATTGCAATTAATAATAATAACATTGAAAAGTTGCATGAAGTATCCAAGAATCTGTTATTAATTTTGTTAAAGCAGGCTAATTATGTGTCAGGTTTTTGATTGTGTGCATCTGCTACCCACTCACTACCAACACATTCTTGAAGGAATAGAAAACATATGCGTATGTTGTGTGTTGTTATAAAACACACTAAGATCGAGAGTGAGAGAGCATAGGTTAAGTGAAGAGAAGCGTGGCGCAAAACAGATTGATTCTCAACACTTCTCAAGTGATCTGACAATCCCCAAGTGCTTTAATTATAACTGCACACAGCAAACAAGTTTTTTTTATATTTTATATATTTCTTATATAAAATAAGAATGACATTTAATTGACATGAAAGCACAAGCTGTAAAGGACATTGCTCATGATGCAAGAGTGATAAACTAAAATCCCTTGTGGCAAGGGAGAGAATAATGCATCAAACAAACTCAACTAACATATGTTAAATACCCCAAGATAGGGCTTGACCCTGCACCATAGTGCTCAGAGCTGAGAAGATTACTGCTCAACCACTCTTTCCACCCTCACTTCTAATCAACCCAGAGTTTTAGGTTATTTTCAACCAGAAAAAGCTCAACTAGTGTGTCTATTTGTCCACTAGCTCCTTTTCAACAAATACTTTGCTTTTATAAAATACGTATGCCTTTTTCTTCTTAATTGTCCAGGTCATACCAACTCTATATCCATGCTGACAGGAACACCCACCAAGATGTCCCCCCTCATTCTTCCCAAGGCTGCCAACACTCCAGTCTCTCCCATGGTAAGTAGTAGTCTGGGACCTTGGGGAACCATACTAATTGTGATTATTTTTATCATTATCACCATAATCATTATCACTATAATCATTATTATCACCATAATCATTATCACCATAATCATTATCACCATAATCATTATCACCATAATCATTATCACCATAATCAGTATTATCACTATAATCATTATCACCATAATCATTATCACCATAATCATTATCACCATAATCAGTATTATCACTATAATCATTATTATCACTATAATCATCATCATCATCCCAAACACAGGGTTCGTACGGGTCATGGAAATCCTGGAAAGTCATGGAATTTTGTATTTTCATTTTCCAGGCCTGGAAAGTCATTGAGTTTTGTTGAAGGTCATGGAAAGTCATTGAAAACAATGCTTTTCCTGATACTAAAAATATAACTTCTATTCCTTAAATAAATATGAAACACACAATTTAATATCATCGCTTTAGCAAGTCATGGAAAATTATGAAAAAGTCATGGAAAAAGTCATGGAATTTAGAAACTTCAAAAGAGTATGAACCCTGTAAACATCATCATCCTAATCATCATCATTATGACCTTTATAATCATCAACACCATCATTAATTAAACTAATCATCATCATTTTAATTATCATCATTATCCTAGGCATCACTATTCATCATTACCTTCGTCATCATTGTAATCATAATCATCATCATCATTTTATTTATCATCATTATCATCATCACCATCAACCTTATCATTTCCATATTAGTCATGCATTACCATCATAATGATGTTTTACCTTTGTTGTCGTCATCAAATTATCAACATCAACAATATTACCAAAATCAATATTCTTGATAAATTATAAGCAAATATTAATGTTATTTCTTTAAATAAAATGTAATGGAATATTTCTATCAATTGTTGATCAAAATAATTGTCTATTATTTCAGATTATGGGTTCACCACAAGGGCAGCAAATGATAACTGTCAGTAACAGTCCTCGTACTCCTGCCACTATGATTGCTGCTCCAATAATTACAACTCCTGCCAATACCTGGCCAAGGTACTTTGTCCAGCAACTCCTGGAATATACATAGATAGCCAATATGAATTTACACTTATTTTGTTCACAAAGATTGAATTTGAAAATAGTTGAATGTTCCCAGGAATCAATTACATGGTTTGTGCTACTCCTTAAACTCCTTGAAAACTCCTTAGAGTTGATTTACGTTTTTAAGGGCACTTGAAAAGCCCTTGAGTTTTAGAGAAAATGCAAAAACTCCTTAAAAACTCCTTAATTCTATCTAAAGTAGGGTAAAAGTACTAGTATTGCAAATTAAAGTTAAGTAAAAAATATAGTATTGTACATCATTTTCGTAAAATAATTTGAACAAGATTAATTAAAATTGCAAAGGAATTATCAGACAGGCATCCCTGCATCTATTGAGGGGTACTGGAAACGACCATCCAAAAAGACCGTCCCCGCAAAAAGTGCTTAAAAGTTACTTTTTGGTCCTTGAAAACTCCTTAGATTTTGTTTACTGACATCAGCATGAACCCTGTAATTAAAATGCAAGAAAAACTTATTTATTATGATGATGTTTTCTTGTAATGTGACTGACTGCAAATGAATTATAATTTTCAAATCAAAATATACAGCGCAAAGCATGCTGGTAAATGACCATGGTCTTTGAATAGACTTCTAGCTACCATAATTAAGGCCGATATGAAGCAATGGAAGGGGGAAAGGTGACAATGATGATGACTAGATCTTAATCTTTTTATCCTATTGTAGGGTAACGCCAGGCAGTGGCAGAAAGAGAAGAGGAGAATTTGGAGAAAACAATGATATTATGGACAGTGCTGAAAGGTTGGTGATGGTAGACTTGTTTTGAATATCTTGACAGACTAGTTTTGAGTTCTTAATAATCCATGCTTAGCCTCAATTGTGGATAAAATCGATCAGTCAAACTGTAAGGGACAAAACTTGTGTATTAGAGAATTTTAACTGTAAATTATACAAAATGTTTAGACACAACCTGTATTATTTTTATTGCTTGATGTTAATACATATATCGCTTGCATTATAACATGCATTTTGTTCTTGGGATTCACTATTTGGTATTCACAATTTAAACATTGAGACAGCTGTATACAAAATAAATTGTTGTTTGCTATCAAGGCTTTGACTGCCCAAACCTGTTCCATTGTCAGTTTAACCATATTTGTTTTTCAATCAGAAGGAAAAGAGGCAAGCGAATACCTAGTGCGGGTAGAGGCCAAGTTGGAGATAAGTCAGGCAAAGGTCTGCGACATTTTTCAATGAAAGTCTGTGAGAAGGTACAGCAGAAAGGAACAACTTCTTACAATGAGGTAAAAATACAAAAACATGATAAGTCAAGTCAATCTTTATTTCACCCACACATTATAACAATACTTACATATAAATAACAATACAAATATAATATTTACATATAGAGAAAAAATAAAGTGAAAAACTTAATTGTTATTTACATATATCTGTATTTTATTATAAATTTAATTTATCTTTGTTATTCCTAAGTAGAGGGGTGGAGGCTGTCTAAAATAACTTACGTTAAACTAGAGTACAAAAACTAAAAGTGTGCAATACTTTGTACTATTTACCACTAAATAGTGTTGATTAAACAATAGAGAACAATAGAATTAGCATAATTTAGCAGTATTTAGTGGTAATTATGTTGCACACTTTTAGTGTTTGTACTCTAGTCAGACAGCCTTTGATAATTATGAATTAAAATTTGATATTGTGTTCGAATTAATTTTAGAGGATAGAATACGTCAATCATAAAACATAGATTAATGTTATACAGAACAATGAAACAATTCTATTCCTTGGCCAAATTGTTCAAAACAATGTTGAGCTTTGAACATTTGGTCACAAAGGAGAGTATCCAACAATTGATTGATGTTCTTATCTTGTTGTGTTCTAGGTTGCAGATGAACTTGTGCAGGAGTTTAGCGACCCAGAGAAGCACATGTCCCCAACTGATCAGGTTTGTCTGAAGTTTGTTAGTTTATTGTCTCACTGCAATTTTTGATTGTGTAATGATCCATCATTTACAATTTTATAACAATTTATTGAGTCAAAAATATCTTGTTTCTTAGGCATATGATCAGAAAAATATAAGGCGGAGAGTCTATGATGCACTCAATGTCCTCATGGCCATGAACATTATTTCTAAAGAAAAGAAAGAAATTAGATGGATAGGATTGCCAACAAACTCTGCACAAGAGTGCCAGCAATTGGAGGTATGTCATTTCAATATGAAGCACAAACATTTGACCTGTATATATTTAATAATTCTCACCCTCCTTAACATAGGCTTCTGTACATAATAGGAAACTGGTTAGGTCAAAGTATATCCTATTGCATTGTAACATAAATTATGCTAAAATCTCAATAAATAGATTATGATAACCAAATCTCATTTTGGTAAGGTGACATGTCATTAAAGATACAGACAAAAATAAAGATGAAAATGTTCAAAACCTTTATCAGAAATCTAAAATTGTTGTGTTTCCGTTTTGTCAGGAGGAGAAGAAAGAAAGACAAGATAGAATTCGACAGAAAACAGCTCAACTGCAAGAGCTTATTTTACAGGTAAGCATACAACACAGCTGGTACTTTGTTTCTTGTTTTAATACTTTGAGTCTTTATCTTAGTTTTACATGCTTCCTATAGTTTAACATGTTAATCTGTTCATTTTGTTGCTGTGTTACTGTTGATGTCATTAGTGTCGTTGCTGCTGCTTTTATTGCTGTCAATGTTATTGTTTTTGTTGCTGTAGGTGTAGCTGTTGATGTTAATAATGTTGCTGCTGCTGTTAATGTCACTTTTGTTGTTTCTGCTGCTGTTGCTAACATTGCTGCTACTGCTGTTGTGGCTATTGTTGATAATGTTGTTCCTATTACTGTTTTTTATATTTTTGTTGGTGTTCTTGTATTTACAGAAACTGTTGTGTTATTATTCTGCCCATACTACCACTTCATGCTCGCTCATTCTCCACACAAATCACCTCTATATATCCTTCAATATTCTTCACAGTTTTCCCATCAGCTTCTTGACCTTTTCATTTCTTATCTCAACAGCAAATTGCATTCAAAAACTTAGTACAAAGAAACAGAATACATGAAAAAAATCAGGGTGTGCCGGCACAGAATACAACTATTCATCTCCCTTTTATTATTGTCAACACAAGCAAGAAAACTGTGATTGACTGCAGTATATCAAATGACAAGTAAGTGATATAAACCATCATCCTCGGGAACCCAGGGGTATTCTTCTGTCGCTCGTTTCTCGCTTCCACAACATATACCCCTGGGAACGTAGTCTGTTGGAGCTTGTTCCGGAAGTCCAAATTCAGCTCTTTCCTGATTGGTCGACCTTATTAGGTCGACCAATGAAAATCAAGATAACCATTCAAAGAAAGTCGTTAAATAAGTTTGAATTTTGACTTCCGGAACAAGCTCCAACAGACTACGTTCCCAGGGGTATATGTTGTGGAAGCGAGAAACGAGCGACAGAAGAATACCCCTGGGTTCCCGAGGATGATAAACCATGAATTTATCAATGTCATCCAATTTTAAAGGGATCCTAAAGTAATAATACACATGAAGTTAAATTACCTTCATTCAAAATGGCTGCAATAGATTTTTATGAAAACATTCACTCAAGATGACTGCTGCAATATCATTTCTTTTGAAATGACAAAGATACAGTTGACATTGAATGAACTATGATATCTATGAATCAAAGATCAAAGGATTGATAGATGTTTTCTTGTTTTTTGTTCCCTTTTAGGTTTGAGTATTTGTTTAATTTTGATAATACATTTGAAATCCACGATGACATTGAAGTACTGAAGCGAATGGGAATGGCCTTTGGATTGGAAAAGAAATTGTGTTCAGATGATAACCTGAAGCTTGCTAGAACAATGGTCCCCAAAGCTCTTGAGCCATATGTAGTTGGTAAGTGTCATTGTCAGATTGATATCAAGTTGAACATCTTCCCAATATCCATGTAAGATCATGCAAGATCCTGGCATGATCTTACAAGATCTTGCCAAGTAACCCTTAGTAAGATCTGGGATGATCTTACCAGATTTTACAAAATCAACCTGGGATAGTCAAAACCCTCTGCTGTGTTTTTTTTTTCACCTTTTTTCTAATCAAGTCTATGATATGTTCAAATTAAATGTCAGATAGTTATAACAGAATCAATAAATTCCTTTTAGCAGTTCATATTATAATGTTGTTATTTATTTGTTTCAGAAATGGCTAAATCAGGACCTGTTGGTCTTAGTTCAAACAGCATTAGCCCAGCCACAGAAACGTAAGTAGAATAAAAAAGTCCTTTTCATTGTTTCTATTGTATTTGTTTGCTGTCAGAACACCTGTTGGGTTCCAACATATTGAGGTTTTACTTGCAAATTGGGAAAATTTAGGACCAAAATTACGTGGAGTTTACATAGAATTTCTGTTGTTTTTTAAGAGTGCGATATAGAGGGGTACCACTGTATTCTGGTTTCATTATTAAACCTCATTTGTATACATATCCAACTTTCTTCATTAATTTTCATCTTACAGACATTTAATTTGGCTCTTTGATGAATCATAATAAAATTTCTTTTAATTTGATTACAGGTCGCCTAATAATGAAGACTAAAATCTAAAATTACATTTATTTTGTTACAGGTCTAACACTGGTAAATCCCCATTAGTTGCTGCACAAGTTCGTATGTCACCTCTACCCATAACCAACACGCCATCGTCACCCCTTGCCACTCCAATTCCACAAGGAGCCTCGCCTCTTTCTCTAGCAAATAACCACAAAGGAACGGCGAGGTCATCACGGACGTCATCTATGGCTAGTGACGGTGTTGCATCACACAGAACTGTGTCACCAAGCTCATACCCATCATCCCCTGCTTCAGTGTCGGAGTCTGAGTCTTCACATGATGGATTCATGGATACTGATGAACACTCAAACTCAAATCAGTAAGGAAGGGGAGGGTAGAGAAACTTTGGCAGGTCTTTATAATATAGTCATGTTATATCCGAATTGATATTTACCTATTTTGTCATTTTTTAAACTGGAATCTGTGCTTTAAAATACATCATCTTTTTTGGTGGTGAGAAAATCATCTAAAAATAGTGCTGATTGTTTATATCTGTAAAAATTTCAATTCAACTATAATAAGGCCTAAGGTGGTGAGTTATAAACTTAGTTTTCGATTCTTGATTGACATTAGACATTGCAAGGTTTGCACACTGACTGCAAAAGTATTGAAATTAAATGCTTTCAAATTTTGTCTCAACAATTTCTGTGTCATGGTTTGACAGGATATGTCAGCTGTATTCAATAGTGACAGTATTAAACTGATCTAATAGGCTGTGTGTACTATTGATTATAAGTTGTGTTTAAATTCATGCACAAAAATGTCTTGAATACATAACTTGCCATCACTCATTTGATGTATTTTCTAGCACAGATTCAGGTTTCAATTTCAAGAGTTAAGAGTGCAATGTTCATATTGTTAAGAGAAAGAGTATTTTCCTCATTTGTATATAATTTTCAATAACTAGCACAAGAATTCAAACCAGGCTTGGGTTTCAAATGCTGTAGTTTTTGTTTGTGTATTTTTTCCTCTTATTTTACACTTAGTTAGATAAAACACATGATTGCCTTAGACATTTAGCATAATTACAGAGTTAGTTCATTAGTTTTTCTAAAAAATGCTAATCAGCATAATAAAAAAATATAAAGTAAAGAAAACATAGATAGGCTGAGAAACTCCTTGTACACAAGTAGATGAAAATCATTTTAGATTGTGGTAAAATTGTTTTGTAAAAAGGTGGGAAGATTTTATTTTAATTGTGAATTTTCCATTTTTATTTTCTTGTATGTATGTTCATCAACATAACAGTGTATATTAAGTGTAATACATGGATATAGCCAAATATTCCAAACTGGTTATGCAGAGGAGAACCATGAGTGAATTTCAGTAGACTTCAACGTTTATTTGAAGTTTAGTATGATCAAAGCATGCTTTTGTGTTGTGGTGTTACATAAAATCTATTCACAAATGTCTTGAATAATAATGAAATTAACCTTCCCACCAATGCATGCTTTGTCAAAACAACATAGATGAAACTCACCCATGTAGAATTGAGATGAAGCCTGGGGAGAGTTAGGTCCCACAAAAATGTTTGAGATTGTTAATGGGATGCAACATGGACAACAAAATTAGCCAAATGACGTTGCTGTACCATGTAAAGATCCAAAGTGCCTTTGCAGGACCTAACTTGCCCAGGGCCGCATTTTAACTCTCTATTAGCGACAAACACTGAATTTCCTCTGTAGCAAATATTGTCATTTTAGAAACAGAATGATAAAAATGTAGTAAAAATCATTTGCTTTTTATGATTTTCCAAAGAACCAAAATCATTTGATAAGACATTGAGTCAAATTTGTGACTTTATTTTCTGCCATAGGGATTATGTATTTTTAAGCCAATATCAAGAAAACCATACATGAAATACTTCTTTATTATAGTGCATACCTTAACATGGTATTCTCATTATAATCATGTTGTCATATAAAACAAGCTGAATTATCACAAATATTGTTAGTCAATATGAAAACTATTAAAAAAATACAAAAACATGGTGGTTGTTGCAGTCTTTTGTGTCACACTTCCAGACAGCCATAAATATCAGATAGGTAAACATGCTTATGTTCAAGTCATTGTATAATGGATACTTTTGCATGAATGTCCCTTTGTCTTCCCTATCTTTCCTACAGCAAATAGCCTGTCTAACAACACTTTAGAGTGAGGGGAGGGAAGAAGGAGGGGGACTAGCACTGCTGGACAGGCTATATAGTGGAAACATTTCAAGAATTTGTTTGTTTGTGATTCTAATGAAGTGACAGGTACTGGAAGCCCAACACTAGATGTTGTGAAGGGGGAATAGAGTACTCAAGTGTGATGTCACGTTGCCATGGAAGCAACATTTTCAGTTCAAAACAACTGTCAGTGGCCATCTTGAATCTAATGTTTTGGGAAACATATATCCTCTTATCTCAATTGTTATCCAATAACTTCATAGATAGTTATTTGGTTGGTCAAATCTGCAACATAAACTAAATTTTTATCAGTAGAAAAAGACTTGATCCAATTGATTTTGGACCCATGCTTTATTGAACACTTAAAACCAAAACCTGGACAACTTGTAGTACGATGTGATGCAGCTGCAGCGCCACTTGAGTGAAATCCATTTTGATTTGTGTTATAATCCCAAAGTAAGATCTTCTCATCATTTCCTCCTGATAAAAGCACATTTGGTGAGTTTTTGAAGGAGGGGTAATGCACCTGTGATACACCAAGAGTGTGGCCTTTCAATGTCTGGTCATGAACAAATCTTTTCTTTCCTTCAAAATGGAATAACTGAACACTTCCATCACCTAATGAAAGTAATAAAGAAATATTTAAAAATAGAGAAATGTATTTTCTACTATGATATCTCTAACAAAAAGGTTTCTCAAAGGTAATAGACCAAATTCACTTCACCACAAAACAATAGATTTAATTCAAGGCTGGAGTATATAAAATACAGTATTGATGTCCCGGGAAGGGGACTCGCGTACAAAATGGATAGGGGTGCTTGACGGACCTTTTAGGGTTGAAAATAAGACCCTTGTGTACCTTTTAGGGTCAGTTTTCGAACTTAAGATTATACATATATACATCAATTTTAAATTTAAACAAATGTTAAATGTATTAAAAATTCTGAAATTGCAGTCAGGCAGCACCGGCACGTGCACACCACATTCAAATGAGCGTGCCACAACCACAACCGCCATTACTGATGAAGGTCTGTGATAACGGACTGAAATGTCTATTCTTCTAAAGTTTTCAAGTCGGAGACAAACGTAAAAAATTGATAAAAATGATAAATGTGGTCATACCTTGTAGGGTCTGAAATCAGTATTTGAGTTAATTTATGCATACCTTCAAAAATGTTCGTCAAGCACCCTTATCCATTTTTTAAGGAATACCCCCCCCCCCCCCCCCCCCGGGATTGATGTATTAAAGTATTAAAGTATTGATTCATCCACTTAATGTGTGGACTTGAATATATTATTTCATGGTTAGTCATGCAAATTCAGGGAAAGGTCTATATAGAGTTCTATAAAAATTATAAGCACTGCTGAACAAACCACTTTTGAGTTTTTGTGAGCCCTTTCATATTCAGTACAGCTTATTGGAAGACAATTTCTGTCTTCGACTCTCAATAATATAGTTAGTACAATCAATTTAGGGTGTGCAGAGCCATGATAACAAATTCAAAACTGGTCTATCAAGTTAAGGAAACAAATCCTGAATTCCATCAAAAATCATAATCAAAGGGAATTATTTTTTATGTAAGGAATAAAGGAGAGAGGAAATGAAACAAGAATTAGTAAACAGAAGGTGGTGGGTTGTACCAGGAAGAAGAAGAACAAACTGCACACATGTAGTTGCAAAAGGATAAAAATAAATACATTTAAATAAACACCAGAATACCCACCAAGTCCAACTGCAAAGTCTTTGCTGTTTTCCTTTAAATGCACTGAATGTACAAATGGTGGATTTATAAAATACTTATCATCCTCTGTCCCAGTATCCTGTATGTTGACCTCGTGGCTTGCACGCCCTGTTGAGAAGTCCCAGTACACTACTTTAAAATCCATTCCACCAGTCACCAGGTCCCACGGCCGTTGTGGTCGAAACTGAACACTTGAGCATATATTAGTATGACTTCTGTTAAGCGTCTTGAACAGTTTTTTCTGGTGTAAGTCAATGACCTTTACAGCACCAGTGTCATCACATGCAGCTAAGTACTGGCCTTTGTCGTGGACGACAATTTGGTTGATCTCATCCTCGTTGTACTCAAATTCACAAAGCGGGCTACTCATTGACCTAAGGTCGTAGTTGAAGATCTTAGTTCCAGCGGAAAAGAAGAGCTCTTCGGGTTTTTGTTTCGAAAAGCAAACTCCTGCAATGTCGGAATCGTTCGGCGAGTTGATCTTCGTTGATGGAGTTCCATCGGAATTCCAAACACACAAGCAATCTTCGCTTCCTGAAGCTAAAACACCGAAAATATTGATGTCTAACGACAAGACGGATTCATTATGACCCCCGCTTAAGGTACAATTCTTGTACATATCGCTTTTTGCACAATTTCTTGAGCGCAGAAACTAAGTGCAGAAACTACAAGGCGTTCCTTGTCTACTAATGGGGAAATCAGCTGAACAAGTTTGCGGGCTTTGATATCCATATTTGGTCTTTACACTTGACGGCCATCTTTGAATTTGATGATTGGAGTGAAAGTGCCAAGTGACGGTGTTTTGACGAGGATTTTAGTTTAGAAAGAGGCACTGTATATATATCAAGATGAATCCTATGACGTAAGTACTAATTGAGTTTTCTGTGTCTTTCCCTTTTTATGTAACTTTTGCTCTAACAAGTTTGCAAATCAGCTTACCGTATTTTTCGAATAAGCGCCGCCCCCGATTGAGCGTCGCCCTCGCATAAGCGCCCCTTCCAGGTTTTGGCACAAAAAAGATTAATAAGCGCCGCGGTTCCGTTGCGGTGCTTATTTGAGGGATTCCGTATAATTAAAAAAAACACTATAATGCGACTCTAAAACAGCAATGGATATTTATTTCCATCAAAAGTGACATTCTTCAGTTCAAAGTGATATATATTTCATCGCTCGCCCAGTACGTAGTTCTGGTGTGAAGGCCGTGAACTTTGCCGGTACAACAAGCCCAACTGCTCTCTTTTTCTTTCCAGTTACTTGTACATGTGCAGTTAGTCTGTTTTCGGCGTTTGTTTCGACAACGTTATTGTCAGAACAAGTGTTACAGTTCTATCGGAACATTACTAACGAGCGTTTTCTTTGCGTTCGGCTTCTTCATTACTATAGAAACACACCAATTGCATTAGAACCGTGTTCTTTTGTTTCAGCACGCGTGTCTTCTTCACACTCTAGAACTTGATCAATTGCCATGTGTTTCAACCAATCAGATTGAGCTGTATCCACGCCTGGAAATTCTAATCCTGGAAATTCTCAACACTTAAACGTGGCAAAATGGCAGACCTGATTAAAGACAAAGTTTCTCATAAGGGACGGAAAATTCAGAAGTACAGCCTTGAATTCAAGAAAGACGTTATTGCTTATGCTGAGAAAAGTGGAAATCGACCCGCGTCTAAGCAATTCTCAGTTGATGAAAGGAGAATACGAGAATGGCGAGCTAAGATGATTGATATCGAAGGCTTGCTTGCGACTAAAAAGGGAAAGTCTCGGAGTAGATTGAGTGGAGGTGGTAGAAAACCCTTAAGCTCAAAACTGGAAGAAGTTGTGTTGGAATGGATCAAGAACAGGCGTGCTTGTGGACTAAGCGTCTCGTGTAAGCTTATCATGAAGAAAGCAGAAGTAACCTATCATGAAATGATGGAAAACAACCTCGTTAACAATGATAGCTTTAAAGCTTCCAGAGGTTGGGTGTGTAAATTTATGAGGCGCAATGGATTGTCGTTGAGAAGAAAGACCTCTGTTTCTCAGCAAGATCCGGAAAGAATGGTTGCAAAGCTTGTATCGTATGTAATTCATGTTAGGCGACTACAAGAGAAACACAAGTATAGGGCCTCTGACATTATTGCAATGGATGAAACCCAAGTTTGGTGTGATATGATATCAGAAACAACTATTGATGCAACTGGAAAGAAATCTATCACCATGAAAACAACCGGTCATGAAAAGGCAAAAGTATTGGTCTGTCTAGCTGCAAAGGCCGATGGAACTAAACTGAAGCCTATGGTAGTATTCAAAGGAGCAAAGCAAGAAGTTGCAGTTTTGAAGCAAGAATTTCAACATGGAGCAATTGTTGCAACTTCGGCAAATGGATGGATGAACACTGAGTTAACCAACGTCTGGGTTGACTCTGTTCTTGGAGCATTTGCATTCAACCGAAGGCTGTTCGCCTGGGATTCCTATAAATGTCACATAGAAGATAGCATTACTGAGTCACTGAAATCTAAGAACATTGATTGTGTTATTGTGCCCGGAGGCTGCACAAAATATATTCATGCACCTGCCCTCAGGTGGAATAAGGTGTTCAATTCCTCATGCACAGAAAAATATGATGAATGGCTAGGAACAGTTGGAATTCACAAAGAAACTTCTGCTGGAAATTTGAAAGTGCCCCCAAGGAGAGCTATTCTGCAATGGATTCTAGATGCTTGGGCCAAGCTACCCACAGATGTTATCAAACATTCTTTCACAAGTTGCGCCTTGAACCTCAATGTCGACGGTTCAAACGACGACGTCATTCACTGTTTCAAAGATGGACAGCCATGTAGCACCGGAAGAGCAATGCTTCGTACACAGTTGGATATCTTGAGGGAACCAGAAACAAATCTTCTTGAAAGCACAGATTCAGATGTAGAAGAGGCGTACCCTTCCACGCTGGAGCTTGTAGACTCAGATCAAGAAGGGGACAGTGACATCAAAAGTGTGTGAAGGATCACTGTTTCAAACAATTGATAACAAAGACTTCTAATTGACCATGGTTCTAACCTGGCATGAAACTAAAATTTTTACAATAATAGTTAAATCTGTTTATTTGCACTTCAATATATAATATTTACAGTGGGTTGGATAATATACATCTGTATGTATTTGATTAGGAAATAGTAAATAAATATTGACTTGATTGCATTAAAGATGAAGATACCTAAATAAATTTGCTGTTCAGGCTCTTAAATGTTTGTTTGCTCTTATTACTATTTAAAATACATTGTCAAACTGTTGTCACTGGCTATTTTTTTAACAAGCTCCATCCTCGAATAAGCACCGCAGTTAAGGCTAGAAAAAAATTAATAAGTACCACACTACACTCACTGACTGGCTACTTCTCTGTGTACCAGACACAGCCTATAGGTGTAATTTAATAGATTGAAACAACAAAAGACTCCAAGTTAAACAATGAGCAAAGATAACAAAGAATACAATAGATTTCCAGTGCACAGAGAAGGATCCAACTAACCTATTCTGGAGGGAATGTAAAAGATCAACTGATATCATATATAAACAAACCATGGTCGTGATCACCCAGCTCAATGACTGGCTTATACTTAATATATACAATAATGATAAAAATATTGTATTTGTTAACGCAGGCTGATTATATTGGCAACTATACAGCTGGTGTGAGCCTGCTGTCACTCACGGAAACTCCATACTACATTCTGTATTTTACAAGCACACTATGTACATTCATACACACATTTACCTATGTTTACAGAGGGAGAAACCAGAGAAAAACCCTCATGGTATGAGAAAGAACCAAACATCAAACAAAATCAGTTCAATTGAGTGCCCGAGCCAGGAATCAAACTTGGGGCACAGCGGTGAAAGGCCAGCACTATAACTGCTATGCTATAACTGCTCAGCCACCCATGCAACCCTAATATTTACTATTAATATATAATTTCCTCATGATTACAAGCTGTGAGGCTCCAAAGTGTGCCTTTTGTTAGTTTGCATTTCAACCATGTATATGATTTTATACTTATTACTTGTATATGTATGAAGCATTACCTATTTGTAAATAAATATTACAGTGTAACTACTGAAACCGGGGCCACCCAAACAAATTTCAAAATAAATTTTTTTTTTTTAAATCAAACCAAACAAAATATAGAGGTTTTGACAGGCTAAGATGTTTCTAATTCAATCTTGATCTATTCCGTTGACATATATTGAAAGTTATTAGTATTTTAAGTTTAAAATAGTCAAACATTTGTAGAGATTCTATTGTTTATATTCTCGATCGTGATTGGATAATCATGTTTTGGTGGCCTCTGTTTCAGTTGTCGCACTGTAATATCTTACTAAATTGAAAGCAATATAATTTTTAAATCAATTTGTAAGGGCATCAAGAATTATTGTAGTCTCTCATAGTAGTGTCCTAATGCAATGTTTCCACCCCATAAATTTGTTGGGAGGGAACGTTGCATAATAATTACACTAAAAACTGCTGAGAAGAAGACTAGAATTGTTGGGATGCACTAGAAATAATTAGTATTATTGTTATGGTTATGGTTAATATTGTAAACTGCATCAAGACATGAAATGAGCTATATAGTACATATATATATATTATTATGACATTATATTTTTCATTTGTTTTTAGAAATGTTAAAAATATTCAAAAGCTTAACGAGCGCATGCTTGAAATGGGCGTGGCTGATAACGTGTCGTGGCATAAGCAATACAAGGACAGTGCATATGTATTTATTGGGGGATTGCCATATGACCTGACAGAAGGAGATATACTGTGTGTCTTTTCACAGTAAGTATCTGGACACAGAATATATTACCATCATTATCATTTATTTACTTTACACCACTGTTTAAAAGTAGAATAAAGTGCTTGGTCAAATTAAAGTGCCTCCCTTTGTCGTGGCACCACACTTTCATTGTTGTAGTGATGTTTTACTTTTCTCAAGTACACTACACAGAAAGACAACATCTTGGCCAAGAAATTTAGAAAAAAATATTTTTTGATTATGGACAGTTTGCAAGGCAGCTTTCTAATACAACAATAATGTGAACAAGCATAACAATTGTCTAAATAGTCCGATTTCGAATTACTCGGTACTATAAGACCGCTTTGTCGCTTTGTAAACACTTCGATTCCAGCAGCGTAAGCCTCGTTTTCGTGCCACGCCGTGCGCTTGATCCAGCGGTTACCTAAATAGTACCGGGTAATTCGAAATCGGACTATTGTTGCATTTCAATGAATTCAAATAAAAATGGTCCTAGATTATGCTAAAATCAATTTAAGAGTCAAATCAATGTTGTTATCAATTTTTCAGATATGGAGAAATAGTGAACATTAATCTGGTTCGTGACAAGAAGACAGGCAAACAAAAAGGATTCTGTTTTCTGTGTTATGAAGACCAAAGGAGCACCATATTAGCAGTGGACAACTTTAACGGCATTAAGGTAACCAAAACAAAATCATTGTTACCACAGTAAGAGCCATTGGGCCTTGTGCAACCTCAATACTACAAACAGGTTCCCATTTAAATCTGTACTTTCCCATTTAAATCTGTACTTATGCAAATTTTGTTGATGTGTGCTAAACACACAGATCAACCAATCAGAGAAGTTCACTTCAGAAATTTATAAATTCTGATTGGTTGATCTGTGTGTTTAGCACACATCAACACAATTTGCATAAGTACAGATATAAATGGGAAAGTACGGATTTAAATGGGAAACTGTTTTCAGTAAATTACAAGGAATGTACATATCAACAAACAATATTGAAACACTTCAAAATAATCAAAGGGCTATAATTCTGTAGGAAACATTACACGGTCTCAAGGCTGAGGTTGAACCACAAGGCTGAGGTTGAACCACAAGGCTATCTCCCTCCCCATCCTATATAACCTCTTCAGAAATTAAATACAGTAATAGCCTGCATATAAGAACCTGAACTTTTCAATTTAGCCTATTAAATAGGTTCTTATATAATTCTTATATAAATGGAACTTAAACCTTAATAGGTTCTTACGTAGAGGGGGCTTGAAATGAAAATTTTGGTCTAACAGGTTCTTAAAACCCAGGTTCTAATACGCGGGCTATTACTGTATTCCTGAAGACTGTATAGACCAGTTTCATGTTATCTAGCACCACTGGATGGTCTCTCTGGGCTTCCTGTGTTGTATGTTTGTTCACCATTGTGGGAGCGATTGAGGCTTCCATTACTTATGAATTAAAGGGTTTCAATTTCAACCCTTTAAAATGCTGAGAAATTCTTTATTTTTCTGCTTCTTAAGCTTGGTGGAAGAACTATCCGAGTTGACCACTGTGCTGATTACCGTCGTCCAAAAGGAGATGAAAAGGATGAAGATGGTAATAAAAAAGAAATAATTGAAGAAGGATGTGCACCAAAAACACCCTCCCCTCCACCATCAGAAGATGAAGAAGAGTTCCAAGAACCAGTTCAAAAGAAAAAGAAAAGTAAGAAAGAGAAGAAGCACAAAAAAGACAAAGAAAAAAAGCTGAAGAAAAAAGAATATTCATCAGAATCAGATAGCGATCATCATCAAAATGTGAAAAAGTATCCAGGAAATAATGGTAAAATGAAAGAAATAACCTCTCAAAGTAGTACATCACCAGTTAAAGAAAGTAGAACTGCAAAGGACAATAATAAAAAATCTAACGATAGAGGTGATAGGATTAGGGAATGGGATTATGGGAAGAGAACGAGAGATAACACACATGACCCAAGTCCTCCAAGAGTGAGAAAAAGGGACTTTGAGGATGCTAATAGAGCTAGAGACTACTCACATGATGGAAGTCCTCCAAGAATGAGAAAAAAAGAATGGGATGACCAAAAGAGAACCAAGAATGAATCAAGTTATCCACCAGATGAAAGAAAACAGAGAAGTTATGAATTTCAAAATAGACAATACAGATCAGATGACAAAGACAGAAGCCATTATAATAGAGATGAACCTGATGATAGACGTGATGATGGCTATGGGAGAAGTAGGAGAGGCGATGGGTATGATGAAAGGGAAAGAGATAGAAGTGAAAGGAAGGGAAATAGAAGATGATAAATGCAGGCTAGTTTGATGTCATGTAATGTATAAAGTTTTAAATTATTAGTTTTTATTAGCAATACACTTATGTTGTATGCCATAAAATATAAAACAACTTTCTTTATTTCTTTACAATAAAACTCCAAATTTTCACAAAACCAGATTTTGTCAGATTTTTTGAGTGATTCCTTGAGTCTACATATTAAATAATATATTAAAAGTACTTAGTTTAGCATTGCCACCAGCTATTTTTCTTGTCTGACTAGCCTCTTGTTCACTTTGAAACACAATGGAGTTTCACAAGTGTAAAAGGTTAGCCAGTCAAGAACAATAATTATAAGAGACCTTTAAATTTGAGTAAAATTCTTTTTTGCTGTTAGTGCGCATGGGTCAGACTATCATGCCTGAAGAGCTGTTTCATCCAAAAATCTTGGTCTTTTATGTCAAAAACACTCATATCAAGCAGGCATTTCAAATATTATTCTTTGGCTGAGAGAATTATAAATTAGATTATGTGTTGAAATGTCATATCACTGTTTTTGAATTTAAATTTTGAATTTGCACCAGCACCTATCCACACAAACCTTGACAGTCTCTTCACCACATTCAAATCTAAATGTCTCTATTAGCGCTGTTTTCATTAACCAAAGAAACAAAGTGTATTAGTTAAAGTGTGATAGTCAAATAGAAACAAAGGAATACAATGAAATTATGGTGCATTAAAGAGTCATACATTAAAGTATGTTTCACAGGTTAATGAAAACCGCTCTAACATTAGTCAAGACATTTTTTCATTTGGCATTTAATAATAACTATAATATAGAAATTAAAGAAACATTACTTAACATATCAAAATATAATAATTCTAATAATATCTAATATTTATTGATAGAAACAGATTTGTGTATTCCCACAGTCCTTTTGTCAGAATTATAAGTCTTTCCTCCAAACCCATGTCTTAGCGGCAGAGTGGATGCTGATAACGATGATACTTCCCAGTAAAGGCTACGAGATAAGAACAGATTGTAAAGCCATAGTATAGATGCTGTTTGAGCTGTCAGTAAACCCCAGGTAATAATCTGCAACAACAATTTATTTATTACTCTATGTTCAATAACCTTTTCCTGGCTGAAAAAAAAAACACAAATATTTATACAAGCCATTAATGATTCATTAAATTTACAAAAGAATTCTGATTTGGATGAGTTTGACCTTTATTGTTAAAATGTTTTTAAAATATGAAACTTGTAACTGACCTAGACATTTTATAAGTTGTTTAAAAGATTCACACCAGTGTTATATCGGCTATACAATCAATCACCTTTGGCTGGTCATATTGTAAACATTATACAAAGATTTTGATTGTTTTTGATTGATTTTGATTCAACAATAGACCTAATCAACTAGTACGTTTTGACCCTATTTAAAGCCTCTGGAAATAAAAACTTTGGTTCAAGACATTTTCCATGTGATATCTTAATATGTCATATGACAAAGCACCTTATTCCCAAAAGATTTGAATTGGGTCAAAACATACATAGCAACATGTTAGTCCATTTTGGTCATAGTATGTATATTAATATGACCTACCTTATATCTCATAGAAACAGAAAATAGAAAGGAAACTAATACTAAACAAGGAAAAGATAGCAGCCATAGTAGACAACTCTGCAAATAAATACAAAAAATGGTCGTTTTTCTTTCCCTGGCTAAGTAAAATCTAATGAATTCAAAGTAACATAACAAACATAATATATACCAATCATCTCATTGTCATTTAAGGATATGGTCCATGTTTGTGAGGTGCTCTCAGTTAAAAATTGTTTAGCGCATCATTTTACAAGAAAGATGGACAAAGTATATATATATCATATACATTTTAAATTTCTGTTAACTCTTGGGACACTCCAAATGGTCCTGTGAGTTAACTGGAATTCAAAACCCGATCAGTGTTTTTTTGGTGGTGATAACAGTTGAGTAATTTTGGTAGTAAAGTTACCAATATTGTTATGACAAATCATGCTCACCTTCATAAATTTACTATAAAACTCTTTACGTAAAGTACTTCTTTCTTCAGTGATTTTTCTGCTGATAAAGAAACTAAACCCAGCAGCTATCACTAGTTGAACTACTGTAGAAAGAATCACTAATTCCCATACTTCTAGAATTATCTGAAAACAACAAAAGAACATTTGACAAACAATTCTTATTTCCACCGAATTTAATGAGCTTATTTTGGAACCAGATTATGCGGAAAAGTACCTTACACCACCCCTCACAGTTCTAAAACGAGCATGGTTTATTTCAGTTTCGAGTTTTACCCTATGCCATTCTTATGTAGAATAAAAAAAAGAAGGAAGGATCTTGGACAACCTTAATTATATATTGGCAGAAATTCGAAAAATTAATGCAAGTTCTTGCAGGATAAGGGTTACATGCCAGGCTCTTGTAAGATCATGCCTGGATCTTACAGCACGACGTGCAAAAGTATGACCACTTTTAATATATTCGCATGCACAGACTTTATGCTGCAAAACGAGTTTTTACACGCCTTATTCTGTAAAATCAGACAACTACGCATCAAATGTGTCTGTTTAAAGTACAAACTCCCGTGCATAGAAGTATGTGAATACATTATTAAATGTGGTCATACTTTTGCACGTCGCGCTGTAAATTGCCAGGATCTTACATGGATCTTGGTAAGATGTTCAACTTGGACTGTCATAGTTACCAACCTTTAGTAAAGTAACTACTGCTACACCTATAGTCATTTGTTTGATAATATGTGGTTCCACAGACGATGAAGAGGAAGTAAGAGTATATCCAATACACAATCTACACATCATTGACATCATCTCGTAGTCAGCTAACCCTTTCATTACTGTTACAACAAAGACAAAGATTAGGCAATGAGAATAAAGAAGTGTTGCGATATTTGATAAGATGGCTTTGATGAAAAATATGGAAAGGCAGATTTAAGAGGAAGAAAAAGAATGGTATGATAGTTAAGACGATCATATGAATATAATTGTGATAGTATTTTATAATGAAGATGGTGGTAGAGATGGTAGAGATGATGGTGATGATAATTATGATGGTCGTAATGAAGATAGTGTTTGATGATGGTGGTAGAGGTCATCATAATGATGATGATGATATTCATTTTTATTAAATATTGATGATAGCAGCATTCTGTAATACTTGACTGTACATAAAATAGATATTACTTACCTGTGGCAATTGTTGAAAGCCATATATATCCTATACCATCACCAGAATACCTATTGAAAAGATCAATGACAAAAATCAAGTACAAACAAACAAAATTATAAAGTCACAGTGGCACAAACCAAGATATTGAAAAACAAAGTATCTACAACAGGTTCCCATTTAAAGCTGTACTTATGCAAATTGTGTTGATGTGTTCTAAACACACAGATCAATCAATCAGAGTTTATTATTTCTGAAGTGAACTTCTCTGATTGGTTGATCTGAGTGTGTGTTTAGCACACATCAACAAAATTTGAAAAGTACAGATTTAAATGGGAAAGTACAGATTTAAATGGGAACCTGTTCTACATGTAGTATGCAAGTTAGAGTTTCCTTTCTTTCTTTGTGTTATCAAGCTAATAATTAAATTAAAGACAATATTTGCAATACTTTATGCACTTTAGGAAGCGGTCATTATTTATGGTGGGGTAGGGGGTGGGTGATTTTTTGCTTCAAATTGTCACAACCCCTCCCTTGCCATAAACATGTTTTTCATGACCCTTCTCATGTTTGCCAAAATCGTGATCCCTCGTTCAGTTGCCTAGGAAAATTAGTAACCCCTTCAGAAGCCTTGAAAATTCCATAACCCATGCTCATAATTTCACCCACCCCCTACCCCACCATAAATAATGACCACTCCCTTAAGCAATTGCAAGAGAACCCTGAAAAATATTTCAGGGCTTTAATGTGATTCAAATCCATGACTTATGCAATACTGTACTAAGTCTTATAATTGTTACCAGTAGTGAACTGCATATTGGTTGATTGTAAATACCTTGGTGGATGTTTAGCAAACTAACTAATTTGTAACTGATATGTTTATACACTGGTTACCTGAATAAGTGGATAAGCGTGAAACAAACAGCAGATCCATGGTATATAAGAGCTTTAGTCAGAACTTTAATAACCTGTAAAACAAATAAAATTAATATGTTAAGATCCCTCTGGTGTGGACACAATATAATTTTCCGTGAAACACACACTGCATGTCATGTTAAAAAGGATTGCATCAAAATTCATGTAAAAAACAGTTGCAAAATGTTGCAAAGTTGATTTCAAAATCTACTCTTTGTAGTAATCAATGTAGAGTCCAATCAACATGTAGAGATAATACTACAGCTGTATTATTTAATAATAGAAACATTTTTTATGAGCAGCCATTTTGATTGCAACACTTATCACAGTTATGATTTCTTTTGTTGTTGTTTTTTTTTCTCATGAATTATTATTAATGCATTATTTGTTTGGAATTATATATTTATTTTATCTTACCAAGTTCATTGGTCCCCCTTTTTGAATTGTCTGCCAAAGTCTTTGACCATAGATGATGATACCAGCAAAGTATAGGAATCCCAGCAACTCATAGAATGATAATAGACCTAGAATATCACCATTTATTAACTTATCATTGTTGTATCAATTCAATATTTCATCTTCATTTTCAATGTCACTTTCAACCTCTTTCATTGCCTTTTTTTCATCATTATTGTAATGTGTATAGCATATACACGGTAGGGCATTTCACAAACAACTTACTGGACTTTACAATGGACTCTTATTTACAATCATAATTATGCTATATTACAATTCGGTGCATAGCACATTAATAACATTGTCATTACTAACCATTTTCATCGTAGCTAAAGTGGTTTTTTGGATTTCCTTTAGAGTCTGGGTTATAAAGTTCTAGAGTATACTGCTTGTCATTATAGACTGTTTGGCTTGGATCACAGGAGACAGCATCAGCGTAGATAATATGCCATATATAGGGATCTCCCCATTGTTCAAATGATACCTCACCAGACGTACCTGCCAGCAGATCTGTCGGATACAGCATATTCAATAAAAATACAAAATGAAGATAGGCACTCCTCTAGGAATTTTTCAGTGACTATAAAGTACAAATATTATACCCGTGAAACAAGTAGTACTAATTAGTACTAAATAGTGCTAATTAAACAATAGAACTAGCATAAAATATCACTATTACTACTATTTATGTTGCACGCTTTAAATGTTTGTACTCTATTTAATTTAACAAATTTATTACAAAATTTAATGCGGAGGACTATAATTGGACTGTTCACTTCTAAGGCACGTATATATATTAGATGCCAGCAGTTTACAATCATTGCAGATGTAATTAGTGAATGGCTCTGATCTGGACTACTGTACTAGGAAACAATGCCCTATTCTTTGGGAACAGCATGAACAGCAAAACAGGATCTTTTACATTCACTTTATAAAGGATAAGAGTGAAAGCAGATGAAACCTCCAGAGAAATGGTGTTGAATGATATGGACTAAAGGACACTAGTCCTGCGGCAAATGAATAGTGAATGTTTAAGTCAAGGGAAGTTGTCTTGATTGAAATGTTTGCATAATTTTGTTATTGGCATTAAGCTTTTGTAAGACAGTTTAATAATCATTAGAATTATAGTAAGAATAAATATTTACAGTGAGAATCAAAAACCGTTGCCACCCAGTAATATTTTAGAAATCGTGTATCGATCGTTAATGCAGAAATCAGAAACAACTCTCTAACTGCAAGACGTTTCACTCAAGCTGATTTGTAGACCTGTAGATGAATTTTGTGTAGCTATAGAGAGTTGTTTCACATTGTTCACCAAATAATAAACGGTTACTAAAGTATATCTTGGTGCCCATAGTTTTTTGATTCGCACTGATGATAGTTTCATATCAAGTATTAAATAACAGCAGAAGCAAACAACAATTCTACAATATTCTGAGAGTGTATCAATCATTGCACACAAAAAATACCGCACAAAATTTAAACAGCATTCTCACAAAATCCACTCATCGGGATCCATGAATACCAACTAAACTTTGAGTATGAACAAACTAGAATATCTGTACTTACGGGAATACTGTGCCATGGCTAATTTTTCCTTGCACGGTGTAGTTGCAGTCAAGCTGGACCATTTCTCATCGACATAAAAATACAACTTGCCAGTAGAGGTTTCATTGAGGGTAAATTTAAACATGGCCTCTCCTGAAAATGGTATATATAGGATTAACATATTATTTATATTTGTCAATGAGTTGGTGATATATAACCAATTAGGCTAGACTATAGAATACCTGTCCACTCAATAAACCCATGTCAAACGACTACGGGACCAGTACACTAGTATTACACTTATGAATATATACTTCGTTCTCAAACGACTACGGGAACTAGCGGCCGCAGGTACACTAGTATTACACTTATAAATATATACTTCGTTCTCAAACGACTACGGGAACTAGCGACCAGCTGGTACACTAGTATTACACTTATAAATATATACTTTGTTCTTATCCATCAATTAAGTACAAGTGTTCCAGAGAAAAAATACACAATAAATAACCTTTATGTTCTTAATTGTGTATTTTGCTCGAGAATATCTAAAAAATAGTATTATTATTTAAAAATAAAAAATTATGCATAAGGTTTAAAATATTCGTAAACAAACTAGTACACTATACACTTTTAAGTCAGACAAGTTTTCTTCGTATTAGAATTGTCATTTTTTTTATCCATAACAGTTTTAACTAAACCATTTGATGTTGTCATATCTAGATCAAGATATCTTACCGTAAAAGCAGAACTTTGTGAGATACTGGCCGCCATCAAACCTCGCTTGTCTGGAACTTAGAGACCCACTAACAGACTTGCTTGAACTCGGCTCGAAAAAGCCGGCAAGAAGTGCACAAAATAGACCAAAAACAGCCAAATGCGACATCATACAAGATAGTTGCTGTCACAAAGACCTTAACATGACCTAAATAAATAAAATCTACAATCTAGACGAAGAATGAGAAACATTACGAGCAAAAAGAGCAATTGTTCGCCAGCTGTCCGCCATGTTGTCAACAGCTAGTGCGCATGTGTATATCATTGCCACGTGTGACAAGATGGCGGGTGTGTAGCATACAATTCTTCTAAAAATATTTCTTCTTGACGTAATTCCATGGAAACATGTGCAGAATGCAAATGCTGCAAAAGAGAACAGTATTCCAAGAGAATTCTCGTTACAGGAGGAGCTGGGTTTATGTAAGTTTTATTTATTTTAAACGTCGGAATTAAAATTGCTGTTTGTCTGTTTACATTTTCAAAATGTTCTACTTCTAGAGGGTCACATGTCGTTATTCTTCTAGTGGAAAGATATCCTGAATATTATGTAGTGAATTTAGATAAGGTAAGTACTTAAAAGTGCTCAAATTCGTTTGATATTTTAAAAGATTCAACTTTGTTTTGAATTAAACGTAATCTTCCTAGATGACAACCAATAATTGTTCTTATTTATTATTCTGTGTTTAAAGCTAGACTATTGTGCAAGTTTAAAGAATCTGAGGAGAATAAAAGACAAACCGAATTACAAATTTATCGAAGTAAGTATAAAAGGATTAACGAAATTTTCTGTTTTGGTTGGGCTTCCTGTGTAAATAGACACACAGGGATCCCAAAATGTACACTGCTAAAAACCCTTCATATTTTCTTTGCTTACAGGGCGATATATGTGAGGCCAACTACCTTAAATATATTTTTCAATCAGAAGCAATTGATACTGTACTACATTTTGCAGCTCAGTCTCATGTAGGTAGGTGTAAATAATGGATTCATTCCTCCCAGTTATCTGTCTCATCCAATTTCTTTGTTATCTTTAAGAGAGACTTACCAATTCAAAACAAGAAAATAAAATAAAAACAATTGTTGTTCAACATTTCAAAGTCATCTTGAGTCTTTGATAATAGAGTCTGGGTGACTTTGAAAAGTAGGACTGCATTTTTTTCAATTTCATTTGCAAAAACATATTTCTATATTGAATTTCCTATTATTTTTCTAACTGTAGATGTTAATTGCTACCTATTTTTATGCATTCAATTTTTTCATTTGATCCCTTAATCTATTTATATACCCATTCGTTCCTTCGTTGTTTATTTAGTTCTTTTTTTCATTTTTATGCACTTATCCATTTATTCATTTGTCCATTTGTAATAATGCAGTATTCTTGTATATTTTATTGTTTATTGATTGATTGATTGACAAACTATTTTATTGTTGTGTATTTTCTTTCTAGACAATTCATTCTGGAGTTCCCTTGACTTCACTAAAACCAATGTCTATGGTACACATGTTCTTATTAATGTTGCTCATGAGGCAAAAGTAAAGAGATTTATTCATGTCAGTACTGATGAGGTCTATGGTGGAGCCATTAACATGGTAAAAACAATATAATATACTTATACTCAATTACTATTTCAAACAGTTTAGAATGAGTAAACAAGTGAATGATTGATTGAATAAGATAAATTAACTAAATAAATACAATTCACCCTTTCAGACAATGTTTGTCTCCCATGAAAGGCCTATATAAGCTAGTGGTGCAAAGGATCACGGATCAGTTCAGTGTGCATTCAGTAAACCTTTCTTGTTGTCTAATAAGTCAAAAAATCATTTTCTCAATAACACACAAATTGACATGAAGTACAGTGTTGTTGCCATAAAATCACTGTGTTCTAGTAAAGTATACATATAGGTTACTTATAGTCTCCCATGCTACTAGCTTGTAGTCACGGATGACAAAGTTTCTCGGAAAGAGTGTATTGCTTGTTGAATGACTGTTGACCTCATGATAAAGCCTTTTATGTGTCCTTCAGAAGTCTGAAATGATTTAGCTTGATTGTATCAAACATACATTATTTGGGCATCTAAAACATTTGCTGTATCGTTTAGGTTGCTAGTACTAAACACAGTGAGATGTCACCTCTAAGACCAAGCAATCCTTATGCTGCATCTAAAGCAGCTGCTGAATGCATTGTGATGTCATACTTGGAGAGCTTCAAGGTAGTTTTAAAACATACAATTTTTTTTTATTCTACTTCTTCCATAATTACCTTTCATTTTAATCTCCTTTATCTTTCTCTCTTCTTGTTTCCTCTCCTTCTCAGTTCCCTTTTGACTCTCCTTCCCATTTTCCTTTCCACTTCCCTTACTCTCCTTTCCCTTTCCCATTTCCTCTCCTTTCCCGTTCCCATTTCCTCTCCTTTCCATTTCCCTTCAACTCTCCTTTCTCTTTCTCTCCCATTTCATCTACTTTCCACTTCCCTTCAAATCTTCTTTTCTTTTTCCATTAATTCATTAATTTGTACATTCCTTCCTTCCTTCATTTATTCTTTCATTCATTTCTTTCTTCCTTCCTTTCTTACATCTTCATTTGATCCTTTGTACCTCCCCTCATTCCTTCCTCCCATTATTCAGATTTTAATTTCCTATTTTCTGTTTATAGTTTCCTGTGATAATCACAAGAAGTAACAACATTTATGGTCCTCACCAATACCCAGAAAAGGTAGCTTCATTAAAACCTCAACTCATTTATAATACTTTTTTAATTATCAGTTTACTAATAAATAGTTTATCAGTTTACTAAAGAAATGATAAACTAACCCTCAATAAAGTTGTTTATGGTATTTGTTATCATATTATCGTCATATTTGTTTACACAGCTTCAATGTAAATAAGTGACAACTTTTTGAATTCTGTGTATAATAAAGTTTATTATTTATTATTATTATTATCAGTATATAATTGCTGTTTTTAAAAGTAAATTAAATAAACTAAACTAAAAAAATTATCTGACCAATATGAAAATCAGAAAAACGTGGGCCCAACTCTTGCATGGAAACTTGTTTGACAAAGCATATCTAATGTATTTCTTTATTCTCTACTTTCAAAAATAACCATAATGTGTTCTATTTTTGGACGGGTGGCTATTAATGTAATTCAATCAAACAAATTGTTATTAAAATCAAACAAATTTGAATTACACCTACAATACATCTAACCCAAAAAAAACAGAGGGCATTATGGTTAATATGTAAAAATAGAGAATATATATATTACCCTTAGAACTTTGCATGTTCACATATATTTAATTTATTCTTCTTTGTCAGGTTATTCCAAAGTTTATAGCACTTTTAAGACAAAATCAAAAATGGTGAGCCAACTTGTGAAAATAATATGATATTATGTTACTACTGTAATCAGTATGTACTTTTCCACCCAATTCAAAACCTCTGGGAATAACAACTTCTGTTTCAAAATTGCTACATATGGTATTGAATATTTCAAGTTCAAAAAACAAAGATCCTTATTTCCAAAAGATTTACCTGAGAAAGCATACGTTTTTTTACCACAGGAGGGAAGAGGAGTCAAAGAACGTCTGTTTTTCTTAGTCTACCAAGAATTTAAATTTAGTGGAAACATACATAGCAATGCATTAACCAAATACCAATTATACCAGTAATGTTGCACACTGTAAAATGTCTTCTGGGTTAACATTAATATTTATGTTGTTTTCAGCTGTATCCATGGAGATGGCTTGCAAGCAAGGTAAATATTGGTAGAACGTGGACTGTAATTTTGATTGAAACAATGATTGTTTTGTAATAGTTGTAAATTAAATCATTTGCATCATGATGTCTAGTCAGTTACTTTTTGTGTTTTTTGTCAAAGGAATTTTGTAGTTGCTAAAAATTATGATAATCTGATACTGGTTTATTAATGGAAACTAGAGTAAACTAATATAGGCCATGCATCGGTATTAAATATAAATGATAGGTAATAGAATGAAATTTGTAACACCATAACTTAACTTTTTGTTTCTTTATCAAAGGAATTTCCTGTATGTGACAGATGTTGCAGAGGCCTTTGTAACAATCCTTCATAATGGTCAGGATGGTAAGTATAGATTAACCATTTATTTGACTAACAAAGTTGATTATAAATAAGCTCTTAGATTGCTGTTGATTTTTATATTATTTAGTGAATGATTGATTGATTGATTGATTGATTGATTGATTGATTGATTGATTGAACAGTTCATTGATTGAACAGTTCATTGATTGATCAATAAGATACTGATCGATTGATGAGATTTTCAAGGGAACTGAAATCGTTTTTCATTAATTGTTGTTTAGGTGAAACATACAATATTGGTAATGACTTCGAAATCAGCATGATAGAGCTTGCTAGAACTCTTATCAAAAAGGTAAGACAGAGAGAGAAAGGAAGTGTGAAAAGAAAATGAGATAAATGAACCAAAAAACTCTTTTGTAAAAATAAAACAAGGTAATTATTTTATATTCAGATAAAAGGAGACATATCAGAGGAAGAGATACTCAGTCATATACACTTCGTTCAAGACAGGTAACAAATGAAATTCCCATCTTGAAACAACTCAAAACATCATCTGTCAGTTTATTTGTAAAGTTGATTAACATGTAATCAGTAAACATTTCGTTCTATTTGTAGGCCGTTCAATGATAAGAGGTATCCCATGGACTCATCTAAAGTCAAAGCCTTGGGTTGGGAGCCCAAGGTATCATGGGAAGATGGACTTAAAATGACACGTGAGAAATAAAACATTTCTGTCTATCATTATTATAATTATAATTCTTATGATTTTGATGGTGATGATAGTGATTATGATAATGATGCTGATAATGATTATAATGATTATATATTAGTGATGCATGGTGATGATGATGAGAAATTGTGATGGTGATAATGGTGATTGTACTCACATCATCATCATCATGATAGTAATGATTTACGGTAGTAATAAAAAAAGATGATGTTGACAGTGGAGATAAAGATGATGCATAAATGTACTAAGGATTTAAATAAACAAATCAATGAAGTTTTTTTTTCTATTACAGTTGACTGGTATGCAAACAATTTCTACAACTGGCCTTCAGCAGATCATGCCCTTACACCATTCCCAATTGGATCTAACACTATGTATTGTAATGACGATGACATACTTTCAAAACCACTGCACACTCCAAAACAAATCCCAAAACTGGATTAAAAGCAGGGGCGTGATGTGTCAAGCTGTAATGTGTGACAGCGTTTTTTGCAGAACTTTATGGTTAATTGTATTGTCACACAATCAGTCCCCCAGGTGTAAATGTCACCATGATATCAAGCTTGTTGTCAAGCAAAAACAATAATTTATTTTGTAATAATAGTCAAAAATATATTTTTTTTAAGATAGGAGAACCGAAATATTTATTTCAATAGTACAAATCATAATTATATACTGAGGTAAAGAGACATATTTAAAGAATTTATTGAAAGGGAAGGGAGTGCATATAGTCAAACAATTGAATAGAATGATTTTCATTAACCCATGAAACAAAGTGTATTAGTTAAAGTGTATTAAAAAATTCATGAATAATTAATGAGACATTTTCAAAAGAAATCATGACCATGACGAGTGTTGTAAATCTGATACAACACTAGTGTTGTATATCCTGATTTGCATAAGTTTTAACTGGTAATTTTACGGCAAAATTTATTTTAATCTTGAAAATTTTGGTAAAATATGAAAGAGCTAACCTAGACATTTTTTAAGTAGTTTACAACATTCGCGTCCGTGTTGTATCGGCGATACAATCGCGCGCCTTCGGCTTGCGATTGTATCTTCCGATACAACACGGCCGCTCATGTTGTAAACACTACATAGCCAAATTACAACAAAAGAACACAATGGAATTATAGCGTATTAAAGAGTTATACACTAAAGAGTGTTTCATGGGTTAATGAAAACTACTCTACTTGACATTACTTAGAGGATCCCCTATACCTTTTGCGTGAATCGTGATCGCCCTATTTATTTTTGCGTGAAACGTGATTGGAGCATTTTATTTATCCGTGATTCGTGATTCAAATTTTATGCGTCCACGTGAATCCATTTTTTCCTTTATGCGTGATTCGTAAACGGAAACAATAACAATTTTAACGTGACGTGATAACGTCGATTTTTGCGTGAATGTGAAAAAGATTTCAGTATTTTGCGTGATTCGTGAAATGACCAATTTATTTTACGTGAATGCATTTTGCGAGGTGGTATAGGGGACCCTCTACTTAGCCAAATTTGATAAGTAACTTGGTATTTTAGATGACGTCACATAAATTTAAAATAGCGTACAAAAATATTACATTGAATTTGTAAAGGCCGACTTACACGGCACAACTTTTGCCTATAATTGTAGCATGCAACTCGCTTACATTAAGTCAGATTATACTATTGTTAGCACCAAAGTTGTGCCGTGTAAATCAAGTTGTAAGCAAGTTGCATGCGATAGTTCTAGGCAAAAGTTGTGCCGTGTAAATCGGTCTTAACAGTGCATATCATATTTAATAAACCTTCAAATCATAAGCAGATTATTGAGTAATATCATGACCAATAAAATGTTTATTTTGCATATAGCCTCTCTAATAGCCTTGTTAATTCTCAAGGTTGATCGGAATTACCCTTTTTGTACCTGAAAACGTTTTCTACCTTGCCAACACGGATTATTACACAGGTCAGCTAGTGGAGTAGCCTCAATCGTATAGTCAACTCTTGCTTTTGGGCAAGTTTTGGGGATCCTGTGAAAAGACAAGGACTTTGATATTTGGCACACATTTTCACCCCTTTTTGTTTTACCTCACATTTTTTGTCTCTAGTCCCCATCTCTGCCTTCTGACCTCCTCCTATAAACCACCCCTTCCCCCTCCCACACACATTTCCAACCCCAAAACACGCAACAAATTAGGCAAATATGTGCCAACCCGATGAAAACGGCCTAAAATGACCAAGAAACAGATTTTCCGTGACAAACCAACGTTTTGTCGGTCACGCCATTCAGTCACGCAAGTCGGCCTCCATATTGTCAACCACTAGTGCGCATGAGCCGTGTGACACAAAATGGCGAGAAATGCAAAGGTTTTTAAAATCAGTTCAGAAATATTTCTTTTAGTTTTTAGTTACATGTAAACATGGCAGAATGTGAGAGCTGCAAAAGAAAAAAGTATTCCAAGAGAATTCTCGTTACCGGAGGGGCAGGTTTTATGTAAGATTAAGTTAATTTTAATTATAAAATATAATTAATTAAATCAATAACTCAATCATTTATTGATTAAAATAGAAATAATCTTAGCATTATTTTGAATTGAATCCTGATGCGGAATTTGACAATTTGTTATTTATAGAGGCTCACATGTCGTTATTATCCTGGTGGAAAGATATCCTGAATATTATATAGTGAATTTAGACAAGGTAGGTATATACTGAAAATTGACCAAATTCGTCAAATTATCAACTTAATATCGAATCTACATTAAAACGTGACATTTAAATACTTATATATAAATACTAATATTTTCTATCTTTAAAGCTAGACTATTGTGCTAGTTTAAAGAATTTAAGGACAATTAAAGGCAAGCCGAATTACAAATTTATCGAAGTAAGTAAAGAATGAAATGTTGTGTTATGGTTGGGTTTCCTGTGTAAATTCACACACAGGGATCCCAAAATGTATTTCTTTTAATTGCTATATTGTTTTCCTTACAGGGCGATATATGTGAGACGAACTATCTTAAATATATTTTTCAATCAGAAGCAATTGAGACTGTACTACATTTTGCAGCTCAGTCTCATGTAGGCAAGTAAAATGTTAGTTTTTAAAATATATATTTTTTCATTTCTTATTAAAACTGTATTAAACTGTATTTTCTTTCTAGACAAGTCATTCTGGAGTTCCCTTGACTTCACTAAAACCAATGTCTATGGTACACATGTTCTTATTAATGTTGCTCATGAGGCAAAAGTAAAGAGATTTATTCATGTCAGTACGGATGAGGTCTACGGTGGTTTTATTGATGTGGTAAGCCAATAGGCAACTTTCACTATAAGAGATCACATGACCCTATATCAAATTGCTTTGGTTGGAGATTGGTAGGTTTATTTGTAGGTCGGCTGGTTGGTCCGCCAGTGGGTGGGTGCACGTGGGTCGGTTGGTTGGGTGATTGATTGGTTTGTTTTATATTGGTTGGTTGATCTGGTGGTGCATGACTGGTTGGTTGGTGTATTGGTTTGTTTTATATTGGTTGGTTGATCTGGTGGTGCATGACTGGTTGGTTGGTGTATTTGGTTGGTGTATTGGTTGGTTTATGGTTATTTAAGGAATTAATTGATGCATCACTCACTCATCCATTCATTTGTTGAATTTTTATGTCACTCATGAGTACTCTATTATAATAATAAAATATTTAGGCAATGCATGTACCCAAAAATTATAAGCATTTGTCATGATATCTGCTGTATCTTTTAGGTTGGTAGTACTAAATACAGTGAGATGTCACCTCTTAGACCAAGCAATCCTTATGCTGCATCTAAAGCAGCTGCTGAATGCATTGTGATGTCTTACTTGGAGAGCTTCAAGGTAGTTTTTGTAACTCTCTTAGACTAGTACTCTTCAAATGCTTAATTATGTTTATTTCCCGTCTTTCAATTATCCATTAAGTTACAACATTCTTCCTTATGCAGCATTTCCTCTTTTCTCTGCTTCTATGCACACACTCCGTGTTTTTGTGTTTAATGACTTGTTTCTTTTATATTTAATTGGTTTTCCTTCCTTCCCTCCTTCCCCCCTTCCCTCCTTTCCTCCCTCCTTCCCTCCCTCCCTCATGATTAGCAATTCAAGCTCTTAGGAAGGGATATGATTTTCTCCACAGTTCCCAGTCATAGTCACAAGAAGTAATAATGTTTATGGGCCTCACAAATACCCAGAAACGGTAATGTTAAAGTTTTAAAACTCTTTTGTTATTATTTGACAATTAAGGTAATAGCCAAAGGCAATGCAGAAACCATTCTTGCAGAATATACACTTTGAGCAACAAATTAATTAAAAACATTTAAAAAAATCATAGAATTTGTAGTCTTTGCATTGCATGCTGTTATTAATTCTAAACTATTTTACGTTATTCTTCTTTCTCAGGTTATTCCAAAGTTTACTGCACTTTTGAGACAAAATCAAAAATGGTAAGCCATTTAATTTCAGTTCAATTAAGGAATATTGAACAGATCGCATGTTTATATTATGTACTTACTATATAAACACGCTGGAGCTGTAGAGCACTGTCGTTAATGAGCATAAAGTAAAGTGACCTTATTTAACGTCGCTTACTTGTGACAGTCATATACTGATAGACAGTCATATACTGATAAACTTGAGGCCGATGGTGCTCATTTTACTCCCCTCTCTCCATCAGTGCTCCGTTTTACAGGTATTTAAAACTACTTACAGCTACACAGAAAGGAGAGAAGTCGAAACAAGGATGCAAGGTCACTGGGAATCGAACTTGGGACCTCTTGCACAGAATGCTGCGCACTAACCAACTGTGCCATCCTAAGCTCCTGTGCCATCCTTGCTCCTAAATACAGCTGATGTGTAGCCAAGTGTTTCTTTTACTTCTCCAGTGCTCATGCAGATGTTTTATATACTTGTGCACTTTTATGTGTGAAAGGCTGAACACATCTCTGTCCTCTGATATTGGTCCCAATGCAAAAATTTAAGCTCATCTATTATTTCAACCCAACTTTTATCTTCATATTGTTTTCAGCTGTATCCATGGAGATGGCTTTCAATCAAGGTATATTAAGCTATGACTATGTTTAGTATCATGGTCATCATCATCATTTTTTGTAACATTTTTTTCTTTACGTGATATACCACTAAGCCGGTTGATATGTGTGAAGGCAAATAAAAATGGGACACATATTTTATTGTGTTAAAGATTATTATCTGATACTGTTTTTTTTTTTAAGGAATTTCCTGTATGTGACAGATGTTGCAGAGGCCTTCGTGACAATTCTTCATAATGGTCAGGATGGTGGGTTAAATGAAAATTGATTCATTTAAATTGATTGTTTAAATGTTTGATTGATTGATTGATTGATTGATTGACTGATTGATTGGTTGGTTGATTGATTAGATGTGCTTACTTGCTTGCTTGCATGCATGCATGCATGCTTGCATGCTTGCTTGCTTGCATGCTTGCTTGCTTGCATGCTTGCTTGCTTGCATGCTTGCATGCTTGCTTGCTTGCTTGCATGCATGCATGCATGCATGCTTGCTTGCTTGCATGCTTGCTTGCTTGCATGCTTGCTTGCTTGCTTGCTTGCTTGCTTGCTTGCTTGCTTGCTTGCTTGCTTGCATGCTTGCTTGCTTGCTTGCTTGCTAATGCTTGCTTGCTTGCTTGCTTGCTTGCTTGCTTGCTTGCTTGCTTGCTTGCTTGCTTGCTTGCTTGCTTGCTTGCTTGCTTGCTTGCTTGCTTGCTTGCTTGCTTGCTTGCTTAATTGATTGCTTAATTGATTGCTTAATTGATTGTTGTTGTGTAGGTGAAACATACAACATTGGTAGTGACTTTGAAATCAGTGTTTTAGAGCTTGCTAGAACTCTTATCAAAAAGGTAAGACAAAGACAGAAAGAAACGATGAAAATAATAAAAACAATGTTTTGCTAACATTTAAGTTTTTTGTATTTTCAGATAAAGGGAGACATATCAGAGGAAGAGATACTCAGTCATATACACTTTGTTCAAGACAGGTAACAAATCTTTCCCATTGACAATGGAAGCAACTTAGTAAAAACATCATCTGTCAGTATATTTATAAAAACGATTAGCATGTAATCAGTAAACTTCTCGTTCTATTTGTAGGCCGTTCAATGATAAAAGGTATCCCATGGACTCATCTAAAGTCAAAGCCTTGGGTTGGGAGCCCAAGGTATCATGGGAAGATGGACTTAAAATGACACGTAAGAAATGAAAATAATCTTCTCTTATTATTCTTAATATAAGGATTGTTGTGATGGAGCTGACAGTAATGATGATAGTGATAACAATGATAAAGATTATAGTGTTGTTAATGATTATATCAGTGATGTTGGTTATGATATTGTGAAGATGATAGTGATAATCATGATTGCGATGTTCCGTGATGATGATATGATATAAGTGATGATGATGATAATAGTAGTAATGACTATGAATGATGATGACCATATGATGATAGAAATGATCATAATGATGATATGATAATGATGATCATGACGATAATGATGCTTTTGTAAATATGCTAAGTAGTAACCATCATTTAATAATATCTTTCTTTTATTACAGTTGACTGGTATTCAAACAATTTCTACAACTGGCCTTCAGCAGAACGTGCTCTTACACCATTCCCGATTGGCTCTAACACTATATATTGTAATGACGAAGACATACTTTCAAAACCACTGCATACTCCAAAACCAATCCAATAATGGTAATGCAACGTCATCTAGTCATCTGTCACGCTGGCTTGGTAATGTAACGCCATCCATAGTCAGTTGTTACGCTGGCTTGGTAACCTAACGACATATAGTCAGTTGTCACGCTGACTTGGTAATGTAACGTCATCTATAGTCAGTTGTCACGCTGACTTGGTAATGTAACGTCATCTATAGTCAGTTGTCACGCTGACTTGGTAATGTAACGTCATCTATAGTCAGTTGTCATGCTGGCTTGTTAATGTAACGTCATCTATAGTCAGTTGTCACGCTGGCTTGTTAATGTAACGTCATCTATAGTCAGTTGTCACGCTGGCTTGGTAACCTAACGACATATAGTCAGTTGTAACGCTGACTTGGTAATGTAACGTCATCTATATTCAGTTGTCACGCTGGCTTGGTAATGTAACGTCATATAGTCAATTTTCACGCTGGCTTGGTAATGTAACGTCATCTATACTCAGTTGTCACGCTGGCTTGGTAATGTAACGTCATCTATATTCAGTTGTCACGCTGGCTTGGTAATGTAACGTCATATAGTCAATTTTCACGCTGGCTTGGTAATGTAACGTCATCTATACTCAGTTGTCACGCTGGCTTGGTAATGTAACGTCATCTATATTCAGTTGTCACGCTGGCTTTGTAATGTAACGTCATATAGTCAATTGTCACGCTGACTTGGTAATGTAACGTCATCTATATTCAGATGTCACTCTGGCTTGGTAATGTAACGTTATCAAGTCATCTGTCACGCGGGCTTGAAAATGCAACGTCACTGAAACACGTCACTGGAAGTGATGTGAAGTTTCCACCTTTTTAATATGTCACGCATTGCAAGTATAAACAATCTAACTATGAAATAATTGTGAAAATATTTTATACGTATATATTTTCAAAGTAAAGCAATATTTTTCATTAAAATATTCCTTAAAAGGAAATGCGATTTCAATTTTGCTATGGTTGAAACTGATCGCCTTCAGTCCAGATCAGGCCACATGCATCCCCCTTAAGCCACCCGCTTAATAAGGCCACCCCGTTATTGCGGTCAGTTTTTTAGGTCCCGACGAAATGCATGCCCTTACAGGTTCTATAAAACCCCGTTAATAAGGCCATGCACTTTAGGCTGTCCGTTCGGTGGTCGAATTAACGGGCTCTCCACTGGCCGGAGGCAAGAAAAGCTTCCCTCATATGTTTCTCCCATTCCCAAGCCCTCACAAGATTTCTTAACCAGTTTAGCGGAGCAGTTCATTTTTAGCTCTTGACATTAACAATATCAGCACGACAGCTGATAGATATGTAATAAATATATCTTTGTGACTTAAAGTGACCTACAACCGAGCCTATACTTCTAAGACTATTAAAGTAAGATATATATTGGAAATTTAGATTTAGAGTATGTCCTGGAAATATTGTCCTAAGAACTGAGGGATCACAATAAAAGAAGAAAATAGGTCTCAGTTCTGCATTACAAATGTATAGATGACCTATTACATACGCAGTTGTTTACAACTACTCACTTTGGATAGTGAATGCGACCAGATTTTTGTACAGAGTTAAAATTCCTTACTCTTAAAGGACAACAGAATGCCCAGAATAGAACCAAGACGAGGGTGGGCGTGATTTAGGCTAAAATAAGTGCGTGATTCGTGAAAATAACGAACAATTTAGATGTTATGCGTGAATACTTTGTTAAACGTGACATAAATTTGTACGTGATGCGTGAATATCATAAATATCGATTCGTGAAACGTGATGACGACCCTCCCTTGGCCACCCTCGCAGACCTTTCGGCCTCTGAATTCGATCAACTTGCAACCAGGCCATTGAGCTCTCTTGGCGCTCATTTGATTGTGGTTTGTCAACAAATTTCAATGGTTGTCGGTCAATTTTACTGTTGTCGGTTAACGCCATCCAGACCCCCCTCATATCACATCATATGTTTTTGATCTCGTCTCAACATCTCGGTCCCAGTTTCCCAGAGCATGTAAGCGCACACACAGCACGTGCAGTGACATGCCCCTTGAGTGCTTGACCTCCGGAAATACGAATAAGCTTTCATTGCGTATCACTATTCGTTGGGAGAGCTATATATATCATCGTAGTTCCTTCGAATACTAGCCATTAAGGCACAAAACCTTACATTAACGGTTGTTAATACCAAAGTCTCCGTAAGGAGTAATAGCTATGTCTAGTTACGGAAACGTGAAGGGGAAAGAAGAAACAATCGCACATGTGGGACGTATGAGAAATTCCGGGCAACGTTTCAGTAAGCCAGCACTACTTATATCTATTGTTACTGTTGTCTTTTTCGTGATAGCAGCCTCGTCACTGCTTGCGGCCGACAAACAGGAGGAAAATGTCTCTAGAAGTGCACGAACACGAAGACAGGCTACCAATACGTCTAAAAATGATCCGTGTGAGTTCTCTGATGAAGCAAAACGCGCAGGTAAGAACGTTGTGTCTTTCATCGTTGAGAAATGATCCTTTGCTTGGATGACGTCATTGTGGTTGATGGTTGGCAGCACGAGTCATTTTGGACCACACATTGGTCGGTCGTATTGTGCAAGAAGAACAATTCAGGATAGAAAAAAAATACTGTTTACATAATAGTTTGGACCGTTAAGAGGACAATTATGGCATAAAACAGAACGTTGAATTTTCTGAAATTTCTGTTTATTTGTTTCGTCTATTTGTTTGTTTGCTTGCTTGTGTATTTGATTCTTTTTGTTTTGTCTGCTAGCTTTTAAAATTGCTTATTTGTTTGTTTATGTTATTTTTTACTTTGTTTACATCTGTATGTCTAGGTTTGTTTGTTTTGTATATTTTATTTATATATTTGCTATTCGCACTGGACGAAAAATTGGATTCACAGCAATGTGAATGTGTAGTGAATGTGATGTGAATATCATATTCAACCACATTCTATCATATTCACACCAAAGCGAATATGATCTTCACTACGTATTCACACCATTAAGTGAAGACGTTGAATACCTTTTTCCCAATGCATTCAAATATTAGTGAATATGATGTGAATATTGAATTCGCATCATATTCACCCCATAGGTGAACTTATTGCAAACACGGTTTTCACTTCATATTCACTTCAGTATAATTTGATGCAAATATCAGTTTTACTCGTATTGCTTTTTCTCGTGAATATGATGTGAATGTTGAATTAGCATTATATTCACCCCATATGTGAAATTGTTGTAAACACTGTTTTCACTTTACATTCACTTAAGAATAATGCGATGCATATATCATTTTTACTCGTATTCTTTCTCACGTGAATATGATGTGAATGAATTGAATGAATCAATCAGGTCGGATATAGCGGATAATACTTTATTTCATAAAACCATAATCAGTTACAACTTTAAATTAAGACACATGAATGGAAACTATAGAGTAAACTAGTATAGGCTGCGAGTCTAACAGAAATATACATGTCTAACAGCAGTTTAGCCTAACAGACATTTGGCTGGCGCCATACAACGCCGTTCAACGGTAGAAACATTGTCGAACAAATCTACATCAAAATTAAAACTAGTAAACCCTAAAAAGTTCAAACAAGTAATATTAACCTTCTAGTAAATCTTTGTCCCTGCTTAGTGTGTCATCTGTTCACTAAAACGTCGAATTACGGTGAGTTTAACTTTGTCTTAATTCGAAACGTGTTGACTTCTTGTCGTTGCCTTCAGCATCCCTCAATAACAGCAGTTTAGTCCTAGATTTACTTCATCTCTGCCGACTCTTCTCACTCTAAGCAACTGCTGTTTATGTCCTACCGATATTTAGAGAATTCGGTCCGCTTATTAAAAGATAAAAGTTCTTTTACGAGCCGTACAGCCGTAGATCTGTTGAAGTGTTTCTAACCGACGTCGCTGAACAGACGCGTGACTAAGCTTCATATTCAAAATTGGTTGCATAACAAATCACTCGCGCCTGATTGGCCAATATTAAAATACGGATATTTGATTGGTAGGTTGATGTAGAAGCAAAATTAAATATATGTTCTATTTGTGTTATAATCTCGACTATTTTAGTTCTTTATGCTATTTGGTAACTAGAATTTTAACGATTTTGTATCAATTTTAGAACTCTTCAACAATTAAATTGCTGTTATCTGGCGAGTGGATAAAAATAATAATACACTGTATTAAACGAGCATGATCCCGGCGAATGATAATTAATACTTATTTAACGGTTAGCTCAAACGACAAAAATAGGATATCTGTAAATAAGGAAAATGTAAGTTTATATCATATCAATGCCAACGTTACTATATTGTTACTTATTTTCGGCGAAACGTATTGTAGTGAAAATCTAACGAGTATATTTTGCGATGTGGGGAATAAAACATTCACAATTGATTCACTTCAGATTCACACTAGTAGAGAATTCCATATTCTCATCTTTATTCACACTTCGTGAATGTGATGTGAATATATGTATATTTGCATCAGTTTCGCATTATATTCACACATGGTGTAAATATAATTTGCGATTTGGGCAACAAAACATTCACGATTGATTCACTTCAGATTCACACTAGTAGAGAATTCCATATTCTCTTCTTTATTCACACTTCGTGAATCTGATGTGAATATGTATATTTGCATCAGTTTCGCACTATATTCACACATGGTGTAAATATAATTTGCGATTTGGGCAAAACCACATTCACAATTGATTCACTTTAGATTCACACTAGTAGAGAATTCCATATTCTCTTCTTTATTCACACTTTGTGAATGTGATGTGAATATAAATATTCGCATTAGTTTCGCACTATATTCACACATGGTGTAAATATAATTTGCGATTTGGGCAACAAAACATTCACGATTGATTCACTTCAGATTCACACTAGTAGAGAATTCCATATTCTCTTCTTTATTCACACTTCGTGAATCTGATGTGAATATGTATATTTGCATCAGTTTCGCACTATATTCACACATGGTGTAAATATAATTTGCGATTTGGGCAAAACCACATTCACAATTGATTCACTTTAGATTCACACTAGTAGAGAATTCCATATTCTCTTCTTTATTCACACTTTGTGAATGTGATGTGAATATAAATATTCGCATTAGTTTCGCACTATATTCACACATGGTGTAAATATAATTTGCGATTTGGGCAACACCACATTCACAATTGATTCACTTTAGATTCACACTAGTAGAGAATTCCATATTCTCTTCTTTATTCACACTTCGTGAATGTGATGTGAATATATATATTCGCATCAGTTTCACACTATATTCACACATAGTGTGAATATCGTGTTCACTGGGGGTGTGAATATGATGCGAATATAGTTCACCAAATTCACACCATATTCACACATGTGGTGAATCCGACTTTTCGTCCAGTGTCGTATGTTTCCATTTAAATCAGTAAAAAGCTACCCTGGTCACCAGAGGCTTGACTAACTCTCACGACTCGCTGCTTCATAGCTCGTTTACCGCTTCGCGGCTTTAAAAAAGAGTTAAAAAATTAGAGTTAATAGTCAAGCCTCTAGTAACCAGGGTAGTAAAAAGCTATTAGAACGTTTTCGTATTTTAACATGCAAATGAGCATATGTGACCAAATAACATGCTAATGAGGTGTGCTTGTAGCTATATCACTTCAGTGAGTAGTGCTCTCGGCTTAAAATAATCGAAATAGAAAGAGTGCATGCTCAAATCCCTATAACTTCAATTATGGGATAGATCTCGATGGGGTCCAAAGCCTATAATGATCACCATGTCATAAACTATCATTGTGCCAATTTTCATGCTTTTACCACAAAATGCACAATTTTTGCACCATTCTGCCGGACTAAAAGAAGGTCGAATGTAAATTAAATCTTTGCCCTGTGGCTAAAGGATAGCATGTTATTTTACACATATACTCATTTGCATGTTGAAAGTGGGTTATACAAAAACGTTCTATTAAGCTATTTATTCATTCTTTCAGGTCTTCCATTATTCCTTGACAGAATTAAATGGTCGTACGTAAGGTCCTTTCCTTTCATAACCCTTTACCGTAATGAACTAACGGCTGACCAAATGAGGCAGATGTATCGTCCTTACGTTCCGTATCCACATAGACTGAAAACCGTATCGGATACGTCTTTGGCCCTTGCGGAAGATCTCAAAAGACTGAAAATTGATAAGAAGCTGTTGAAGATAAGAGAAAGACGGATGCTCTCCCTTGCCAAGCACTTCCTTGAAAACTATTTTGGTAGTCCTTACACGGATAACTATTACACAGGTACGTTACGCTATACTGTTAGTCTATGTCACGTTACCTAAAACAGGTACGTTACATTTCGTTTGCATACGTTACATGGTTACGTTACATCACAAATTATTTTGGTAGTCCTTACGCGAATAACTATTACACAGGTACGTTACGCTATACTGTTAGTCTATGTCCCGTTACCTTAAACAGGTACGTTACATTTCGTTAACATACGCAGTTGCATGTTTACGTTACATCACGTTAACTGACGTAGGTACGTTACGTTTTGTTACACTGTCACGTTTGATTATACGTTATGTGACACGTTGCCTTACCTTTGTGCCATGTCACGTTACGTTATGTTGTTATTATGTTACGTTATGTTTTATTAACTTTCCTTTACGTTAATTGAATTGCTATTCTTTTACGTTGATGATGATGATGATGATGATGATGATGATGATGAAAGTGATATTGATGATAAAGATTTTGATGTTGCATGGTTGAAGATGTTGGCAATGATTGTGACGAGGATGATTATGTCGACGATGATGATTATTATATAATGATGATGATGGTGGTGATCAGTTGTAATAATAATTTATGTTTAAGTAACCATCATAATTTATGGTGAAAATAATCATAAATCATTCATAGCTAGTAACAAATTGCAAATTGGTATAGGAAATTACACCGTTCGAGAAGAATTAATGAAAAATACCGCGTCAAATACAAGCGGTATTTTTCATTAATTCTTCGAGGACTAAGGTGGAATTTCCTATTCATAACACATCTGTAGATGAATAGGAAATTAATTAATTGCACGGAGTAAGAGAAAATTCACAGTCAATCAACCAATCAGAAACGAGCATGTTTTTGTAGATGTGGTATTAGTCTGCAAATTAGTCTTCTATATATATTATTAGTATGTATCCTATTCAAACTCGTTTTCTTATTGGTCGATAACACGTCACGTGGAGGGAAATAAATCGATATAACTTCCGCGCGTGTAATAAATCTACGTGAGAGGGGAATAAATCCACGTGATCAGGTCAAAGTCCATCGAAAGTTCATTTGAATCAGGAGCATATTTTTTAATTGCAATGTAACCATCAATATAAACTCCAACTTATAAGTAAACAACAAACATGTTCCCTTTTCATTTCACTTAAAATAAAACATTACATTATTGTCATTTGACATTTTTTGGTCGACTAAAAACTTTGTAATATCATTACATTTCAATTTTCACCACGCTTTGTAATTCATAACGAATTTTTTTTCGTAAAAAAGTGAAAATTTTTCTTCGTTTGAATAGGGTATAAATGCCCTACTAATTTGGGAGACTCAGACTCACTACCTCAGCGTTAAATATTTTGGCACACAACTCATCTGCTCACATGTCCATTTTTCATTCTTTTTTCATTGCTCTCCACTATTGCAGGTTCATGGATGTCTGGGCCTAGCCGCCAATGTTCTCAAGAAGGTATAGCATACGTAAGACTCCAAGTTGCTACCATCTTTCTTCTCTTCCCGCCTGGAAGTAACCAAGTTCTTGAACAGATATTTGCATCGCTGCAAGAAACCGGTCGTGGTGTCAAACAGTACATGCAAAACACCAAACGTGGCATAAAAACAGGAATGATCAACTCTAAAGAAGATTGTATTACAGGAGTAAAGTGCCTGCAATCATTATACCAAGGTTTTGGGGTGAGACGCGATGGGAAGGCGATATTAAACTGGTTCCGTCCAGATAGTTTAGTCTTCAATATGTCAAACTTTCTAAAATTCCTGCACGCAAAGCCCCAGCAAGTAGAACAATGGAAGGAAAGGTACAATGTCACATATGCTGAATCGTTGAATCGTGTTCTTGTGGAGGACGTTGGACGACCTCTTGACGAGCTGATACACTATCTGAAAAACGTCCATATACTGTACTGTATTCCTAAGGGAATCATCCATGGACTAGGTAAACGATAAGTACTTAATTATTATCACCGTCATCATCACTATCATCATCTGATCATTACAATAATAATAATAATCAGCAGCAGCGCAGGAGGAGCCAACGGGGGTGTTCTTTAAAAAAACTGTTCTTATAAGTAAGTTCCTGGGAATTAAATTCTGTACCTTGACTATTCTACGCTCTCACGTTTTTCATTATATACATCCTGTCATTCTGAAATTACCTGGAAAACGTAAATTTTCGGGTAGCCCCGTATCTCGTACCAATCTCAAACACTGATGTTTTGTTTATAATTATAAAACAACACTTAAACAACCACCATTTTTCTTGGTTTTAAAATTTTACCCGGGACCATTATTCTTTTCACCTCTATATATTTGAAAACACTGCTAAGCGTTCTTTTTTTTTTAGTTCTAAAAAAATTATTTTCCTGGGAAACATTCTTGGGCCAACCCAAACGTTTCCTGGGACTCAAATTGACTCATATCTGGCTGGGATGTAAGAACAGTTATAATTGTCCAAGCTGATCGTTGGCTCCTCCTGGCAGCGGCAGTATATGCACCATTATCATCATCCTCATCACTATCATCATAATCAGCAACATCAGTCATCACTACAATTATCATCATCATCATGACTACAATCATTTCCAACATCAGCAGCAGCAATATCATTATCGTTATCAATCCCATTTTAATTAATCCCATTTTATATACTACGGGCCAGATTGGAAAAAAGTGTGTAAACTTTATCTGTTACCCAATAAAGATCATTATTATTATTATTATTATTATTATTATTATTATTATTATTATTATTATTATTATTATTATTATTATTATTATTATTATTATTATTATTATTATTATTATTATTATTATTATTATTATTGTTATTATTATAATTGCTAGGATCTTATTTCTTCCAGTAAGTTTTGATTTGAGGATCAATTTCAGTCTCCTATTGTATTCTGACTGGACATCTTTTCTAACTTTGTCTTGGTTGATGTCTTCCCTTTCAAGTACTCCAAGATATTTGTAATATTATTATTATTATTATTATTATTATTATTATTATTATTATTATTATTATTATTATTATTATTATTATTATTATTATTATTATTATTATTATTATTATTATTATTATTATTTCACAAACAATCATTTACAATAAATGTTGCTAGTAGCTTATTTCAGCCCAAGATCTAACCCGATCCTGAGAGCTGAAGCACTTTTCTTAATATGTGAGCTGTCCCTAGAAGTACAGATTTCTGAATGTCTATGATGCTGATCTTTTCTAAATCTAGCCTATTCAAGTGGTTTTTGAATTGCTTTGAAATGGCCCCTAACGAACCTATAACAATTGGTATTGTCATTGTTTTCTTTTTCCAAAGCCTTTCTAACTCTATTCTTAGATCTTGGTACTTGTCGATCTTCTCCTTTTCTTTCTCATTAACCCTGTGGTCCGCTGGTACAGCAATATCAATTAGTTGGACCTTCTTTTCTGTTTTGTTGATAACTATAATATCAGGTCTTCTTGCTGTTATTTTTCTATCCGTGTACACAGTATTTTAACTTGGTCGTTTTCTGTTACTGGTTGTGGTGAATGGTCCCACCACTTTTCCGTACTCGGCATTCCATGCTTTTCACATAGGTGCCAATGTATGTTCTTAGCGACACCATCATGTCTCTCTTTATATTCCCCGGCAGCCAAAGTCTTACATCCAGATATTAGGTGCTCTACTGTTTCAGTTCTTTCCTTGCAAAGTCGACAAAGTGTCGATTGATTGGTATTATAAATACTCTTGAGAGCGTTTACTGGTAATGCTTGATCTTGCGCCGCTGTTAGGAACCCCTCTGTCTCAATTTTCAAATCTCCTCTCGTCATCCACAAATAACTGCTTTCTGTGTCTATCTTCTCTTCGCAAGTTCTGAAGTAGTGCCCATGAAGAGGCTTGCTTTTGTAGCTCTGCATTCTTTCATTCTCTCTACGAAGGTGGTATTCTTTCTTTGTTTCTGTAGTTTCTTTGATGATGCCGGTTGTATCCTTGACCATGTCATGCAGAGTTTTGTTCTTCTTGATGTAATCATTTAATGCAAGTTCTTCTTCTCTTACTGCGTCTTCAACTGATTTCAATCCTCTACCTCCAATTTTTCTTGGTAAATATAGGCGTTCGACGTCAGCACGAGGATGTAAACCACGATAGATAGTAATTAGTTTACGGGTCTTTCTGTCCATATTCTGAACTTCTTCCTTAGTCCATTTCACAATACCAGCAGTGTAACGAACAACTGGAATAGCATAGGTGTTAATTGCTAGGATCTTATTTCTTCCAGTAAGTTTTGATTTGAGGATCAATTTCAGTCTCCTATTGTATTCTGACTGGACATCTTTTCTAACTTTGTCTTGGTTGATGTCTTCCCTTTCAAGTACTCCAAGATATTTGTAATATTATTATTATTATTATTATTATTATTATTATTATTATTATTATTATTATTATTATTATTATTATTATTATTATTATTATTATTATTATTATTATTATTAATATTATTATTATTATTATTATTATTATTATTATTATTATTATTATTATTATTATTATTATTATTATTGTTGTTGTTGTTATCAACATCACTATCATCATCATTATGAAATAGAATTAAAGAAATAGAAAATGCGCGCGCGTGCTGTGTACAGCTATAAAGCACGCTGGGATTGACAACACGAGAGGAGTGTTCTTGAGTGTTCTGATAATCTCAAAGTACTTTATAACTGCATACAGCAAAAAGGCAAGTTTTCTTTTTCTTTTTAAAATACAAATTGATCAACATGGAAACGCGCATGCGCGGTAGTGTGCTCTCATATAGCACGCGCCTCAACCAATCAGAATGCGTGGTTTCTAGTTATTTAATACAATTATGTATTCGTTATAGGTAGTCGCCCCGTTAAGTGGGTTTATTATAATGGCTCAAGAACCAATCAAACGACAGTACCTTATATGGATACAGGTGAAATAATGCGTGGTCGGGCTGCCTATGGACAAGTATTGTCATACTTCACTACTTTACCTTATTCACCAGGTAATCTATCATTACTAGTACACTGTATTCGGCCTTGGACGGTCCTATTTTAGACCTATTCACCAGGTAATCTATCATTACTAGTACACTGTATTCGGCCTTGGACGGTCCTATTTTAGACCTATTCACCAGGTAATCTATCATTACTAGTACACTGTATTCGGCCTTGGACGGTCCTATTTTAGACCTATTCACCAGGTAATCTATTACTAGTACACTGTATTCGGCCTTGGACGGTCCTATTTTAGACCTATTCACCAGGTAATCTATCATTACTCGTACTCTGTATTCCTTGGATGGTCAGGCTTTTTTAGACCTATTCAAATGAAGTCTTAGAGAGAGAGAGAGAGAAGGACGAATAACTGGCATCGACTGATGGAATCAATCTAAGATCACTTGTAAAAGACGTTAGTTGTCGTTGTTACATAGTGTTTGTTGCTTTGTTCATCGTTCATGCTTTTTTTTATTGAGAATTAACAAAGAACACATACACACATCATTATTTACAATTCAAGAATGTCACAATAAATGTGACACACGAGATAACTACAGTACGTTAATATTATTTACATGCATTTCTAATAAACTAAATTATAAAAAACATTCACGACGACGTACAACAACAATACACGTATTTTACGAATTTATATTTTGACTTTTCTAATTGTCTTTGAATATAAGAATTTTACGAAAAAACAAAACAAATACTAATACGCACAATCACACACGCACTTTACCAGATTCTTCATTTCAAAGCTAATGATATTTTTTTCCACTTGTTTTTATGTTTTGAGATAGAAGATTTCCTATTGGCCAGTACATATTCTATTCTTTCGTTGTGAGTTTAGAAAATTTTCAAAGGACATGAGATTTAGTACATCATGTTTTTCTCTTGCTTTATATAGGTGTAATTTATACATCAATATGATGTAGTTGATCGTATTGTTATCAACCCCTAGAATGACATTTGCTTTATTACACTCTGGTAGGATAATTTGAAACTCTAAGAGCCAGTTTCTTATTGCGAAATATAGATTTTTTGCTTCAATACATTCTACAAAAACATGATCGACTGTTTCCGGATGTAAAGAACAAATGCTAATCATGCTAATGTTTTCGATTTCTCTTTTATTTGTGTATTTTTGTTTGTTTGTTTAGCTGTCTGTCTTTTTTTATCTGTTTGTTTGTATGATTGTTTGTTTGTCTGTTTATTTATTTGTCTGTTTATTTATTTGTCTGTTTGTTTATTTGTTTGTTTGTTTGTTTGTTTGTTTGTTTGTTTGTTTGTTTGTTTGTTTGTTTGTTTGTTTGTTTGTTTGTTCGTCTGTTTGTTTGTTTGTTTGTTTGCCTTTTTGTATGTTTGTCTGTTTGTTTGTTTGCCTTTTTTTTTTTTTCTTTGTTTGTATTTTTCTCTGTTTGTTTGCCTTTTTTGTTTGTTTGTTAACTTGTGCGTCGGTGTGTGTTTGTTATTACCAGTCATGTTTATTCCTTCTCTGTCTTCCTTTTTTCAATTACCTAGTATGTATTGTCGTTTTTATAATAAATATTTCATTACAGAACAAACTAATGCCATGGGCTGGAAAATGATTCGTCAATTGTACTCCAAAACAGTTGAAATCGCTAAAAACATTACTGGCATACAGAACACTGATCAGGCAGTGAAAAAGTTCAAGGAGCGAATCAATCGACCTGACATGTTTCTTAACGAAGAACCATTCCCCGCAAATGAATCAGATGCACGTGCTCATGAAGCTTGTTCTTCTAGTGAGGAAGGTAAGCATTTAACCCTATCTTTGGAATAATCCCTTGAGGACTTAGATGTAAAAGTATCGTGTATGCTTGTAAGAAACTAGCCTGTTTTTCAGACGGGTCTGGGTCCTAAGCTATCGCTTTGGGGAGAAAACGATAGCGTAGGACCCAGGCTCGTCTAAAATCAGGCTAGTAAGATACCGGTATTCCTTAAAAGGGAGATAGACCAGGGGGTTGTCCAATAAATTTGCAAATGAAGGGCTCTTTAAAAAGTGTTAGGAGATGTCCGGTCCCTAAATGTGAGCCTTAAATATAAATAAAAATGTCTGGTGTCTGAAGGGACACCCCTTAGATCCACCCCTATAGATGGACGATTGTTATTTCCTATGAGATGGCACATAACAGCAAAAAAGGTGGCAATGAATACGAAAATGGAAAACCATTTTCGATACGAAAATATACCAAGAAATGTTACAATTGTAATGTTTTTATCAATGAAATCATCAAAATCTCAAAATACATAGACTATGCATGATAACAGCTGCTGCTCACACCACACTCATGGCAGCAATTTTGCGCCTTAATACATAGAAGTCCGTTAAGTCCTAGCCGTACAATTCTAATGTAAATTGAACTTTATTCATTTTGACAATTCACTTTTTACTTTACACTAGTTACAATATATGTTCCTTGAGCTCAAAAAATTCCTCCTCAGATCACAATCTTTCATATCAAACCAAAATAAATCTTTTTTTCCTCAGACGCTAAAAGGTTTTGTCCCGTACGGTACGCAGCGATGTTAAGATGGTTCAAAGTGGCCAGAGATAGTATCGCCTACATAGAACCAAAAGTCAACAGTTTATTCTACCACAATGGTGCAAAGAAAACAAGGCCGTCTTGTTCAATCGACGTCGCCATGAGTCTTGACCCTAATGAAGCGGTGCAAAGCTACCAGTCGAGCGAGAGTTGGTGTGGCTCTCCCGCGCAGTATAATATACCGTTCTTTGTAGATCGAATGGGACCAATATACTTTGAATGGGCAGTTAGCGCGCACGAAGGATTGCCCGGGCATCATTTACAGATACAAGGACATCTAGAGAACTTTAGGTAAAAATATGAGGGGGAGGGAGCGGGATATTTACAGAACTTTAAGTAACAATAATAACAATATGAGTTTATGTGGGGAGGGGAGGGGATATTTAGAGAACTTTAGGTAACAATATGAAGGGAGGGGACGGGATATTTACAGAACTTTAAGTAACAATATGAGTTTATGTGGGGAAGGGAAGGGATACGTATCAGAAATACCGTATGCAATCTTGAAAACAATGCCATTACTATATACGGTATTGTAGGTGGGAAGTAACAAAGACTTTGATTGGCGAGCGAGATTTTTTTTAACAGATTGAGGTTTCAACAGAACAATGGGCATATCTTTGATACGATTTAGGTAACAATATGATTGGACGAGGGGGAGGGGATGGGATATTTAGAGAACTTTAGATAACAATATGAATTTATGAGGGGAAGAGGACGGGACATCTAGAGAACTTTAGATTACAATATGAAAGTTTAAGGGGGAGAGGACTGGAAATATAAATAACTTTAGATTACAATATGAACGTTTAAGGGGGAGAGGACTGGAAATATAAATAACTTTAGATTACAATATGAACGTTTAAGGGGGAGAGGACTGGAAATATAAATAACTTTAGATTACAATATGAACGTTTAAGGGGGAGAGGACTGGAAATATAAATAACTTTAGGTAACAATATGAAAGTATGAGAGTGGAGGATGCGGGAGTTTAAGCAAACTGTAAGTATCAAAAGGAAACTCTTGTATCGAAAGGAGAGTATGCGTGAGAGAATCAGTTTAGGTAGGATGTAAGTAGTGAGAACATTTTTATCTAAGGGGGAGGGCGTGATAGGAAAGAAAATCAAAAGAACTCTAGTTAGAAATATGAGTAGTCTTTCCTAATGGGGGAGGAAGGGGTACGACTACAAGAGAATGTGGGGGGAGGGGGAGGGGACAGGGCTTGATGGGACATCTAGAGAACTTTATGTACGAGTACAGACGTTTAGAAAAGTCGTTCCTGAGGGGGGGGGGGGGGGGGGGAAAGACATTTAGAAGTTTTCATGTAAGCATTTTATCAACAGACCGAAGCGAAACATGGCGACCTCCCATTATTCTTAGTTGACTTTCTAGCCTCGTGTTTACGTTAGAACACAATGGAGTTCCACATGTTTGCGAGGCTGGTCAAATTGGTCGCTATATTTCAATTTGATGTATAATACTGCTGCCTTCCTTGAAATACGCCGAAATATACAAAGATAAATATAAAAAAAACCTATTTGTTTAATGTTGTAGAGATACTTGCCAGTCTTCGCTAGACCTCCTCACAAACCAACAATTTACAGCATTTGCTGAAGGATGGGGAATGTATGCTGAAAATCCACTAGCCTATTTGGACATGGGTAAGTCTTATATAGCTCCTAAACTCCAATTGCCTTCTGGGATGCTAAAACATAGCTTTAGTCTCTCACGACAAAGGAATCAACAGGGAACCCAAATACAAACGTGGACGTGTTTTATCAGGTCTAAAAAACATCGCATTTTAAAACATAGTCTTCTTAATTTTACGTATCTTGAAATTACAGTCTATTGTGATATTCATATCTATAAAAAAAAAAGGAAACTAGCGAGTAAACTATTATAGGCTGCGTCGGTGTTTGATATAAACATACAGAAAATAAAATTCATATCTTGAAGCCAACCTGTAATGTTCTTTTTATTATATGGACAAAAAAGGAAAAATAAATTCTTTTTAGGACGCGCGCCATCCTCGGGAACCCAGGGGTATTCTTCTGTCGCTCGTTTCTCGCTTCCACAACATATACCCCTGGGAACGTAGTCTGTTGGAGCTTGTTCCGGAAGTCAAAATTCAAACCTATTTAACGACTTTCTTTGAATGGTTATCTTGATTTTCATTGGTCTTTCCAATAATGCAGGAAAGAGCTGAATTTTGACTTCCGGAACAAGCTCCAACAGACTACGTTCCCAGGGGTATATGTTGTGGAAGCGAGAAACGAGCGACAGAAGAATACCCCTGGGTACCCGAGGATGGACGCGCGCGTACATACGGGACATTTGGTACATAACTTTTTCATATCTTCACTTGTCAAAATATGGAAAATACGAGACAGTGTTTAAGTTTCCGGTAAAACACTATTATCCATATGATGATAATATGAAATATGAAACACCCTAAAAAATGTTAACTTCACTTACTGACGTTTCGAGCTTTAGCTCTTCGTCGGAATAAAAATATGAAAACATTTCCTTATACGTTACCTAATTATATGAATCCTTATTTATTATTGAACGTGTTTTCACCTTGTTTTTCTGAATTTCTTTTCGTGGATAGATAACACTTTACCATTTTTCAATTACTATTCAAGCTATGAAAAGAAGTGTTATTGCTTTGTTTTTTAAATTTTTAATGTATTTTAATTTTTAAACAAATTCTTCTGGGCTACACATAGTAAATTGTTAAAATGCGGTTTTCGTTGATGGATATTTTTGTTTGATCATGACGTTTATCTTCAACTTCAAGTGTGCCGTAGCAATTTACTTACAATATACATTTACTTCATTTCGTGGACATATTACTTTATAAAAAAGGTTTAATTGCTTTGTTTATTTAAATTGTTAATGTATTTTAATTTTTAAACAAGTTATTCTCGGCTACAGTGTACACATTCGGTAAATTGTAAATTGTTAAAAAGCGGTTTTTGTTGATGAATATTTCTGATGGACGCGTTTATCTTCAACTTCAAGTGTACCGTAGCAATTGCTGAATAAATCTACTTCTAAGGGCATCTTTTTATCCAAACAAATGAAGCTATTTCAAATCAAAGGCCACCTATGGCCAACTCGTGGATCATAATTAGAACATTTTGAAAGCGCTTACAGTTTAGACCGCTCCATTACGATTATGTAATTATTTTCTCGGATTAGCTTGAGATGATTTGAAGCGAAAAATAAGTATTCAATGTTGTTGTTTTATTTGTATTTTTTTGGTTGTCGTCCGTTTCGCTTATGGTCCGTCGTTCCCTCAGTCCGTGATCCGCTGACAAGTCTGATATTTACCTGGTTCGATCTTCGGTTCGTGCAGAGATACATGCGAGTTCAAAGAGTGTCTAAGAAACAGTGTTATTAAGTTGTTCTTGCAAAATAAACGCCAGAAAAAGCAAAATAGATAGTCATTGAAGCAATTGGTGTTATATTTGAGGCGATTTGGGCTGTTGGGGTAGTTTTTAGAGTGGCCGTTTTAGCTGTTTATTTGTTGTTGTCGAGGTCAACCTGGAGGTTTAAAACCGATCACGTTATCTCACATATTGTAAAGAAAGAAATATTACTTTCATCTACATATACATAGATCGTTAAGTTGAATTACTAGATAATAGGGTGAAGCGATTTAAGTTTTGCGAATAAGTTTGTTGTTCTGTGCAAGAAGCTAAGAGCTCGAGAATCGCCTGTTTCAATCGCCGTTCGAATTTGTACGAATTAATAGTAGTCAATAAAATTAAACTATTGACAGATAAACTGGTTACTTTAATCAAAAATATAAAAGAAATAATTACAATAAGCAATATATTTACCCTACAACATCACTAAAACAACTATACTGTTGTTGTCTTCACTTCTAGTGTGTATCGTACTCTCTAAGAATGCTTACCGGAAATACTGTTAAATATCCAGTAATAACAGCTTCGTCCTTTGTAACTGGTTGTGAATCCATTCCATAGCATTATGAAAGGATGGATAAAAAGTAGCTTCTGTTTATAGCAGGGAAGATTTCTCGATAAATTTGATCATAATAAGTTGGCTCGCTTAGTTCGCTCGTAAATTGCATGATCTTTAGTAAAATTCACAGTGACCATTTCCGAAAACATTCGACATAAACTTATGTGTAATTCTACTGCGAATCGTGTGGCGTGAGCACATAAAATATGAGAGTATTCGCGATTACTTCGACCGAAAAATCATTCCTTCAGACGAATCAAATATCCATGTGCTCGAAGTACGCTGACCGAGATCTTGGGGCTCAAAAGTTTACACTGACGGTCTAGTGAGTGAGCGAGTGAGCGAGTGAGTGAGTGAGTGAGTGAGTGACACTTCCGGTTCAAAAGCCCCATCCCAATAACTCGAGGATCTTCGATCCACGAGTTAAAAACGTAGACAACTACATACTGAATAGTGCATTGCAAGACCGAAATGCATTTTGGGTCATGTAATATTGTTAAAAATAATAATAAATGATAATTAGTTACTTTATTCTCAGTGCATTCAATTCAAAACAATATACGAGCTAGTTATGGGGAGTAAGTATTGTTGTAGATGTATTGTTTATTACGAATCAATGAGACCCACAATGCCCTTTGGTCTTGGAATGCACTATTCAGCATTCAACGTTTTTTGAGTTACTGTACACCTGATTTTTCGTTGTCCAAAAAGAACTGATAGAAACCAATATATTAGAAAATAATAATCATACTAAAGATGTCCAATAAAATGAAATGAATTTTGTAACACCGTAAAAACTAATATTTAGGGGTGGACCATTTAACTTTTGAGGGGGGGGGGGAGAAAAAATTTCCTCCAAGCCAAAATCGCCACTCAAATCTTTGCATTTCTATCAAATAAAGTCCGTGCGCATGCCAGCGGGCTAAAAACCATTTCCTGCACGGACCAAATCATCCCCACCCCTCAAAAGTCAAATGGTCTGCCCATTAACTTTACTGACGTATCGAGCTTTAGTCCTTTGTCGGAGTAAAACAAAAAACCTGTAACACAGTGCAATTTTCTCAGTAACTTGTCTGCGTCACAAGTCAATATTAATTAACTTTCACTACAAGAAGCTCAACTCGAAAGACAAGCGAGGGGTTTGCAAAGTTAGAATGTTAACTAGTAAACTAGTATAGCCTGCGTGTTTGATATAAACGATAGGTAATAGAATGAAATATGTAACACTGTAAAAATGTTAACCTAACGTTACTGACGTTTCGAGCTTTAGCCCTTTGTCGGAATAAAAATGTGAAAATATGCCAACCTTTTCCCCCACGGAAAAAGGCCCTGGTACGAGGTTGAAAATATGCTTTCTTCATATGTTACCTAATTATATAAACAATAGATATTTTTTTATTGTGATATTTTTTTATTTCTTATTCTCTTTATTCTCTTCAGATCTGTTCAGGAATCACCAGCTTGAGTGGTATGGCATACTAAAGACTCAACTATGGCGTGCATTACGTCTTGTTATCGACACCGGCCTTCACTACCGTGACATGTCACACAACGAAGCCATTAAACTTTTCCATGACTACTTGTGGGAGAAAGGTGACGTCCCTGAGAAAGAGGCAAAACGTTACCGTTCATGGGCTGGGCAGGCTGCTACGTATATGACCGGCCAGCTTGCATTGTGGGATATGCGTAAATACGCAAACAAACGATTAGGAGATAAGTTCGATATCAAAGAATTTCACTATCAAATTCTACGGCATGGCCAAGTTCCGATGGATTTCCTTAAGGAACATGTTGAAATGTTCGTTGAATGTGTCTTGGACAACACGAAAACTGGTTGTGTTGAGATTCTTGGACCGCCTCAAAAATACCAAAAACAGAAACTTGGAATATTGAAAACGAGGGAATTGAGGGAAAGGAATATATTGAAATTGAGAAAGTTATTTCGGCACGATAGAGGGAGAAAGTATCCATTTTAAACTTCTATAAACAGAAACAAATATCCATTGTAAACCGATTAATAAACCGTGAAATAATTCAGCGGTGAATAATTTTGTTTTTGAATCTAAAAGACTACCTTATTAAAAGTACAATCGATTGCGGAGAAGATGACACACAGAAAGCATTTAACTTATTAAAACAAGTTATGTACACTCTTGTAAATTAAAAACAATTAAAGATTCTTAATTACCTCCCCTTGACTCTACCAATCAAGTCGCTTGAAATTTATGATCGTTTCCACTTTTTTAATAGGCTGGGTTTTTTTAATTGATTAAAACTAGAACAACTTGTTATCTTTCAAAAAATTGGCTCTACTAGGGTTTTTTCTTAAAGCTTATCAAACGTTTTATATATTTATCTTGACCAATGACGTCATGACGCGGGCGGACGCGCGTAACTTGATTTTTCCCGCCGAGAAACAAAATAGCCAATCTGCTCTCATGCTGTTGCGAAGTCGAGTGTTTTAAGTTCCGGGGGCGGACCATTAGTTTTTTGAGGGGTTTGTTTCACATTACACAATATCTTTTCAGGTTTTTGTTGTGCACGATACAGTAAAAACCCGCGTATGAGAACATACTTTTTAAGAACCTGTTAGGCTAAAATTTCCCATATTAAGCACCCTTCACATAAAAACCACTCTAGGCTAAAACCAAAACAGGTTCTTATTTTCAAAAACACCAATTTCAATACATCACATGCAATAGATACAAAAAAGGCAACAACAAAAATAATATTGAACACTGTTAGTGTTAGAGTGGTTTTCATAAACCCGCGTACATTTTAGCGTACTCAATTCAATTCTTTTGTTTTCTATTGTTTGAATTTGACTATCACACCCTAATAAGCAAAATTTGTTTCACGGGTTTATGAAAACCACTCTATAAGATAAGATACATGTACTAGGGAGGGATTATGTTTTTTAACAGTGTAAATAAAAAAAATGCATAAATGATCCAATATAGTGGCGGCCACACCAATGAATATACATAACATGATTAAGAACCTAGTAGCCTAAATTCACAGTGAGCACCATTTATAAAAGAACCTATGGAGGCTAACTTGAAAAAAAACTAGTTTGTTTAATATACGCGGGTTTGCTTAATAATGTTTGGGGAATCCCGCAACCCAAAATTCTATTTGTAAACCATTGCTTAGTATTTATTTATAATTTATTTATACTCAATCTATTTTTTATTTACTCTATCAATCATTTATTTATTTATTTATTTATTTATTTATTTATTTATTTATTTATTTATTTATTTATTTATTTATTTATTTATTTATTTATTTATTCATTCATTTATTTATTTATTTATTTATTTATTTATCTATTTATTTATTTATTTATTTATTTATTTATTTATTTACTTATTTTTATTATTCATTCATTCATTCATCTATTCATTTATTTATTTTGTTTTATTATTTATTCATTTCTTCCTTCATTCTGCATCTGTTTCTCTAAAACAAGAATACATATATGGCAATAAGCAACATATCTTTTTATCTTCATCTGCAAATGGCCGATTTCAAACCACGTAACACTTTGGCCCTTGAGAAATTTTCTTTTATGATAAACATGTTCATAACCTTAACTCCCATTTTATAAACAAATAACGAAGCTAAAGAGGTGTATAAAATAGAATTGTTTGAAATGCTATTGATAAAGTGTAAGATTAAAGTCGAGTTTATTATGAAGGTGGTAAACACCGCCGGCTGTTTTCAAAACTAATCGTATGTAATTGCTTGTCATTAAGTTTAATTACTTACCCACTTAACGTATCGTCATATATGCACGAACGCTTTCTCGTTCTTTCCTTTTTTATTCTTTCTTTCCTTTTCGTTTTGTCGGTCGGTCGATCGGTCGGTCGGTCGGTCGGTAGATTGATCGGCTGGTTGGTTGGTTCAGTGTATTTTTATCTTTATTTTTGCTTGCTTATATTGCTAGTTATTCTTGTTGGTAAATCCTTCCTTCCTTCCTTCCTTCCTTTCTTCCTTTTTTATTTTCTTGCTTATTTGCTTGCTTGCGTAAGGTCTTCTTTATCCTTCTGTCGGTCTGTTTGTTTGTGTGTTAATTTGTTTTCTGTCTGTTTATTTGTTTTTCTATTTTTTTATTTTTTTTTATTTGTCTGTCTGTTTGTATCCTTATTCCCATATAATGTTTTTTCTTTCTTCCTCTCTTCAATTTTTCAAATTCCCTTCTTTTCCTACTAAAATGCTGGCCTCAAACGACGGCGGGTTTCAGTGTACACCTTGACTAATTAAGCTCGACAGCAAGTGATTAAAAACTCATTTTGAAGATAGAGGCTAAATGAAAGACTTAATTTGTACAAATTAAGAACTGGAAGAATACTCTTGTCTTTGCCATGATCGAAAACGTGCTCTTTCAAGAGTCAACATATGCATTTTTTCATTGTCTAGCATGATTATTCTTCTACAAAAGTGAAATCAATTACTAGATAATTACAAAGAGAAACCCAGATAAAAATAGTTTTTCGATTAATTTTAACACACCAAGACCAAAAACCTTTTTTTATTATCATGATCCAGGTTCATGTTATCTGGCACCACTGTAGTCCAAGAAATTGCATAAAATATACCTTAGTCCAAGAAATTGCATAAAATACTCAATAAGATAATTTTGTGAGATATATTATAATATTTTCGAAAACTCATTTTGTCGCATTCAAAATAATTGTCATTTGTTTTGTAACTTCAATATACCTGTTGTCCAAGAAATTGCAGAAAATATTATAACATATATTAGTAATATAATATATTAATTCTATACTATATTTTAATATATATTTTATAATATTTCCAAAAACTCATTTTGTGACTTCAATATATCTCATATCGCATTCAAGCTAATTGTCATTAATTCTATAACTTCAATAAACCTTGCCCAAGAAATTGCTATATTCGGAATTTTGTCGAAATTGCACTATTTTGGGTAATTTCAGTTTGTCATATCTTTGTCAAAAAACTGTCACTCATATATTCTTATTTAAAAACATTTATTTTAAATCCTCTTGATATTTTCTGACCAAAAAGTCCTCACGTGCCTTCAATATATCTTAATCTAAAAAACTATTATTTATCCAAACTGCCATTCGTATTATAATCTACTTTAAAAATACCACTCTTTGGATAACTCAATATATTTGACTCCAAAAATGTCATTCTTTACCTGAGTCAAAAAATATTCTCACTGAGAATTACGAAACGATTATTTAATAGCATATGTGACAAAGCTATACATATGATGTCGACATGATTAAACATTTCTTATCAGTTTTTATGAACTAAAAACACAAAATTTATTGGCAGTTATCAAATTGATATGACCATCTGTTTTCGTAGTTATTATATGTCGAAAATTAGATAAAAATGGAATTTAGATCAATTTAGAATGACCGAGTTCCGACGTTGTCGTATTCGTTTGTGATTATTAAATTGGAGCAGATCATGGTTAAAACACTATGAATAATCAGTGATAAGAGCTAACTCGCATTTTGTAATGTTCTGATCGTCAGTGCCGTCTTGATTGTCAATGTCATGATGATGTTTTGTAAATTCCGGCCTGATGAATTATTGACGAGTTTTTAAAAAATCAACAGCATATTTCTTTTCGAATAAATAAATAGAAAAAATAATCTTTTTTAAAACGACCGTCGAAGCTTACAGAATCATTGAGTGGCTGGATGGGTGGTGTTGTTGGTGGGTGGTTGGGTGGGTGGGTTGGTGGATGCATGCGTGCGTGCATGCGTGCGTTGGTAGGTGTGTTGATTGGTTGGTCGGTTGGCTGATTTATTGGCTAATTGATTGACTGATTGATTGAAGTTGATTGATTGATTGATTGAGGTTGATTGATTTATTGATTTATTAAGGTTGATTGATTGACTGATTGATTGAAGTTGATTGATTGACTGATTGATTGAAGTTGATTGATTGATTGAGGTTGATTGACTGATTGATTGATTGAGGTTGATTGATTGATTGATTGATTGATTGATTGATTGACTGATTGATTGATTGAGGTTGATTGATTGATTGACTGAGGTTGATTGATTGATTGAGGTTGATTGATTGATTGACTGATTGATTGAGGGTGATTGATTGACTGGTTGGTTGATTGATTGATTGATTGTTGCTTTTATCTTTCATTTTTTTTAACTATTTCCGTGTAAATATTTCTTTGCTTTCCAATTAATACCATACAATTAATCATTTATCTAATACTTATGATTTAAAATTATATTATTAAAAACAATATATATTTCATGAAAACAACATTACGAGTAAATAAGAATTAGATGTTTCACTCTATATATTAATTACATCCAGTAGTTGGGTTAATGAACATATCCGGCTTAAATGACTTATTTATTTTGTATTACGCAAATTTAATTTTTTAAGACTTTTCCGTATGTCAGAATACATTGATGTTCGGAGATCCTTTCTTCTGGTTTAATTCCTTCAAAATCACGTTCCCATATCTCAAAATATTTATAGTTAGAAGTGTTTCAAATTCTTGAATATCGTTCTTTCGGATAATGTTCACATAGATATACATATAAATATTCAATGTTTTTTTAATTATATTTCACCTGGGGTAGTATTAATTTACAATTAAGTTAATTCGAAAATAAGACTTGTCCAGGAGCTGCAGGTATTGTTTATTTAAGAAAAGACGCGCCAAAACGAGCGACCACATTCTCCTTTCCGACTTTCCTCTTAAGCATTGATAATCTCCGGTTACAGCTTTTAATATACTTAAAAATATGAATCTTTGGGCGAATCTGATTTGGTTTCAATAGAGTTCTAGTTTCTATTTTACTAATGCATTTGAAATCGAGAGCTTTTGTTTTGTCTACAGAGTGAATTTATCCGGTATTTTATGGCCTGTCTGAAAATGATTTTAGATGTGTCATGTAAAGCTAGTGTGGATTTCAATGTTGTTTTTCTAGATTAAATGGCTACATGCATGTTGAGATGTTTTTTTTAACTTTTAAATATATACCTACAAAATATAGACTGACTTGATGATATAGGAATAACGGAAAACGAAGATGATAATCTTTTTGGTGATGATGATGATGATCGAAAATGTAATATGCCATGATGATATATCGGTGTACTGATGATAACGATATATTGATGATGATGATCAAATGATGAATATATGTCATGATGTATATTATTATGAACTGATGATATTGATTTCAAAATGAATTTGATGATGATCATTATTATTATAATAATTTGAGAAATATGACGACATGTCAGTGAAAATAAAAATGTAATTTTTTCTCAAATTTATTCTATATTTGGTACTTTTTTGTCCACCTGGTATTATAATTATGATATTTACAATACACAATACATATAGTTTTTCTGAATTTATAGAGCAATTCAAAATATGGCGTCCGATTTAAAAAAACTATTGTTGTTGACTGGCTAGCCCTCGTGATCACGTTGAAACACAATTCAGTTTTCACTGAATAGCAATAGTTACGAACATTATAATGATAAAAATAATAATAATATTTATTTAAACACGATGGGTTTTTACAACATATAGCTGATGTGGTCGTGTTTTTACATTATAACTATACTTATAATATTAACTATTAAAATGACGCCATATTTCGATTAGGTGTATGCTTAAGTCAATTTCTGTAATTATGTATGTAATAAACTGCATGTAATAAATTATTCTACTACATCAAGTGCTTTACCTTCACATTGACCCATATTTGGCATGGATATATCGAGTATTTCAAATGGAGACACTTTGAGCTTTCAGTGATGTGTTGCGGCGGCAAAGTCTCGGTCACGTGACTTCCACTGTCAGTTTCATTAACGATATAAATGACAGTCTCCCATGCAAAGCGGCGAATATAAACTCTCTCTTTAAATGCCATGAACACACCTGTAGTGGGGAGTTTCAAAAAATCATACTTTCATGGTCGGAATGTTTACACCGTTTCAACTCCCTCTGGAATATTTTAGCCCAAGCGTACGTCGGTGGTAGCGACCACCCAGTGTTCAAGCAGCAAAACACAGCCACATACATTACAACATTCACATGACTGGCGGATTGGAGGCTAAAACATTTAACCAATGATTCTAAATACAAGGTAAACATGAATGCGCTGGGAATTGAACGAGTAAACGAAGAAAAATGACTGAAAGAATTGCCTTGAATATTAGTGGAGCAGTGTTTGAAGTTAAGCTAGAAATCCTACAACGTTTTCCGCAGACACTGCTTGGATGTCATTATAAAAGGAATCAATACTTTGATCACGCCAGAAATGAATATTTCTTCGATCGGCATCGACAGGCGTTTGAGGCAATATTATTTTATTACCAAAGCAATGGACGACTAGTCTGTCCGGAGAATGTCCCCGACAAAGTCTTTGATGAAGAAATTGAATTTTTTCAGATACCAAAGGAGCCAGATAAAAAGGATGCAGGTTCAATACGGTTTGAAGCTTTTATGATGAACAAACAATATCCCTCTCGCTTGGCATCACCGTGGCAGAGACGATTATGGGAATTTTGCGAGAAGCCTGATAATACGCGATTTTCTCGTTGGGTCGCAGCGTTTTCTCAACTAGTGATATATCTATCTGTAACGGCATCGTGTTTACAGACAGTCAAATCTTTAAATAGAGCAGATTCTACTAGCACGGCTACGCTTTCCATGGATGAGATTACGGAGGACAACTTTTCTGTCAAGTATATTTTACCGAATGATTTCTGGTTTCATTTTGATATCGCTTGTTTTGCTTGGTTTACCGTGGAATGTGCTATCCGATTCCTAGCTTTTCCTAATAAACTGGAATACTTCTTAACTCTGGCTAATTGCATCGATGTATTAACTGTAATAATATTCTACGCTTTTCTTATTGTCAATGTTACGGCTCCAGACGCTGTCATTCCTTTGCGGATCTTACGCTTTATGACAATGATTCGTTTATTCAAATTATTCCGATATTCGAAGAAAATGAAAATATTTGTACTAACACTTGCCAGTGGTATACGCGAACTCTGCATGCTTATGATATTTTGTGTGATGATTCTAATCATCAGTTCTAGTGCGGTATTCTTTGCCGAGTACGGCATTGAAAATAGCCAATTTTCCAGCATTCCTGATGCATTTTGGTGGTCTATTATAACTATAACTACAATAGGATATGGAGATAAAGTTCCTGTTTCCACTATGGGCAAAGTAATAGCGGCCGCTTGTGCTGTTTTTGGAGCACTTATCATCGCACTGCCATTATTCAGATTTGCCGCTCATTTTCGACGTAAACTTGACTACCTCTCGAACAAGGCTTACATTTCTTACAAACCGAAAACTGGGAAGAACGCGTACGACCATTTTTAATATGATTCCAAATTATTATATTACTTCCACAGCTAGTCTCGTAAACATTAAAACATTGGATTTATATATATATATATATAAATATATGATTTATATATATATCTTAGTTTTTAACGAGTGATTAATTCACTTAAGGAAAATTCCCAAAGACAATCACACTGATTGTTTGAAGAAGCGATTTCCTAGAGAACTGACAATGACCACGTTTTGGTACTGTAAAGCATTTATTTGAATCTCACAGCAAGTGCTTATCTATTTATTCTCTACTGTGTTCTCAATCAAAAAAGCATTGTAAATCCTGATTGTTAATATTCATGATCGTATAATTTTATATTTATAATAATTAAAATAAACAACGTCGCGTTTTTTGGACTGGAAGTTCAGAGTGGGAATTCTTCCAAATGTCAGAGTTATTCTATTCTGACTTATTTCAATTGAGTTGATCAAGCATTCGAGAACATCTCACATCAACAATGCGCGCTTTTATCCATGTGAATTGAAATACTAGAAACTCAGTCAGAAATATTGCTTTTGACTGAGTGTATGAATAAGAATTGGAGATTCGGTCCAGCTGTGATTTAGGAATAGTAAATTTACAGCCGTTCTCAGCCGTCATCGATTTGGAAATCGTCCCATTAGTTTGTATTTATTCTATCTACGAATCGATGTCTTAACTTCGAAAAAACTTCCAAATATTTTACAAAAACTAGCCGAACCGTTGGTTTTTCTAATATTATTTCTGAATAAAGCCTGAAATTATTAAAACCTGAGAAAGAGTCGTCACTATTCAGTGCTTGAAACCTCTGTCGGGTTCTTTTTATGTATATATAAACCCGTTTTGAATTTATACATTATTCGAAGCACAATAAAGAAATTTCGATCTCTGCCAATTAAAGTCCTTAAGAAACATTTCGAGATAACAATGAATTTTTGTTGAGTCAAACCAATCATAAAATCAAACGCTATTTACTCGTCGTAGCGGGAAACCACTGTTTTTTATCGTTGCCACACGATATCGTCAATAATTGAACAAGTACCATTGTCCGCGAGAAAATTTACTGTACAGATTATTTCATCTGCAGTCCACACTAGCTAGAATCAACGATATAACCTTCTAAATTATACTATTTGCAACTGTATTAATAAGCCCTGGGCTCTGAACTATTTGTCTCGAATTTTACCGGCGTTGGCAATTCCGAAAATGAAAGATATATTTTATTATCGCCTCCAGAACTTGTTTTTTGTCGTTGAGAACCCGCAGAAATGTTTTGGCTCATGGTAACGCAAATATACGCCTAACTACCTGCAATGTTAGTGTTTTTTTATCCCTTTTCTGATAATAAAAATTCGACGCTTTATATTGTGTTGGACTTGTCAAGAAAAAACAACGCTTTATATTTTATTTTATCTATTCCTGTATTTATTTCAGTACAAATCTCCCATTTTGCATCGGTTGGCTGAAATTTCACGGGTATAAGCCATCACTATCTGGTAACAGTTAGTTGTCGAGATTTCAGGTATACCTAGTTGCTTTTTTGTTAATTTATTATAGGCTCCGAAAATAATTACAGTCAATTGTTAAAAAAATGTAAAATTTTTGGTGTGAAAAATAAATTTAAAGACATAAATGAATGAAATTTAATTGGAAACATTTCCCGAGTGTTACTAGTGGCACGTTTGACGGTGGCATCAAGCCAAGACCCATCCTCGGGAACCCATTCTTCTGTCGCTCGTTTCTCGCTTTTATGTTGTGGAAGCGAGAAACGAGCGACAGAAGAATACCCCTGGGTTCCCGAGGATGGCCAAGACCAAACTGAATGCTGTCTTTGGGCTGGCGATGTATTGAAATCAGAATTTTTATTAATAGAATTAATAATTATAATACAATAAAAAGCACGTTAAAAAAATAATTTTGTCATTATTTCTTTAGAAAACAGGTCTCAGGATTTCAATGCATTATCAGCATAGAACTAGCATTCACTTCGGTCTTTCCTTGATGTTTGTTGTTTAAGTCGCGACAATGATTTATGAAATATAGGTGTTTAAAAAGACACAAGACACAACTGAGATTTTAAAAATGCAATGCCAATGAATTGTTTAAAACTAGTAAATGTGCGGTGTGAATAATGAATTGAAAATATAAAATTAATGTGGGAGAATTTCCCAAAAAGTAAAGGCCGAGTCACACGAAAACGCAAGTGTTCTCAAGTTTCGACTTGCGGTTGGCGATTTGTGCACAATTTGAACGTGCTCAGAGTTTTTCACAAATTGATGCAAGTTTTTTCTCTTTTGACCGCTAATTGCAAGGCGATGAACTTCGCGAAATTCTGGGGTTCTGCACATTTTTCAACATTTTTGGAAAAGGCAAAATTATACTGAAATAAGCTTCTTTCATTCTCAGTTAAAAATCTAGTTTTTGATCTTTTTTGTCTTTTGTTTTGTCTCCTCTTTTGTCTTTTCTTTTTCTTCTTCTTCATTTCGTTAAAAATTTGATTTAGGCATTGTTGTTTTACGCGCCCCTCCACTGACTCTCCAGACAATTCGGTTCAGTTGGGGTTCCTGCGGTTTAGCCACGTCTTTGTGTTCAACATTTCAATATATCATTTCTTTGCGGCCTAATTTCTAAATAGAATAAAAAAACGACTAATTGTACAGTTGAAATGGTAGTTGACATGGGAATTGTTGCTTTAATTTGTGGTCATGTGAATGCAGCAGTTTAAGTTACAAGAAAAATGACAATTTCTCTTGTTCAGCTTCAATGCAATAGAGCAGATTTCGCGATACTCTACTAAACAAACAAAATGCATCCAAAATAGAGTACAAACATTAAAAGTGTGCAACATAAATACCACTAAATACTGCTAAATTATGCTAATTCTATTGTTCTCTATTGTTTAATCAACACTATTTAGTGGTAAATAGTGCAAAGTATTGCACACTTTTAGTATTTGTACTCTAGTCCTTGAAACTACTTTAAATAATAAAAAATCCTCAAACCTCTGGCATCCAGGGTAGCCTTGCTTAAAATTTTAATTGTGCCTTGTTGTGCACCATGACCACGTTCGTGCCGTAAGCTTTTCATAGTCAAACGAAATTTGCTCTAAGATTACTAAAAACCTCTTGCAACTGCATTCAAGTTTATGATTCATTCTTTGAGTGTCGAAGTAAATTAAAGTGAAGTGAGCATTTTTTGGCGGTATTTTGTTTTGCTCTAAGCGGCGTTTCGGATGAGATTAGCCGACATAATCCACTTGTTGTGTTTGATTCGTCGTCTTCAGTCTTGAATTTTATCAGTAGTGTCTTGAAGATTTACCTCGAAATCGCAGCAGGAATCGCTCGTGTGTGTACAGGTCGTAACAAGGTTAACGTTGATGAATATATCAATTTAAAAAATCGTTGTCGTAGCTCCTACTACAATCAAGACTCCTGGGGCTTTAAAGCCGTGATATGTCGGTAATATGAACACAATCGTGTTTTTTAAAGAGATATTTGTATATTTATCACCTACCACCGCAACAACATGTTATGTTAAAGAAATACCGACATCTTTTGCAGGCTTTATAGTGTGGACTATGGCTATTACGACAAAGAGATAGGTGCATTTTGAATTGCATTTTACGAGGTCCACAGGTCTGAACTCCGCTCCAACATTTCGTAGCGAATTTACATGTAATATGGTCGACAACTTATACCAAAACTATTGTATTTTCCTTACAACTTTGCTTCAAACTATGGTAATTTTCTCTGTCTCTCTCTGTCTCTCTTTCCCGTTCTCTCTCCTTGATTTAAGACACGACAAAGCAGACTCAGTAATAATAACAATAATAATAATAATAATAATAATAATAATAATAATAATAATAATAATAATAATAATAATAATAATAATAATAATAATAATAATAATAATAATAATAATAATAATAATAATAATAATAATAATAATACGAATATTTATACAGGATAAACCCTTCAACAATACTGCTGTTATCAATGGGGGTCCTGTTCAAAATAACATAAAAAAGCTAATGTGAAAGATAAATTAAAAACTAAGAATACATCTATATGATATAAAAATTGCAAAAAACTAGAAAATATATAAAAAGTATAATATAAATATAAAATATCTATCAATCTAGAGATAAATAATGTTCATTTGTAGTATTCAATAATATTCATTTATAATGTTCATTTAAAAGCTTTTCAAAATCTTTAAAATTGTTAGTAGTTCTTATTTCTAATGGAAGTCCATTGTAGATCTGAGCGGCCATGAAGTATCAGTATCGCTTCACTCTGCTCAGTTCAACATCACTAAATCAGATCTATTTGTTACCACCACCATCACTTTTTTTATTTATTAAAGTGAGTTAAGGATACTATATTATATATTACCATTTTAATTTAATTATCATTTGTGAATTTTTTGAAATTAAGATTACAAATTCTCTTTCAATAAATTGTTTATCTTGGCACCGTAATTGTCCAAAGTAGGGGTCCTTACGTCTTTTGACTGGTTGTGGTTAAAAACTGTTTAGGTTCAAATTGATTCAATAATTTGATTCAATCAAAAATCTAATTGTTTTGGGTATCTTTTAAGATTTCTCAAAACTAGTTTTAAAGATAAGATTTAAGATTTGGACCACTAATTTAGATCAATTTTAGCTTGATTCTAGTTGATATTCCACTATATATCGTATTAAATTTGCAAAGTATTTGGTAGTAGATATTTTGTCTTTCTTTAAGAAGGAGGGCTCACTTCAATTTCATTTTTTGTTGTTGTTGTTGTGGCCAAAGTCAACCTAATTTTTATTACAACAACAATGCAACATGGCGGGAGTCCTTCTACTGTTTTATACCTGCTAAAGTGAGCCGCAAATTTGTTTCCCGTGTGTTCTTTAAAAACAAGAAGCTTTTTAGCGGCAGAAAAGCAGTATTCTACAAATTTTAATACTTTGAAACTGATCGGTTTCGTTGGATATATTTCCCAGAGTACTTTGCGAGCTAAACAAAGCTAGTCACTTCAGAATATTAAAATGTTAAAACCAATTTCAAGCTCATTACTGATTAGCATACATGCATTGATATATTATTTTACATTCAGTACAGCCTATGGTTCTTTCATAGGGCAAAGCATACATACATTTTTTTTTTCAACGAAAATCGAAAACTTGGTTTTGACACGATAGCATATTTTTAAAGAAACCCGAGTTAAAAGATTACTTAATTGTGGGTTCCCTGTGTTGTTTTGTCAGCGGCTTTAGTAACAGTAAAAACAAAATGGCGGACGTCCAAAGTAGTAAGTTTACTTTCCAGAACATCCCAACGAAGAGGTTCCAGGCTTTTGAATCGCCAGAAGTAAAAGACATGTTTATAAAATGGTAAACAATTATTTTATCTAATAATATACGATATATATTGTTGCTTATTTATAGGTCTTTAATATTATGACTCAATTCCTATTTGTGGTGTAGCTATAGCAGTCTGCACAAAAATCAAGAAAAAATCAATACCTTTGTAAAGCACGCCTCCAATCGATAGACAAACCAGTAAGCTTATAAATGTTACATTATATACATGTTTCACAGTTATTCTGTTTGACTCCTAGTTTCGCCTCCATGTTCAAGTCTATTAAAGTTGAATGTTGTTATATTTTTAGGGGGATGTCAGATAGAACATCTTTACAAATGTACACCTATGATAAATATTTTCAGCTTTATCAGAAAGACAAATTTGTGCAGGTTAGTGAATAGTTTTGTAAACCTTTCATATGCTGCAGCATATGCATAAATAAAACAAAACTAATGTACGAGTCAAATCCAAAGGTGCCCATCCCCCCCCCGGGCAAACCCCCGGGCATTTGACTTTTTGAAAATAAATTGGTCAAATTCCCCACCATCTGGGCAAACTGAACAGTCAAATGCCCCACTATTGAATGCAACAGAATGGTCAAATGCCCGCCCCTCGAGCTCGAGTCAGTGATAAACTCAAATTTTACTTAAAGTAGAAAAGAAAATACTTAAACTTCCTTCTACTACATGACGTCTCATGAACATGGCGGACAAAACTTGTACAATCTAATATGAAGGGAAATTTCAAAAAACGATGAAGAAGAGAATAGTTATTGGCAATTTTTGATGGGTGATTGCACGACCGAAAGATGGACCTCGATATAATTCACAACTCTCTCTTAAAAACTGAAAGAACTTGGATTTTCTTTGCACTTTTCGACTCTAAAACACAAAGGCAAGCATTTATACTTCGTCAATTTAATTTTACTTGTGAAAGAACAGTACCCAGAGCTCCTTTGCAATCGCTGTTCGTCAATCGCCAATTCTTTCTGACATTTTTTGAAATAGGTGTATAACAAGGAAAAACTATCTATCAATTCTTTGCTTTTCGTTTCCGTTCCCGTGTGACTTTTGCCTGATCATGGGCTACCTGTGGTTAGGACTCCAATGCTTTCTGGGTATTTTTAAAGATGGCCGACAACTCGTCAAATGCCCGCCCGTTCAAGTAGCTAATCGGCGTCAAATTCCCCACTATACGGAACTCAAGTCTTGTCAAATGCCCGGGGTTTGCCCGGGGGGGGGATGGGCACCTTTGGATTTGACTCGTACATAAGTCAACTCTTGGATGTATCATGTTCCATTTTATTCACCCCCCCCCCCCCCCTCCCTTTTATAAGAATTTGTTTTGAGGGTCCAGAGGGGTGGGGGTGTTGTTGTTGTTTTGAGGCCTTTTATCTTTAAATATTGAGGCAGATCAACAAAAAAGTAAGGAGTAGTTTTGTCAGCAATTTGTTCTTTTTTTGTCGAGGGGGATAAATAATAATTTCTGGGGGTGTTTTCGAATTAAAATTATATTTTATATGAGTGGGGTGGATATATAATGGAATTTCCTTCTCTTTTAAGATCAGTTTAAGAGATTTTTAAAATATCTTCTAGTTTGGTAATTCAAGTTCAGCTACGTTTCAAATCGGCTTTCATTTTGCAGGATTTCTTTGCAGACCAAAATGTGCTGTCAACATTACAGGTAAAGTTTGACAAAGAATCAGAAATCTACAGTCAAGTAAATATGTGTACTAATTTTTTGTTCTGACTATTAAAACTAGATTTTCTCCTCAACAAATACTACAGGACCACTTGGTAAGTGCAATAACAAAGAAGCACACTTGCCAACACTGAAGGGCATCAAATCTGGACATTTAGTTTCCTGGAGTCTGTTGTACGAAGCCTGAATAGCACTTATTTAACTGATAAAAACCCTTCAAATTTTATAGACTGGATAGCTCTTATCCAATGGATAACTATTCAGGCTTCATACAACTGACCCATGAGTATCAGGGGTAGGGAGGGTGGAGACTAGAGGTATATAGTAGTCTCAAAAGGCCTGATCCTCCTATGAAACTTGTTGTTTGTAGGATTAAAAGCCAGTAAAATATCTGCTGAACATATACCCTGCACTACAACATCTATGGATTTCTTTGACAGATTGTATGATAAAGGTATTAAATAAACACTGGTGTTGTTGTGTTTGTTCATTCATTCATTCATTTATTTATTCACTTAACCATCCACTCATCCATTCATTTATCCATTCATTCATTCATCCATCCATTCATTTATCCATTCATTCATTTATCCATTCATTCATTTATCCATTCATTTATCCATTCATTCATTCATTTATCCATTCATTCAACCATCCACTCATCAATTCATTTAAACATCCATTCATTCATTTATCCATTCATGTATCCATTCATTCATTCATTCTTTTTCATAAATGATTTATTCATCCAAAATGTATTCATTCTTCCATTCATTCTTTCATTCATTTATCCATTCATTCATTCATTTATACATCTATCCATTCATTCATTTATTTTTTTATCTATCCAGGCATTCATTCATTTTTTCATACATGATTTATTGTTTATTTATTCATCCATCCATCCATTCATTCATTCATTCATTCATTCATTTATTCATTCATTCTAAAATGTTCTTTTTTCATTCATTCATTCATTCATTCATTCATTCATTCATTCATTCATTCACTCCCTCATTAATTTGTTCATATTTCATTCATACATTCATAAATCTATATATACAATCAAACATTATAATGCCAATCATTTGTTGTTTTAAATTTGAATTGTTTATATTAGGTGTTGTCAGAGAGAATGGTGCAATCAGGAAATGTTTTGATGAGTTTTATGAAGATTTTATTATCTCAGATGAATTGAGAAAGGTAATATAATATTCATAATAATTCTTCTAACTGTAGGAAATAAGAATTGAATAGTTACAATGTAAGCAGAGAAAAATAGGGTTATAAAAGATAGTACTCAGCAAAAATCTGACCACTAGATGACTTAACAATGTGGTCCCTATGTTATCAACCCATTGATTACTCTTGCATGCTCACCATAGAATCTCTAGTACTGTGTAGCTCAGTGGTTAGAGCATACAACTATTGTGCAGAGCATCATGGTTTCATCAAAAAGCTCAAGCATGAGAATGAGTGTTTCCTCGATATCCAAACACGGAGAAGTTAGTGAAAAAAAGAGTCACAGCCAAGTATTTTTAACCAACTTTGAAGTGTTTGGATAGAGGAGGAAACACTCTTTCAAGTGCTTGATCTGGCTTCTCAAACCATTAATAATCTTTGAAGAAATTCAAAGGAAAAGTTGGCCATATTTTATTAAGGTCACATATCCAAACCTCCTTCATGGTAGTGATTCCCTTTGTTTTGTCCTTGTTATTTTATGAGTTGGAGAAGCTGTATATCAAGTATTACTTTTTATGAGTTAATATAATATGAATCTATTTTAATAGGTGCTTCTTTTGGAAGAATGTGAACTCTACCCAATCTTCAGTGAAGACGAAAGACAGGAATTATTGTTTCTGATCTTTCAACATCTTTGTCTTGGTGGACAAGTGTGCCAGGTAAATTGCTACATCATAAGACCCGGGCAAACGGCTTCAACATTTGCTTCAACATTTATTTGATTTTGTTGAAAACTGTTAGTGTAGACTGGTTGTTGAACAATGTTGAACGTAGGTGGGCAAACGGTTTCAACATTTACTTCAACATCTGTTCGATCTTGTTGAATGGCAATGTTGAAACCATTGGCCACCCCCTTTCAACATTGTTGAATTGTGTTATGTATTTGAAAGACCACTAAATGCGCATCCATGTTGTGTACTCAACAATGTTGAACGGAGCAGGGCAAACGACTTCAACTTTGTTTCAACATTCACAGAACAAAAGAAATGTTGAATGGATGTTGAAGCAAAGTTTAAACACTTTTAAAGTTTAAACGCTTTTAAACTCTTTCAACATCAATTCAACATGTTTCAAAAATGTTGAAAGTGTGGGCAAACATCTTCAGCATTGCCATTCTACAAAGTTGAACGAATGTTGAAGCAAATGTTGAAGCTGTTTGCCTTTAATGAGATGTAATATGTAAGTTGAATAGGTGGTGTACATCGACAGTGCCAACCAACCATTGCTATTAGAACAAAGAAAATTAAAAAATTTATCGTGAAAATGGTTGGCAAATTAGCATCGGGAGAGCCTACGTAGCAAGCAGTTGATGTAATGTATTCATAAAAATACAATGCATCACACGTAATACAATAGATAGAACGACAATAGAATACAATAGATTTTGTGCATACATTACATCAACTGAGTGCTATGTAGGTTCAGCCAATTAGCATCACAATACCAACACTTGTAAACACTACACTCACCTATAGATTACCAAAACAATTCATCACAATATTTTAAATAATTTGAATCTTTTTTAATCGTGTACTGTATAGCCGTGAAGATGGCAATTGCTTGGTAAATTATAATCATTTCATATATAGGCACATATCTTAAAAGTCTATTTTTAAAATTTTTAGTATGAAGACTCAGTGACACCATATTTGGAAACTGCCAAGTCAATCTACAAAGAGTTAATCAGGTATGATGGGATCCCTGTGGTTTTTGATACAGTTGGAATAAACTGAAAGTTGCTGTTTTGTTTATAATGTATTGTTCTTTTAATTTAGTGTCAACAAGGACCCAGAAACAAAGCAATTAAAAGTAGGATCAGTGGTATTAAATATATCTGCAATGGTAAGGTAGATAGAGTGTGAAGCATCCTTGGGAACCCAGGGGTAATCTTCTGTCGCTTGTTTCTCACTTCCAGAAAAAATACCCTTGGGAACGTAGTCTGTTGGAGCTTGTTCCGGAAGTCAAAATTCAAAATTATTTAACGACTTCCTTTGAATGGTTATCTTGATTTTCATTGGTTGACCTCAGCGGGTCGACCAATCAGGAAAGAGCTGAATTTTGACTTCCGGAACATGCTCCAACAGACTACGTTCCCAGGGGTATTTTTTCTGGGAGCGAGAAACGAGCAACAGAAGATTACCCCTGGGTTCCCGAGGATGAGTGTGAGGGAATTTAATAGAATGTTGATGATTACAATGATTATGCATAACAAGTTGGACCCAGTACAAGTTTGCATGGCACCCACTTCATTCAAACAATAGACTATGGTTAGATACCATGTGGTTAAACATAAGACAGAACACTAACTATCTGTCACTTTTGAGAATAGAACAGTGGACAGAAACTCATCACATTGAATTCAATAAAACATTTTTGACTATTCAGAAATCCAACAAAAATCTACAGATAAAAATCAAACTTGCTTTGAACAGCTGAGAAAAACAACTTATCTATGTGTAAACTGACCATGTTTTGACCAGTAAAAATTTAATAACCTCTAATGCCTCTAATCCCAAACACTTGTACTTTGTCCACAAACTACAAGAATTTTAAACACGCCGGAAATATATCGGGAATTTACAAAAATGTACTAGGTCCAGCTTATGAGATAATAGTGTTGTTGTTGGTGATTACAAAGATTATGGTGATGACAGTGTTGTTGATGATGATTATGCAGATTGTGATGATGATAGTGTTGATGATGATTATGACGATTAACATAATAATGATGATGATAGTGCTGATTCCAATAATAATGATGATGATAAGGAGTGTGAAGTTGATGAAGATAATAAAGTAAAGTGATTATGTCATGATGATCATGATGATGCTGATGATGATAATATTAATTGTATGATATCACATGTGCATAATTTGTATTCATGACAGGATGAAAATGGAGAGACATTCTATCCATCATCACAGCTACATGACCAGTCATTTGCTTACATGTCAGTAGACCTGGCAAAGAGACATGCCTTTGTGTGGCACCATTCGTGGAAGTCATAACATTTGGGATTCCTGTGGTAAACAAACCTTTGGTGGAAATCAACAGACTTGGGATCCCTGTGGACAGACTTTGGAGAAATAACGAATTGTTTTTAGCTGTCTAGCCTGTCTTACATGTAAATATTACATTGCATTAACATGAATATGAGGCTATCCAGTCAAGAACAATCATTGGTTGCCATATTCTATAATGTGATTGTCTTATATTTGGCATCACTTTGAGACATGATATTCTTGGGCTTGGGCTTCCTGTGGTAAATAGTACACAAGTTTAGAAATACTAAGAAAGAAGTGATGTCTTAAGAGAACTGACTAATGATACATGTGATGTACGGAAGGATTCTCCACATTTGTTTTGTGAATATGAAAAACATTTTTATGTAGCAGAGTTGTAACATATTTAATCTATTTGTACAGTTATAATAAAAAGTGTGTTAATGTTGTATTTTAATGGTTGTCTGGTCAGTTTGTTGGTTTGTTGGATGACTATCATAATGACCAATAGACGTTTCTCACGAAGCAGCTAATCATATGGAAATAGCTAGCTGGCAAGCCTCGCCCTGGCTCAATGAAAACAGTGACTTTATATTGTGCTTTTGTAGGGCTTACCTGTCATTTGCATATGATTAGCTGCCTCTTTTGAGTGAATGATTGAGGTCTATTCTTCTTTTCTCCTAGCTCCTTGCGGAGCATGAGGCGAGAAACAACTCGCTCCACCAATATGAGCTCCTATTCTATAATATTCCAGATATAAATAATTTGTATATTTATATAGTTAAGAGGGCTACCCAAAGACGGATCAGAGTATCACTGGCTCAACCAAAATTTAAAGATCGTAGAAAGCTCAGGATGTACTAAATGTGACGCTTGGTGTTGGGCTCTAAATAAAAAAAAACATATTGGGCTCCCTGTGTGTCTGCATCAAAACGAGTCTCAAAGAATCCAAAATGGCCGCTAAACTTAACTAAATGTCATTGCTATTTCTTTCCCTTTGGGTTACATACTGCAGCCTTTGAAGCAAAAATATACAACAATCAAACATGAAAAGAGCTGCGGAAGAGGTTTCCACGACTGTAGTCGAAGAACAACTCGATTTTGGAGCCCAACCTCAACAGCAACCAGTTCTTAAACTCAAGCGATCTAAAATCTTCCTTTCTCCTGCAAGAACTGTAATAAACAAACTAAATGAATTCACTTCTACTCAAGATACACTAAGACTACTACTTGAACTTGAAAGGGCATTACCTTTAGAGGATTTAGAGGAAAATGAGCTAGTTTTAAGAACGCTTTGGGAGCATGTTCGTGACTGCAAAGATGTGTCTGTGAAGGCTAAGATGATATCATTGCTGACTGATTTAGCGCGTCATCCTGGCATTAACACCTTGCCTGTCATTGAAGAGATGATTAATGTACTGTCTAAAGAAAGTAAGTGAAGCGAAATAATAGAGGGAACACATTTAACCCGTGAAACAAAATTATATAAACAAGGTGTAATAGTCAAATAGAAAACAATGGAAAGGTGTATTAGTTTAATATCTATTTCACCAGTTGAATGACTTCACACTATTTACACTTTACCTCCCATCCGCTACATACTACTACTACTACCCCCCCCCCCCCCCCCCTCCCCCGGCCCAAAAGCTTCTAGAACAAATACGTATATGTTTGATAGTTTTTCTTCCTTTAGAACTATGTGTTTTCCATTCTTTTTCTCTTCTCAATGTACATTGTAAATACCTTCAACATTCTCTTTTTTCCTTTCATTTGTTTTTATTCTTCCCATTCTCTCGTGCACTTTTCCTTTCTTTCATTCTTTTTCTGCCTTATGTTGCATCTTTCTATTTACAAGCACCTTTGTCTCTCTTCATCTTTCATCTTTTCATCTTTTAAATGCCAAATCTTAAGATGTAATCTCCCACTCTCCCGAATGAAAAGGCTATAGTGAATCTCACTTATGTAAAGGTTCTTGAGGGATGCAAGATTTGCCTGGGATCATTTCTCTTTTGGTTCCGTGTTTCACAGACACCCCCCCCCCCCCCCCCCCTAAAAAAGGCTTCCAATAATTGGCTATCATAAGCCCTGCTTTATAGATTTTTCCATTTCTCTGGCTCAAGGTTGTCATCTATGTCTTTCTTTCTTTTTCAGTTCATCTGACAGTTCTCTTTTTCACTATACTTTGAAATTTTCTCATTTGTTTTACTTTTATGATAGTTACTACAACAGCAACAAGAACCTTTAAATGTATCCAGTTTAAGTTGTTTTATTTTGTATGTAGCTTCACATAAAGTCTGTGCACAGATTATCCAGTCTCTCATGCTCCTTGGAACACTTGCTTCTCACGAGGTAAGCAATATCACACAATATTACCATGTGCGCTCCAATTGGCTCAAAAACCCTGTTGACTATTTACCTGCACGATTCCTCTGCTCTCATACTGCTTTTTCCAATCTTTCAAATTGATTGGATTAGAAACACACTCACGAACGAACATGATGACTAATATAGGTAATAGTAATAGGTACTTTATTGATTCTCCTCAAAGGCATTTCAGAAACAATTTACAAATATATAAATATAAAAATTATTTACAATGTATAAAACTTTTAATGTATTGTGAAATAACTATAGCAATATTGTATTTATTTAGTGGCATAGCCTGTGACAAATGTAAAACTATTAATTTTACTCTAATAGCAGTTTTTCTTTTAGTTTCTTTTTAAATACGGGATATTGTTCAAGGTTTCTGAGATTCTCACACAGTTCATTCCATAGTTTAACTGATCTAAATTTAAAAGTATGTTGGCCTGAAGTGGTCCTGCAGAGCGGTATTTGAAGACTTGACTTATGCCGCGTGTTGTGATCATGTAAAGTTGAACGCTGACGTAGTGACTAGCTAAGTATGGAGGGGCCAGTCCTTTCATACATTTAAATGTCATAAGTAGGTCTCTAAATTTCACTAGTTGTCTTACAGGCAACCAACCGAGTGACTGTAGAGTGGGAGAGATGTGATCATACTTGAAAGTACCAGATACTACCCTCACAGCAAAGTTCTGCACTAACTGTAGCTTGTTGATATTGTTCAAAGTCGTGTTTGCCCAGACCGACGAGCAGTAGAGTAGCTTACTAAGAACAAGGGAGTCGATTAATAGCGTTAACGTGTTTTTGTCGAAACAGTTCCTGACTGGGTTTATTTGGCATAAGATTGACATGCATTTCGATGTGAGCTCCAAGATGTGGTTGTTATATGTGAGGCAAGGGTCGATGATGACACCCAAGTCTTTTGCTGAATCAGTTGGGCGAATCTGCTTACCGAGAAAGTTTATAGAGGTGTCAGATGGCAATTTCTTGGTTTGTTGTCTTGTGCCCAGGATGATAAACTTTGTTTTATAAGGGTTGATAAGCAAACTATTCTTGCAGCACCACTTGGCGATTTTAGAAAGATCGTCTTATAATGTGTGCTCTGATTAGCTAAAAAACATTTCCCCCTGGGCTGTAAAGTTCTCATCTGTTCTCATACCAGGCTCTTATAAGTCAATTAGACAACACACAGTCGCTTACTCCTGTAGATGCACTTGAGAAATTATAAAGAACTATTAATAAGCTGGTGTCGCACACGCCTGCACCAATCATTCTTTATAATTTCTCTTGTGCCTTTATAACGCCATGGACGTGCAACTTTGTGTTGTCTTATTGATAAGTATGGACTGAATCGAAATATGGCGTACTCCTATTGTTCTTGACTGTATAGCCTCGTGTTCACGTTGAAAAACTCAATACTCTATGGCTTACCAGACACTACGATCAACAAACTTCAAAGAATACAAAACACTGCAGCACGATTGTTAACAAGAACCAAGAAATCAGAGCACATTACACCTATTTTACAAAAACTTCACTGGTTACCCGTCAAAGAACGGATCGTCTTCAAAATCATGTTACTAACTTATAAATCACTACGAGGACAAGCACCAGTTTATATTTCTGAGCTACTTACAAAATACAACCCTACACGTAAACTCAGATCATCTACTGCCAATCTTCTAACTGTTCCTACATCTAGACTTAAAAACTATGGAGACCGCGCCTTTTCAGTATGCGCACCAAAACTCTGGAACAGCACTCCTGAATATGTTAGAAAAAGCGAAACACTTGAACAATTTAAGTCAAATTTAAAAACATTTCTATTCAAAACAGTTTTTAAGGATCATTAATATATATATATATTTTTTATCATATTTTACACATATTATATATTTATTTATTAACTATTTTATTCTACCTTGTAATCATATATGTATATATTTCTAAATAATAATTAATTTATATATTTATCTATTTTTTTTAACATATTTAAATTATTTTTAAACGTATTTGTAAGAGTTTCGAGACTTTGTATGAAACTCTTAATAAAGTTATTATTATTTATTAAAAACAATAGAGTTTTCACATGTGTGCGAGGCTGGGCATTCAAGAAGAATTGTTATTCAAATTGGCAGCCATATTTCGATTCGGTTTATACAACTGTAATAAAAGTATGATTGTCTTCTCTCTTATAGAAAAAACTTATACAAAGTTTGGTTAGTATTGCTGTGGAACACCTTAAAGACTCCCATCATGTAGTCCGCAGACATTGCCTTAATCTTATTGGTCGCCTGGGTTTATCTACCAGTCAAGTGACTGTGGGTGGAGATATACAACGACTTGTCATCAGTTATGCTAAGGATAGTGATCCTAGAGTAAGAACAAGTGCGCTTGAAGCATTGGTAAGCATTGATAGTACTAACTTGTAGACCTAATTTTGCTAATGGGTAATCACAATGATATTTTGCTATTGTATCTAAAAATGTTAAAGCATAAATGCACATAGTAGACCTCCAATATTGCAAATTAAAACTACAATTGTAATTTCGTATTTGTAATATTATTATGTGAGCTGAATTGTGTGCAAAATAATTAAACGTAGAGGTAGTGAGTGTGTGTCGATCTGAGTCTCCCCCATTAGTACATTGTAGGGCACTCATGTCCAGTCTAGAAGAATTGATTGAGACATTAAAAAAGTGATTTTTTTTTTGATTTTTTTTTTATATTATCATATTTGTAATAATCAGATATTGTGTTACCATCATTTTGTACCTATTTTTCTATTTATTTATTTATCTATCTATTTTTATTCATTAATTGATTAATTTTCTCCTCTTTCAAAGTAAATAAATCATTTTCAATAATATATCAAGCTAACTGTCAAGTCTAGCCCCTGGCTATTACAGTTAGCTGGACGCAAAAGATCCTGTTGTGCTATTCGAAAAAAGTATTGGATTGTCTCCCGGCACAACTGTTAGGTCTCACCATACTACAGGGCACACAGTAATTGGCGTAAGCTGTTGTGGTGTCCCTGCCTTCGTATGAAGGAAAAAACTAAATAAATAAATAAATAGCTGTTACAATTGCGTTTGTTTTAATGAATATCAATATTTGTTAAAAAATTTGTAAAATATGTACTCGTAAAGATGAATTGAAATGAAATTGAATTGAATTGTGAAGTGATGGTGATGATTATGATGATAATGATGATGTTGGTAATTGTAATGTCGACAGTAATGAATATGATGAGGTGATGGTGATATTGATGAGTATCATTATGATGATGATGGTTGCAGTGGCATGTTGATGATAATAACAATGATGATTATCATTATGATGATGATGGTTGCAGTGGCATGTTGATGATAATAACAATGATGATTATGATGATGGTTGCAGTGGCATGGTGATGATAATAACAATGATGATTATCATTATGATGATGATGGTTGCAGTGGCATGTTGATGATAATAACAATGATGATTATGATGATAGTTGCAGTGGCATGTTGATGATAATAACAATGATGATTATGATGATGGTTGCAGTGGCATGTTGATGATAATAACAATGATGATTATGATGATGGTTGCAGTGACATGGTGATGATAATAACAATGATGATTATGATGATGGTTGCAGTGACATGTTGATGATAATAACAATGATGATTATGATGATGGTTGCAGTGACATGGTGATGATAATAACAATGATGATTATGATGATGGTTGCAGTGGCATGTTGATGATAATAACAATGATGATTATGATGATGGTTGCAGTGGCATGTTGATGATAATAGGTGGGTTCACACTAGCGGTCTAAAGTAGGTCTAAAGTATACTTTGGTTATACTTGTAGTGTGAACGGTCTCTGGCCATCTCAAGTAATATACTTTGTCGTTATGGTTATTTCGCCTCTTCAAAGAAGCCGAAGTACGATTTCAAGCAGGATGCAGCCTATACTTTAGGTCTTCCTAATCCGCAATAAAAACAGTAAACGTCCATCAAACCTGTCAACTGCTAGTTCTCCTATTGCAAAATACACATTAGAGATATACGTTGACCTTTTTAGCGGGAAATATGGATCTTGTATTATTACTGCAAGCATTTTTGGTTCATAGGATGTATCAAAGCTTCTAAAATAATGATTCCACGGGAATCCGACTCGATTCTCGAATGGGTTATGATTGACAGATTAAAGGCTAAGTAATATACTTGTTCGTCAGTGTGAACGCTTTGCTCGCTTTTGTAAACAAACGAACCTAAAGAACCTACTTTGATACAGATGTACTTTAGACCTACTTGGAGTCTAGTGTGAACCCACCTAATAACAATGATGATTATGATGATGGTTGCAGTGGCATGTTGATGATAATAACAATGATGATTATGATGATGGTTGCAGTGGCATGTTGATGATAATAACAATGATGATTATGATGATGGTTGCAGTGGCATGGTGATAATAATAACAATGATGATTATGATGATGGTTGCAGTGGCATGGTGATAATAATAACAATGATGATTATCATTATGATGATGATGGTTGCAGTGGCATGTTGATGATAATAACAATGATGATTATGATGATGGTTGCAGTGACATGGTGATGATAATAACAATGATGATTATGATGATGGTTGCAGTGGCATGTTGATGATAATAACAATGATGATTATGATGATGGTTGCAGTGGCATGTTGATGATAATAACAATGATGATTATGATGATGGTTGCAGTGGCATGTTGATGATAATAACAATGATGATTATGATGATGGTTGCAGTGGCATGTTGATGATAATAACAATGATGATTATGATGATGGTTGCAGTGGCATGGTGATAATAATAACAATGATGATTATGATGATGGTTGCAGTGGCATGGTGATAATAATAACAATGATGGTTATCATTATGATGATGATGGTTGCAGTGGTGCGATGAAGTTGTTGATAATTATAATTATGATGATGATGATGATGATTATAATGATAGAGGTTAACTTATGATATTTAAATGGAAACTAGCGAGTAAACTAGTATAGGCTGCGTCAGTGTTTGTTATAAACGATAGGTAATATAATGAAATTTGTAACACCGTAAAAAATGTAGACTTAACTTTACTGACGTTTCAAGCTTCAGCTCTTTGTCAGAGTACAGCTCGAAACGTCAGTAAGATTAAGACTACATTTTTTACGGTGTTACAAATTTCATTATAACACCTAACGTTATGATATTTATGTAGTGGTCATTATTCTAGCACTTTTGTTGGTGCTGATGATGAGGATGCTGAAGATTATTCAATTCAATGCAATTCAAATTTTATTCACGATATTGTTTGTTTACATTTGTTAAATAATATAATTACAAGATAGAGATAAAAGGTGGATTTATATTGTACTATCAATGATAGTTATTTATTGTAAGTGAATGACAACTGAAGGAGTTATACACTTTTGAGTTGGCAGCCATAAGTAAGGGTCAGATAATGAACGCGAGTGTCCTATGGGATATAGAGACTCGAGAATTAGGTATACACCTATTTCAATAATCGTTGTCACAAACAAAGCCACAGTCCACACACTGAACCCTGCAAAGGATGCCGGTATTTCCTCTTTCTTATTCAATTCACGGCATAGCATATTTTGGATGGACGTGTTTGTTTTAGATGACCATAAGACTGTTACAGTCGTAGATGATGAAACACTGATGAAACGTGTTATAAATCACAAATTATGTTCATATTACCGACAACCTTTGCAGGCTTCAGAGTGTGGACTGTAGCTTCCTAGGTAACGTATTTGCGACCAGGCCTGCATACGAATTCACCAAAGTTGTTAGCCTTGAGCCCGTGCATTTTTGTAATGTGGCATTGTATATAAAAATAAATTAAACAAAGAGAAAACCCCCAGCTCGCCGTTCATTCAACCAACATTCGCATGTATTTCGATATTTTTTTATTTTCATAAAACAGTACGTGTCGAAGGTCTTTGAATATATTGAAAGAAGAAAATATACAACGGATTAAGAGTGCAATGTTCATGTGAAACTTCTTTGCACCTTGATATAATATAATATATACATGCTTTAGTCGAGCTCCTTTCATCACGGTTCGCAGAGTCGTGTTTATAACTGCGAATTATGTTTCGACTCGTTTCAACTTGTCAGAGCTGCACAGCTGGCATCACTTGTTCTTCTAGAAGAAACGAGAACTAACGAAAAAGATTTAGAATGGCTTCTCTTGAGATATTTTGGACTTGAACGACGATTCAATGAACTTTTGAAGTCGTGAAGTTGACCGTCGTCCCTAATGGCTTCTAAACCTATGCAAAACCCGCACTTATGATCATTTCGAGGGAGGGGAGCCACGACGTATTAAAAAAAGTTTATTTGATGCTTTACATTCTCAAGAATTATTTTATTTTATTGACGATAATGGTGATATCATGTTGTACATATTGTTGCATATTGATTTTTAAAGGTTTTCTGAGTTTTAGTTTCGATTTTTCTGACCGAAAAAAATGATTTGTACCCTACTCTACTGAGGCAGGTTTTGGTGCGCAATTTTTTCCTGTCATGGGTTATGCTAACAACTTGAGCTTGTTAGCTTCGCGCTGATTGGCTAGTTGCATTTTCTTGTATCACCTAGTCGGCTGCTACAACGATTTTTGAAATAGGTGTATAATGTGAGAGATGTCACATAGGACACAAGTGTTCATTATCTAACTGTCTTAGAATATGATCACATCCACGAAGAATGTTGTCAAAATTAATTATAAAATAATTTAGATAGTACGCGCGCTCTGATTGGTCAAAAACTGTGTTGGATGAGGCTATCTAAACACATGGCGCGCGTATTGAGAATTGCTATTCTTATCAGCAATTAAAATGCCGATTTAGCCTAAAATTATCTTCGTTTAGCCTAAAATTATCTTCCTAAAATCGTCTTCTATTTCTTAAATATCTCATGACCATAGCAAAACAGCATTTTATTATATGGCTTACTATATAGTACTTATAATGCATTGTGAACTTCTATATAGTATTTCACTGGCGAGGTGGCAAAACAATAAAAAACAAAAGGCCTCGCCAGTGGAATACTATATTTAGATACTATGGGATATTGAACACTAAAATACAGTCATCTGATTGGCTGAGTGGGTGTGATCATTTTCTAAACATCTATATATACACTGCAAAAACGGCTGAGTATATTGAGTTAATCATGCATTCAGGATGACACTTCATAGTGAGTTTACCCAACTCTATAGTGAGTTAACCCAACTCTATAGTGAGTAAAAGTGAAGTTAAACTCAATATATTGAGTACATTGTACTCAATGGCCGTCTACATTTATGTTTACTCTTAATAATGAGTTGGGTTAACTCACTATAAAGTGTCATCCTGAATGCATGATTAACTCAATATAGTGAGGTGTATCTACTCAGCCGTTTTTGCAGTGTAGAGTGTACAAAAGTAACCAGTATTAATATAAATATAAATGCCGTTATTACAAGTATTCATTACAGTCACAATTTACTCTCTAGCTCAACCTTCATGAAAGAAATCAGACATTAGATGTTGACTTGTATGAACAAGCCTCCACAACTTTAGAAGATGACTATGAAGAAGTTCGTATGGCTGCTGTAAAGCTAATATGGGTTTTCAGTCACATCTGTCCTGAAAGGTTAGTTAATGGATTTACATACTAATTGGACCAATATGGTCCAGAGATGCTCTTCCTACTGACAACTGCAAGTGTGGGACATATATTAGAGAATCTTGCGCATGATCAGAAGGTTATGAGCGTTTCGTTATCACATTTTTTTTTCAATGTTTTATTTGATTTTTTTGTTTTATTTTGATGTATTTTTTTAAGCCATTTAAAAAACTCGAAGCACGTGTTTTATTAAGTATGAAAACCCTCGGGTTTTTATACTTGATAAAACACTCCTGCTCGTTTTTTAAATATTACATCATGATTGCTTGCCGTCAACATTTACCTGAAGAAGATTGAAAATCGTTGATTTTTTCAAATGTGTTTTTTCAACTGGCAGCTACTGTATTATATAAAAACAACTGTTTATTATTCTATTAAGACGCTCGTGTCTTTATATCCTACTGACAAATGAGAGACCAGTTTGAAATGTGGGAAGTACAGTATATGAGAACAATCTGCGCATGATTAGAAAGTCATAAACGTTTTCTCCAAACACTTATATTTTGTCTTCGATGTTTTTTAACCTGATGGAGTTTTTTAAGCCATTAGAAAATCTCGCAACAATTTTTTTATCAAGTTTCCAGAACACCCGTCTTTGCCCCATGTTTTGGTACTTGATAAAACAGTGCTGAATATTTACAAATAGTTCGAAGGTCTGGAACCACTCGGCGTACGCGATGTCCCATTGTACCTACGTACTTATATTAAATATAGACAATCTTTTTGGAATAAGCGTATCCGCCTTTGATAACATGTTTGCTTTAATTAACAATTATTCGCCAATAGCAGGAGGGAGGGGATGACTCCATTGTATTCAAATTAGCTTCTCTGTTTATGGATCGAACAAGTGTGACGTCACATGGATACGCCAGTTAATCTTGTCAATTTAGTTCGAGGGAGCCATTTTGAAATTTAGAAAACGAGATAAAAATGAGGTGAAACAGCACATTGTAAAGTAGTTAATCCACAGTGAGTGTTCTTTGCTTATATATTTACTAGTTGAGCGCAACTGATTTCGAAATACTTTTATAGTTGACTGTATTTTTTCGTTACAACTTCTCGGGAAGGCTGCAGTTCGTAATCAATAATGGCCAACCTTCGTTTGAAATTATAGTGATTTCGTTGGTAAAACTTTATGCAGCATTTTGAAAATAGGAGGTTATATTCATTGTAAGTTTAACTCTAGCCAGTTCGATTTTGGTTTTAATTGGAGCTGTGGTTCTTCTTATCAATCGATTTTTGTGTAGTTTCTCACTCTTTTGAACGGTAAAGAACTTATCCTATACATGATTTCGATAGGTTAGGATTTTTTTTTTTGTCTCTCACTATTTGTATCAAGCAACTTACACTTATTGTATTGCATAAATCTGCAGTAATATTGCTTTGTATACATTGAAATTGTTGATATATTTTTAAAAGTTAAACCAATAAAGCACTATAAATTACTTGATCCATGAAATATTCAAATAATTTGCTACTGTAGACTGTGTAACATTCCCTATTTTAATACTGGATATGGTCACTGTCAAAGACAGTGTAAAGACTGATTGTTTTCTTAATTTGTATCTGATGTTTTGGTTGAATGACATTGACTAAATAAAGACTGTAAGTTAAAGTAACTACATTGGATTTTTTATTTGTTTTTATTTCATGGTTTTAGCTGCTTTGCTCTATACTAATTTTTTTTTTTAAATTTCATGTTGAAATTGTGCTAAACTTATACTATGTTTCTGTACTGTATTATTAAGGTCGTATACAAAACCAATAGAAATACTACTATTGCTTTTTGAAATTGTGCTTGACATATAGTATAACACCAAGAATTCCTTCGAAGCTGTTTGTATTCTGGCTTGTGTTGATGCATGACAGCAATAAGGACATTGAGTGGGTATCAGTCTATCAAAGAGTGTATAGCTTAACAAATAATTTTAGATTAAGAGAATTCCAATATAAGATACTGAATAACCATTCGCTATCGCTAGCTAGCTTGCATTGCAAACGAAAAAATTAACATGCCTGGTACAACTCGATCTCGTAGTGTAAGAGTTCTTTCGAACGAAGAACGCGAAAGTATTGTTCGTGACGTGGTTCAAGCCGTTTTAGCAGCTACTACAACCACTTCTTCGGAGCTACCTACGCCTCAAGTAATTCCCGCTGGGTCAGACGCTAACGAGACTGGAACGATGGAAGCAGCAGGTACGTCTTCTTTACATGTACCTTCATTTATAAACACGTTCACTATGCCTGCCTCAGTAACTAATATCGCCGCTTCGCCTGTGTTGCCACCGGTTACCGCTACCACCGATACAATAGCAACGGTTTCAGCAAACTTCTCGCCGCTGCCGACTACATCTTCTTCAGTCGTCCCTGTGCTGGATCAGCCTTTCGTTGTTGGCCCTGGGTGCTCCCCAGTACCTGCGAAGCTCGTTTCGCAAATTGTTAGTGGCAAGTTTGTCGATCTAAACGATCTAATGGACTCAAACTTAATCGAGAGCCAAAACGACCCGCAAGTCATGTTCGATGGGCGCATCGTGTTTACAGCCACACCTAAACGCAATCGCCACAAGATAGAGGATATCATTTCGTGGGTCGAAACATTCGCTACATACATGTTGGTTTTGACAAACTTCTTCCCTCATCGATGCAAGGACTTACCGCGCTACTTGAAGCTGATCGTACGTACCCATCAGCAATTAGGTGGCAAAGCCTGGCTATGTTACGATAAAGCTTTTCGAGAGCACGCGGCCGCAACGAGACTTGTCGACTGGTCTCTGATCGATACTCAGTTGTACAGCCTATACACTGCCGGAGCACGTGGACGTTATAACGGCACTTCTGACGACGTTCAACCGACTGGTTCGAATTCAAGCGATATCATATGCCGTTCGTGGAACCGTGGCCAGTGCTCGTCCAAATACGCTACGTGCCGTTTTGCGCATTTATGCTCATCGTGTGCTGGAAGTCACCGCATTACTGAATGTCCAAAAGTGTCCTTAGATGGCGACCGTACTCAGGCCAAACGTGGTGCGCCCTTCACATCGGAAGTGAACGAAGAACGAGCCAAAGTAAAGCGGCGTTGAGTTTTGAACCCGCACAGGCCTATTAAACTGCGCACATTATATGAGTTAAGTGAATTATTTCCATTCTACTGTATCGCTCCTGTTGCAATTAAGTTTAACCTTTCACTTTACTGTTGCCAACGTTTTAGCTATCTACGGAGTACTATAGTATATATCTAATTGTCAATATAGTGGTCGCATTCATATTTGATTTCTAGATTTAGTTACAGCTATGATTACGCTATTTTTTACATTGTAAAATATGCCGTGATTATGTCATTAAACACGTGTCATATCATGCATGTCTTTATACTCGTTCGTGTACAAACAATGATATATAGAACAGCCCACCCAACTTGCGGTCCCCGTTATCGCGTGAAGAGCTTTCAATGAGGTCTTAATCTTATTTGTGTGCTATAACCATTAGCTCTGACCTCTCGTGGTTTTATAGCATTTAGGTCACGTTATCTGCGAAGGTTCGTCTCGCAAGCGACACATGCGAAATTAGTGCCATAATGCTAGTTTTCATCTCGGAACAGTGCTTGGTATAATTCGGTGGGAGGTCCTAGTTCACTGTACCTCTCCTCCAAGCACTTTAGAAAAAGCTTGGAGACTAATTGGGTCGAGACTGGGTTGCCATGGCTACCGCTACTTTGTACCAGGCCTCTGTCATCCCACCGACCAAGCACCTAACGCCAAGCTCATCTACGAGTGATGAGTTTAAATGTGGTTAAATGAAATTTAAGCAAAGTTAGAATAGAACGAGTTGCAGTTATCCAACACCGCGGTTGACCTAGCGGCCAGCCAGCAATTCCAATCGCACGTCACGCAATAGCATACTGTTGGTGACCACGCTAGCTTGCATATCCTTGGTCACAACAGTACAATGCATGTCGACACAGACGAGATTGCTATCGCCCATTGTGGTTGACCACGCTAGCTTGCTTATCTTTGGTCACAGACGTACCACACCTATTAACCTGTCAATGCTATCAACGTGAGCCGATATATAGCCGACGACCAAAGGACATATTATGCCATTCGCTATCGCTAGCTAGCTTGCATTGCAAACGAAAAAATTCCCTCCCACCCATCCACTTGGTAGGTAAGTAGTGAGGTAAGTATACTCCACTGGCCAGCAGTCAGTGTGAATCAAAACAAAGCCCTGGAAAAGCCAGTAAAATGTAAGATATTTCTCGCTTTCTTTTTGATTGACATAATGTCAAAAACCTCATTGGCTATCGATGTAGATGACGCCATCATGTAACGCAACGCACAAAAGGAAAGTTTGTCATTTACACGAGGGGCGGAGATTTCTTATTGAAAAAAGTCCCATAAAAGCATGTTAATGGACAATTCATGAATGGAAATTGATTTAATGTAAGTAAAAAATTGTAATAAATCTCACTGCCTTTTCTTAGGTTGGTTATCGTTTTCATTCTATGCACTTTTTCATCTTTTTCTCAAATTTTCAACTGTCACTTCAGTCAATAGTTTTGTTCAGACAAAGAAGTGTTCAGAAATGTTTTTGATGGAAAATACCATTCCCAAACGATAGTGTGAAGTATTTATTTTTAAGTCATTAGGCTTATTTTGCTTTTGATAACGCCTTGAAAAAGTGCTGTGGCTGAACAGTCGTTTTACGGCCGCTTTTTGCCTTCTTTTATTTTCCAAAGTTAGTTAGGATTCCGGATAGAAAAGGTTAAAACCTTTTCATCGTATTAGATTTACTAAAAAGTAGTCATGGCAAATCTTCAAAACAAAACAAAAAGTTCTTTTGAAATTGAATTAAAAGCCTCAAGAATTATAAGTTCTACCAACACAAGATCGATTTGAAAAGACAAGGATTTTAAAACAAGGTATTTTATTATGAAAAACTTTGTGTAAAACATCATTTTGTTCTGTAAAAAAACCTTTAACGACTTTGAAGTAAAAACTACTAAAAAAGCTCGTTTCGTAAGCATAAAATAGTCAATATTGCAATGAAAGCTCTGTTTTCCTCGGAAAAGTTTTCTCTCGAAACCCTTTTTCTTTGGCGTTCATTTTCTCTGTTTTTCGTCTACAATCTCGTTTTCTTTCTCTTTCAAGCCTGTGCTGTTCTTCATTGAAACTCCTTCGCAGTTCTCTTTCTCTTTCTTGTCTTCTTGTCTTTTCCTCTTCTGTTAACTGTCTTTTTCCCTTATTAATTTTTTTTTCTTTTTCTTTTGGCATTTTTTTAAATTGAAGAAAGCTAAGGTAGTACCGGATACTTGGATTTCTTCAATGAATTTTTTTATAAATCCTGTCATTTATAGATCATTGTTAGGCAAGTCAAAAAACGTGAAAAAAAATTGGGGTCACCGTATTGGTTATAGAGTTATAAGATATAGTAAAAGTAGGTTTTTGCAATAATTTGCGGTGATTTGCTCAAAAGTACCTATTCAAAGCAGTCAAGAGAATGCGAACGTATTCTGCTAGGAAAAGCATAATATTATATCAAACGATAGATCTAAGGGTTATCTAACATTTCCTGTCATAAAAATCATTGAATCATTTCCAAATATGGGTATAAGCGAGCCATAGAAGCACAATTATACGCCAATTACGCACACTACATGTGTATAGAGTTGTACCATTTGTAAAATTTCAGAAAATCCAATCAATGAATATTTTATTTTTCATTCTAAATCGTAAGAGTAGTAAATGCAGTCTTGAATAAAAAGGAAAAAAATGGGGGTCCCCGTATTAATAGGCGAGTTATAAGCGACCGAATCCATTTTTTTGTTAAAAAATACGGCAACGGTCCGCGCGGGACTGGGTTCTAGTACTTTAAACATCTGCTTGAAACTTGTCAAATTATCCTTGTCATCTCCAGAAACCCTAAAACCTATTTTGTATTAGTTTTACGACTAAAGACGTCAAAATCATATTTTATCTATTCATTTTAACAAAGTTGTAAATTTGTTGTTTTGAGACAAAACAGCGACCTTGTCAGGTAGTGAAAATCTGAGCATGTTTCGAAAAATGTCCCATTTTACCTCCAAAGTTGCATGAAATGACATAATACTTTCTTAAGTTATAGATAAGGATTCAAATTAAAATATTATTTAGATAAATTTTCAAAAAAAAGCAAATAAATGATGGAAAACGAGATGCGCGAAATGGATGCGCAGTAGCAAGTATCCGGTACTACCTTAAGTAAAAGCGATAAAAAAGTTGATAAAACGCCGAGAAAACGTTTTCTCAGGGAAGGATATTTTGACGCGCGCGCCCTCTTCAATTCCCGCCATAAATAAGTAGCCAATCAGAATCGCGATGTACACGGACGGACGGAAGGACGGACGGACAGAATAGGGCTACCTGTGTCGGTCGACGAAAAATCAACTAGATGGGTTACCATTTTTTCTAAAGTATGGTGCTCCGCTGGCGCGGGCCTTCGGCCCGCGCGGAGCCCCGCTATTATGCTTTGAGGGCTTTTACTGTTTAAAAAATACAAAGGCAGCTTTCAAAATAATAATAAATCTGAGCGAAAGGTGCCTTTGTATTTTTAATATTTGTTGTGAGTTCATAATAAAAATACCTTTTGGTTTATAATAGCTATTTATTACAATTTCAATTTTGACATTTAGATTCATTATTCATTTAAGGTACTTTGTTAACTTAGGTTGATACTTTGGTATTCAAAATACATATTTAAATAATATGAAATTGTTCTCTCTACTATAAAAATCTCTAGTGGTTAAATGCTTGTTTGAAATTTGGCCAATCATTTTACTTTAAATTGGTCATGTGGTACAAAAAAGAAATTCCTATGCCAAATTTTCAAATATGTACATTTTAACCACTCCATGGATTTTCATAGTATATTTTCATGCATCTAGGAACAAGAAAACAATCCCCCAAATATCAATTTTTGTGCAAGTTGAATATCTTGAGAACACTACTTATGATAATTAGTAGTCTTGATAAATTGTGCTTCATTGATTGAAGAGAATTGCAAATTTACTTAATTTTGATGTCAAAACATAAATTGTCTGACAATAAAATAAGCATGTGTTGTAACTTTTTAGTTATGAATGGGAAACTGGTTGCATTCAAAACAAACAGCAGTTAAGGGGCAGGGCGCAAACAAGTTTGATAGAGCAACAACACTATATTCATGAAATAAAATAAAATTGCAACTTTATAATAGTTCTTATGTAGTCATAGTCACTAAATAGAAACTGTTACTTAGGAAATTTTTTTTTTTCGCTCTATAAAAACAAAATAGTTACTAAGCAATAGTTTGTATTTGGTCACTATTTATTCAGTATCATTAAACTAGAGTCAATAAAGGGCACAAATTATTAAATCCAGCCACTTCAAAGAGGCTGACAAATGGTTGTGACCATATTTTTGTTTTGTGTTCTTTGATTATGCTTGACTGACCTGACCAAACATATTCAATGGCTGATTGTCGGTAAGAATTATAATACTACAAAAGAAAACCATACCTCATTACCACTGTCCTTGTCTTGGACAGTGACTTATGGTCACAAAATAAAAACTGGTCTACATATCATGAACTGAATATAGTGTTTTTGCTCTAGTATGCTTGGGGTCTTTGATAGTTAACATACAGCTCATCTGAGTTACCGGTATATTCATACATGATAACATGGACCATTTCTGCAAGTTTATATCCAGTCATTGGCATAATACAAGATGACAATAGCCTGCAATGACGGCAGTCTGCAGGGTTGCAGGGAAGAGAAAAGGAAAGACTCCATGCAATCTTTTCCTTTTTTTCTTTCCATTTTTCTTCTCTCCCTAATTATGCAGACTGCCGGCAACTCAGGCTAAGATGACACGCATGGAACAGTTCAATGTAAACTAAGAAATAATTATTATATTCACTGAAATAGTGTGTTATCTTTTCCAACCATTTAATCTGCAAAAAAAAAAAAAAAAAACACAAAATTTTAAACTATATCATCATCATTTAACTTAATTTACATTTGTAAGAAAGATTTTATAAGTAATTTAAACACTCACATTAAGCTTAAAATGTATATATCCTTATTTTCAATCATTTGAAATAATGAATTTCATGTTATACATTATTATTTATGTTGTATTATTATAATTCAGTAAGCTTTGATGTGAAAAATGGACAGCAGAAAGCTTCACACTGCACTGTATCAAATTCTACTAACAAAAATAATTGATTATGAAGACAAACAATTAATATATCAGTTCAAAAAGTGGGTACAGGTGTTTTAATATATAGTCTCAGAGCATTTTTACATAGCTATTTTAAAATACACATACATACGATCTTTAATAAATGAATGCAATTAGCTCATTGAATCAGCATAAACATTCATGCTAAGGTTCAAAAGCAAGATAATTAAGCACTAAACTTCAATGGGAATACATCTACTAACCTGCAAAGTTGTTCGACTCGAGTAGTGGATTCCTTGTAGTTCGTGAGTTCAGCCTTCAAATCGATTGATGAGACCAACCACAAAGCGAAACGGACAGAAACTTTACAGATCCGAAGATTATCATGTGATTGCATAAACCTCCTATTCTGGATTAAAAATACTGATCCATTGTGCTTTTACGTTCGTGTACTTGTAAAAAAACTGCATATCAACAGCACTTGACCGACATCACAGTTCATCACGAAACTGGCTAGAAAAGCAGTAATTCCATCGAATCTGATCAAACAATTTAGCTATAGTGAAGTATTGGATACTATCAAATATCAAAGAACTCTAACTAGTAAAAAAATGTTTAGCAATGCGAAGAAAATCGAATGTATTTGTTGTAACAGCCGAGCTCAACAATCGTCGCCATTTAGCGAGGTGAATATTGAACAAATGAGGATAACAATTGTTTTAGTATAAATAAAAAGGTGATTATTTTAAAAAAGGAGATGAACTTTTTTGAAGAATGACTATTCAATTCTTATTTCTAAAAGTGCGCAAAACGCTGTAGGTGATCGAAAAATAAACGAAGTTTTCTAACCAAACAGCACTTTCGCGAATTTCTATAACCATCTGCATATTTATACTAAAGACTATTCGTTCTTTTCACTTTTTGATTAATTTCCAGTAATTGTCCAAATCATCGTTATATCTTTCACAAAAGTTTTTGTCCCGGACACGATTATAGATTCTTTCTTTTCTCCATCCGTCGGAGCCGCCGAGGACTCCGTTACGTCTTACTTCAAAACAATCTTCTATTCTTCCACGTGGACCATGCCATGCGCGCAAACATTGTTGACCGTGTTCTCCACCAGGGCCTGTCTTCTCTCTACGTAAGCTCATGTTTTTTGTAAAGGCTGTTACGGTGTCCGGCTCTCCATCATATCTGTTCCTGATGATAATAATTATTATTGATAACCTGATAATAGTAGAGTAGACGCACTTAATCCGTGAAACAAATACTAATTTTTAGTACTAAATAGTGATAATAAAACAATAGAAAACATTTTTTTTAGAAAACAATTTTTTTATGAAATAGTACTAATTAGTACTAATTATATGTCACGGATTTAGTGCGTCTACTCTAATAATTATAATAATATTGATAATAAAGAAATTTTAATTAGCTGATAAGTAGAGCGGACTCATTAACCCGCGGTATATGACAAAAAGGTGTCAAACTAGGCGCTGATTAAAAACCACGCCTCGATTTACTGGTAACAAACAACTATTTTTGGCCTTTTTCAAACTATTGAACGTTTCTTCCCTTTCACATGTTTCGACGTGTCTCCCCTCCCACGTGTTCCGACGTTTCTCTCTCACGTGTTTCGACGTGTCTCCCTTCCCACGTGTTCCGACGTTTCTCTCTCTCACGTGTTCCGAGTTTTTCCCCTCTCACGTGTTCCGACGTTCTCCCCTCCCACGTGTTTCGACGTGTCTCCCTTCCCACGTGTTCCGACGTTTCTCTCTCTCACGTGTTCCGACGTTTTCCCCTTCACGTGTTCCAAAGTTTCTCCCCTCCCACGTGTTCCGACGTGTCTCTCATCTCAGGTGTTCCGACGTTTCTCCCCTCTGTTACATTTTTATGTTATTATGATATTTATGATATTTATATATTTTAATAATGATATTATTTTGTAATTACTTAACGCTGAGTTGTTCGTAGTTAGCTTTGTTCTTGGTAGTGCTTTGACTCTGTACCATTTCTTTTCTCTTCTGGTCTTTGATGTAATTTTGTGAAGGCTTAAGAAATGAAGTGTCATTGACATCTATCATTCTACCATTTCTTCTTCTTTTCTTGCTTTGCCAGTCTATTGTTCCGTCTATCCCTTTCCTGTAGTCTTTCACGTTGGTTGCGAGGCTTTGTTGTGCGTTCATGAGTGGACTTTCGTTAGCATTCATTCTCTCTCTGACAGTCGACCTTTGACGTCCTCCCATTTCCTCTTTTCCTTTCCTGAAGTCTTTGATGTAACTTTTCGGGGATGGCAGTATTGGGTTCTTGTTAACGTCTATCTGGTGACTGTCTCTTGTATTCGAACGCCTGTAAGCTATCTCCGTAATCTCGGTGAAGTCAATCTGCGTGTTGTCCATGATTTTCGATGCTACACCAGGAGTTGGACGCAACCTTCGTTCAAACCCTGGCGACTCAGTTGTCTTAGTCATTCCTCTCTTGAAGTCGGCATGGTTCGGGTGGTTCTGTGTAACTAACCTTACATATTTGGCATAGGACAGTCTTGGTAGCTCACATACGAAATTGGCGTTATCTTGTTCCATTCTTGTCTCTGTTTGATGCGTTTTCTTCCCAATGATATGTTCACCTGTGGAATTGATGTTAACTCAATTTTGTATTATACTGATCTGTTTTGCTCAATTTATAGTGTAGGTTTTCCATATTTGGAAAAGAATATGGTGTGACGCCGTTTGATTGACATTTCATACCATATATAGGTATTCGTTATGCAGTGAGTGCCGGTTTGTAACTGTCACATTTTGTCTTTGCCTCCAAACGAATGGAAAACTAGTTTTTTAAGTTGTAATCCTTGAATTTATACTAAAACAGTTAATAAAATAATAATAATATTCCTCGATCTTCGTTGAAGATCATTTAGGCACCCCTCTACTAGAGTAGGCAAGACCCAACAAGGGTCTGTAGGTTTCTACCAAAACAGGCCTTTCTGATTTCTGTTTTGTCGTTTACATATCTTCTATATACAGCATGTTCCAAAGTAAGGAGTGGCTGACCACGTCTCAAACTCTTTTCATCTGTAAAAGTTAATCTCTTTATATATCTTGAATTCGGTGATCGGATAATATGATAATATCCTCCTCAGAATTATAGCTAACTACAAACAATTATGACATGACTGTGTTCGATCATGTGAAACAGTTAATTAAATTGATTAAACTGTCACTATGACGATCAATGAGTTTGTTATAACAGATAATGAAAGTCACTGCCTATTCTTGTGTTTTAATCTTTAGAATAATTGACTCTTCTAGTCACATTGTGTTTATTCCCAACTATTACGCACTAATTAGCAATTATTGGGTGAGGCAGAGTATGATATGAAAAATTATGCAAACATAATAACACCGTCCGAGATTTGCATAATTTTCATATCATACGAAGGCCGAATTCAATAATTGTTTTATTATGCATTCAAAATATTTTTACGGCTCCAGTTATATATTATCCAAAACGGCGCTTCTTCAATGAGTTTAATACATCGAAACTGACTAAAATGAAGATTTGTTTCCTCTAAATTTTGACGGAACAATATTTCACAGCCTTTAGGGACCGTTCATTTTTTACCAGGGGGGGGGGGGGGGGGTGCGTTTTCCTTGGTAGCCCTTTAAAAAAAATGCCCCCCTCTCTTTGGCTGCAAAAAAATCTGACACCCACCTACTGCTATCAAATTCAATTCATGCTCGCTTTGCGAAGGAACAACAGGAGAAGTATTCAGAGTGTTAACTGAAATATTGAAATACCCGCCGCTTATACTTGCTCCTTCAAATAACTTCAACGTCGTTGGCTGCGGTATAGATGATGAACAAGACGCACCATGGTCGACTGTGGTTTGTTGTTGAACCGTCTTTGACTCGGTGCAGCTCAGAATTTCAGACATTTTACGTTGCTGTTCTATGTTAACGGAACTATAGTTCACTATACTTTGTAAGTTTTTGTGACCACTTAACTGATGATGTGTGTTGGAGGAATGTCATTGTCATTGAGTTTCTGAATCGTTCCTTTACGAGCGCTGTGATTTGTTAGCCGCTCATTTGAGAGATTGCCCTTTGTCGCCATCGTTTTCATAAGTGTATTTAGTTTGTTTACACCCATTGGGGCAGACTTGAACCACTGTTTATCACACGTATATTCATTCTTTGTGTGATTTATTAAATGAAACAGTGAGTCGGCATCTAACATGTTTTGAGGTCGCTTTTCACGGTAAATTTTGTACACATTCACAGGATCACGTTCTGTTCCTGTTGAGAACAATTTTGGGAGTACTTTACGGGTATTAGAAGGGTCTGCTCCAGTTCTTGTTTTCGTTTGCCTTTCCTTGAACTGTAAGTATTCTCTTCCTTCTGAGTCATTGGTAAGTTTGACATCTCCCCATGCAGCACATTTGCCGATGGTCTTGGCAGCCACGTAACCCGAAGTGAACGGTGTTGTTCAACCACAGTGTATTCAAAATTGCTTCTGGCGATGAAACGCCCAGAAGATTCTTCTCGTATAGAATATTCACTTCAGTGTCATTCAGTGGTGCTGCTGCCTTGTCTTTGTTCCCTTTTCCAGCTCTTTTTAAATCTTTTTGCTTGGATGTGAGACATTTTCGAGTGAGCTCAAACTCCCTGTCATTAATTATACTGGCAGGATAGTTCTTCTTCTTCAAGTGTCTTTCAAAACTTCCAATTAGACTTCGTAGGCTTGTTGGTTCATAGTCCTCTCCATCTTTTCGTCTAACCGAACGAATGAATTCAGCTAGATATCTATCTAGCTCTTGTGGCTCTATTTCGTTAACTTCTCTTTCCTCATTTTGTGATGTTAGATAGCGTTTTAAAAGCCTTACATCTCGCTCAGTTTTTCCCTTAGTATTCTTGTTTTGTAGACTTTCTACATAATCCTCTACAGTGTCATTGGGAGTAACAAATCTATTTTCTTCCATTCTTATGCTTTCGACTACTTCTTACAGTAAAAAAACGACCTATTTTAGTAAAATAACAACAACAACAACACTGACAAGACTATTTCGCTCAATGACAAAGCTACCAAGTCCACCCGCGCAGGGATGGAAACCATTCAAGTGCAGTGAAAAAACATCGTTCGTCCAATCAGATCCGCGAACGCCTTTTTTCACGGTGAAAAAACGTCGTTCGTCTCTCTGATTGGCTGAGACCAGTGAATGAACGAAAATTTACTGTTTATTTTTTCAGTATTTCTCAGTATGTATATAATAAATATCTATACATTATTGTGTGATATCAAATGATGATCTTTTAAAAAAGTGTACAAATTCCATAAACTTATGAAAACAGTCTGATTTCAAAAATATAAAAAACAAACCTCATGTAAAAATTGCATGTACTACACAATTTAAAATTTGAAATATTTACATTTTAATAGTTCTAAAAATTGAATTTTCAAGTCTATTAACGGTTCTTCCTGATCGTCGTCTTGTCACTTTTGGTATATCTTGGCCTATTATAGCAAGAACAATATCATCCAGATCCTCTTTTTCGCTGTGTCTCTCTTCTTCACTGCTTGTTTCGTCTTCCTCTTCTTCATCTGTCTCCACCTCTTCACTTGTTTCCTCTTCTTCTTGATCCATTTCCTGTACCTCTTTATTTCCTTCTCTCGAGCTCCCTTCCACATTTTTGCATTCCTGTCTCCAGTGCTCTTTAATCTTTGCAACTTTGTCTTCCTTCTTCATCTTCATACAATCATTCAGCTTGTGGTATTTAATATATTTATTTAGCTCTTGTACGTTAAGGCTGCTTAGCTTGTTTCCCTCGATCAACTCCTGCCAGTTATAGTCAGTATACGCTTTAATGTGCATCTCACTTCTCATTTTGGTTTTCTCTACCATTCTCTTTGTTTTTTAAATTCTTTTTTTTTTTCCAAGTGGTGAAGTCGCTCAACGACCAATTGGTAAAATATCGTGCATTAAATTGATGTATGGAAGTGTGCTAAAGTCACTCCACTTTTCAAAAAAGGTGTAAGAAGTGACCCTACTAATTATCGCCCAATATCGGTGGTTTCTATTATAGCTAAGGTTTTAGAAAGAATAGTATATGATCAACTAAATACATTTCTTGTTGATAACAGCATATACTCTAAGTATCAATCGGGCTTTCGTTCTCTACATTCAACAGTTACAGCACTGTTAGAAACTACCGATAGTTGGGCTTATAATATTGACCGTGGTCATGTCAATGCCGTAGTATTTCTCGATCTCAAAAAGGCTTTTGACACAATTGATCACAAGTTTTTACTATCTAAATTATACAATTATGGAATACAAGGAAAAGCCCATGATTGGTTTTGATCTTATTTAAACAACCGCACACAAAGATGCTCTGTAAATGATTCATTGTCTGATTTATGTACTCTTCAATGCGATGTTCCACAAGGAACAATCTTGGGGCCCCTTTTATTCCTATTGTATATAAACGATCTGCCTAATTGTCTGTCGACTTCACAACCTAGAATGTTTGCGGATGACACTCATATAACTTTTGCTGGCAGTGATACAAACGTTATCCAAACTTCACTAAATAGGGATCTGGATAACGTTAGTCAATGGCTCACTGCCAACAAACTTACTCTTAACATGGCCAAAACGGAATTCATGCTGTTCGGATCTAGGCAAAAACTAAACAATCTTGTTACAATACCAGCTCTTGAGATCAACGGGACTCCAGTTAGAAAGGTATCTTCCTCCAAATCACTTGGTGTAACTATAGATCACCACCTTACTTGGAGTGAACATATCGATAACTTAGCAAAGAAAGTTTCTTCTGGAATAGGAGCACTAAAACGAATAAGACCATTTGTGCCTCCAGCGACTCTGCACCTTTTATTCAAAGTTTTGGTGCAGCCGCACTTCGATTACTGCAGTGTCGTTTGGGGTAACTGTGGCAAAACGCTGTGTAGCAAACTTCAAAAACTTCAAAATCGCGCTGCTAGGGTATCGACATTTTCTAAATACGACACTGATGCCGAACCTCTAATAGAGGCCTTAGGCTGGAAAAACCTTAGCATCCAACGTCAAATTCAAACAAATAACCTAGTATACAAATCTCTTAATGGCCTAGCACCCGAATATTTAAGTTCTAAATTTGTACATAGGAGCGATACTACAAGCTATTCCTTGCGCGACTCCAACAACAAACTCGCTGTTCCACTGCCGCACACGAACTACTTGAGAAATAGCTTCAGCTATCGTGGTGCTTTTATGTGGAACAGTTTACCTCCTAATATACGAAACGCGAAATCTCTGAATCAGTTTCGACAACTCTTAAACCGCCATTACTCAGATTAATATTCCCCGACACACGGCATTCATAGAAAACAGTTTTTTATTTTGAATATTATTGTTATTTTAACTTCTTGTATTGTAAATATCTTAATATTGTAACATTATTTGTATATTCCTATTTGTATATCACTGATGAATTTACCGCGTATAAATAAAGTTATTCTATTCTATTCTATTCTATGTATTTTTTTATGCCCCCCCCCCCCCCCTCTCTTGACTCAAATTTTTTTTACCCCAAATGTTTTTTACGCAAAAGAATGTATATAACCAATGCTACACATAAAACCTCAAAATCGAGCGCTTTCATTAAAAAAAGTATAAGTGCAAAAGTTCTCACTGCTTCGCCGTCATTTCTGCATTATATCAATCAGCACATACATGTCTTTAAAACTGTGTCTTGCTTTTTCGATAAAATGCTTCGTTCTTGAATAAATGTGTTTCAAAGTCGACTCATTGTTAAGGATATGGTCCACGTTCGCGGGGTGCTCTCAGTTAAAAAATGTTTTGCGCGTCATTTTGGAATAAAGATAGGCAAAGTATATATCATTTTAAAGCTTATATAACAGAGAATAAGACTGTGTATGTTTTTTTTACGTAAAAAATCTGTAACCCCATGAATTAAAACCTCAAAATCGAGAGTCCAAAGTCCAAAAGTTCTTACTACTTCGTCGTCATTTCTGGCATTATGTCAATCAGCACATACATGTGTTCAAAACCGTGTCCTGCTTTTTCGATATAAATTGAATAAATGTGTATCAAAGTCGACTCATTGTTAAAACTTCAAATTAAATGACACAACGGGCCATAACTCTAAAACTAAGCGGTTTTGAAGACCAATATGTGCTGATTGACATAACGCAGAAATGATGGCAAAGCAGTATGAACTTTTCAACAACTCGCATTGAAGGCGGTTAATTTTCAGGTTTTTGGTAGAGCATAGGTTACAAAGTTGTTGTTTATAAAAAAACATACACAACCTTATTCTCTGTTTAATAAGCTTTGAAATGATATATATTTGTCTATTATTATTGTAAAATGACGCGGTAAACAAATTTTTAACTGAGAGCATGAATATGAAAGCACCCCGCGAACGTGGACCTTAAAGGGACATCTAGGGACATAATTCTAAAACTAAGCATAATTTATCAAACAAAGCATGACACGGTTTTGAAGAATGTGTGTTGATTGACATAGCGCAATGACGGCAAAGCAGTATGAACGTTTTGACTTTTTTACGAACTCGCATTGAAAGCAGTCAAATTTGAGGTTTTTCGTAGAGCATTGGTTACAGAAATGTTTTGTTCATAACAAAACCTACACAGTCTTATTCTCTGTTAGCTTTAAAATGATACTTTGTCTATTATATAAATACTTTGTTTATTATTATGGTAGCTTTAGCCCTTTGTCGGAGTAAAACCTTTTTTTTCTTTTAATCCGACGAAGGGCAAAAGCTCGAAACGACAGTTAAGTATAAGTCAACATTTTTGTGGCTACTGCATTCTGGTAATACGTAGCCACTATGTCGTCGCCCTGTAAGTAAATTGTTAACATTTCCCGCAGGAAGCCCAGCCACCTTTAGAAGTTTTTTTTACTTTTATGCTTCTTTCAATAGCAGTCGCCACATGCAGTCTTAGACTACGTATTTTTTACGGTGTTACAAATTTCATTATATTACCTATCGTTTATATCAGACACCACAGAGTGCACTCTATAGTTTCGGTTTATAACTAAACCTATACTTATTATTATTATCATCAATTGTTACCACCATTAGCGTCATCATGTAGTAAATTATCATCAGCAGCATAATTTGTATTATCATTTATCATCATCATCATTTTTATTATTGTTTATCATATTGATTCACCTTAACCTTTGTCTCTAGAATAGTAATACTGCCTTCGACTGATGAGGCTCGGCTAGTGGATGATGCCTTCATCAAGATCTGTAACATGATGAATGATTTATCAATGAGAGTGCGTGCAGAAGCTGTTGGTCTATTGGGCTCCCTACATCATGTAAGCCCGAGATTCCTGGAACAAACACTGGACAAGAAAGTTATGAGTCACCTTAAGGTGAAACATTTGTTCTGAGATGATGTTGACGATGATGATGATAATGATGATGACGACGACGACTATGATGATGATGATGATAATAATAATAATAACAAGGATGATTATGATGGTGATAATGATGCGGTGATGATGATGATGGTGATCAGGACGACGAAAATGATGACGATGATGATGATGATAATAACAAAGATGATGATAATGATGCCGATCATGGTTATAATGATGATGACGATGACGGTGATGCCGATCATGGTGAGAATGATAATGACTATGATGACGATGATGGTAATAATAAGAATGATGATGATAACGATTGGAGTCTTAATTGTTTTGTACAGAGAAAGAAAACCGACCACGAAAAGAAAAAAGAACAGTTTGCATCTGGCCAATCAGCGCTCATTTCCTGGTCAACAGGTCGAAACTGGACCGAGAGGAAAGCCGCAAACGTAGAGTTGGCACCAGAGGAGGTCAACCTGATGAGCAGTGGAGCATGTGGGGCCTTTGTGCATGGCTTGGAGGACGAGTACCTTGAAGTGCGCATGCCTGCACTAGACTCATTGTGTGAGCTAGCCAATCAAAACCCACAATTTGCTACTTTGTGCTTGGACTTCCTGGTCGACATGTTGAACGATGAGATTGAAAGTGTTCGCCTCAATGCCATCAATAGTCTTCGTAAAGTATGTCATCAAATCACACTAAGGGAAGACCAGCTCGAAGTTGTGCTTTTTGTCCTGGAGGACTTCTCATGGGAGATACGCGAGGAAGTGCGTGAGCTGCTGTCACATTGTCACCTCTCCACCAGGGCCTGTCTACATGCTACCATTATTGCCTTACTAGGAAACCTATCCAAGTATCCACAAGACAGGGCTTCCATTTGGAGGTAATTTTGGGTTAAAGGGAGGGAAGGTAGAGGACGTTAACACAGTTCTTCCATTTGGAAGTAAGTTTGAGTTAGAGGGAGGTAAGTAGTACTACGTAGGGGCATTTTGACAGAGCTTCCGTAATTTTTCGTTAGAGGGAGGGGAAATAGGGCATTTTAACAGGGCTTCCATTTGTAGTTAATTTTGGGAAAGAAGGAGGGGTGGTAGGGGCATTTTGACAGGGCTCCCATTTGACTGGGCTTGATATTGAAAGGGGACCTTGTCAGGTATGCCTGCCATATATAGAGAGCTATGTGGAGCTAATTTTGAAAGAAAGGATGTAGAGGTATTTGAAAGGGCTTTAATATTAAGGGGGAAGGGAGGCTTGCTTTGAGGTTGAAGGTAGGAAAAGACTGGGGCATTTTGACACAATGAAGCAGGACCTTTCGATGCCAAAAACTACCGTTAGATTGACTTTGATATTAACAGTAATACTATAAACTTTGTTATTTTTGATCCAACTGTAAAGTATAATACGTTTCCATGTGTCATATTTACTATGTACAACGGCCATAAAAATGTATTAGTCTTTGCTATTACACATGGTTATAAAGAATGAACTCACAGTATCTGTTCTGAAATAGGTGTGCGAAATTTCTTGGTGAAAAGCACAAAACATTAGCTTGCTCTCTAGTGCCCGAGCTTCTCTCCACTCACCCGTTTTTCGCTACACCTGAGCCCTCGGTGGACGACCCAGCGTACGTTACCATAGTGATACTAGTGTTTAATGCTGCTGTTGACAGTCCAACAATGTTACCGATGTTTCCGAGCCACACCCGTCGTCATTACGGGTATCTTAGAGACAGTCATCCACAGCTTGTACCTCATTTACCAATAGAGGCTGATTCGACGGTACAGCATGTCACTGATAGTCGACATGGTAAGTTACAGACAATTGTAAAGCTTTTCTTTCATTGTAAACATAATAATGGTAATAAGTGATGGCGATAATAAGAATAACGATAAGGGCAGTGAACAGTGGTAATGGTAATGGTAAACTGAATTGATAATAAGAGTAATGGGCATGATAATGATAATAAGAATTATGATAACATGGAATAGGACTGCCGGATAGTGAAAGTGATAGTAATAATAAGATAAGATTATTTCATATTATCATAAGGTGATATGTTTGATATTTCTTTTCCAAAGGACAATCAGGGGCCTCTTTCTTGGAGGGAATCTTAATGCGTATCCGATCACTGTCCTCTATGACATCATCCAACGCGCAAAGCCTTCTGGTGGCCACCATCCGGGACTTGAACCACGCTACAGGCATCGATGAAAAGTTTGTTGCCAATTCTCGCTGTATGGCGCTGTACTTACAATGCCAACTTTCCACCCTAAAAGCACAGGGTGATAAATTATGGGCTATTCCAGGACCCCTCTGCGCGACGCAGGGGACTGGGTTGCGGTTTTTGGTGCACAAAATGTTAATGACGTCATATCGTATAGAGTACACCTTCCAGGGGCTCACAGCAGCTCAAGTGTTGTCCCTTCACGAACTACGTATGATTGCCCACTCGCTCCAGATCCTCGCGACACAGCGATGCGATACAAGCACGCAAAAGAATCTGGGCTCTACTTTACAAGTATGGCAATCGTTCCTTGCACGTATAAAGCACTACTCCGCACTACTGGGGACTAGTGGGACCAAATTGGATAGTTTCCACGAGGCCTTAATGTCTTTCCAGGATTTTTTTGAAGCGAATATTACAAAGCCTTTGTTTATCGCCGACCACCTTCAGTCGATTGTACTGGAGCGAAGAATAAACCCTCTAGAGCTTGGTACTCACCTTAAGGAGGCTACTGCCACCTTGACCGAGCCGCAGGGAGGATCAGAGAACCCCTTGTCATTCACTTCCGGCCTGACCTTAGCAATTAACATAGACGCTGTGCTGGAGAATATCGCGGATCCTTCGTGTGTACGAGTACAGGTTGGTAACAACGTTAATATACACCTATATCAATATACACCTATTTCAAAAAACGTTACACAATACATTACCAGCACAAAACCAGCATTCATTTCGGTCTTGGCTTGATGCTTGTTGCTTAAGTCACGACAACATTTTTTGAAATAGGTGTATATTGTTCACGTCGTGTACACTCTTTCCGAGAAAGTTTGTCGCCCATGAAAAGCCTGCAAGCTAATGTCGCAAAGGATCATGGATCAGTGCTGAAACTAGATGTGACTTCAGCTCGCCTTCGTTGTTGTCAGTTATAAGTCGAAATGGTCAATTCTGAATAACACATTGACAAGTGTAAAACATGGCCATGATCTCCCTGCCTTCTAGTAAAGTATACCCACAGTCCCCTGTTCTACTAGCTTGTATGCTGTACGGGTGACAAAGTGTCTCAGAAAGAGTGTATCAATGGATGTAACTGGGTGGATTTATATTCGATTGTCTGTTTTTTTTAAATAAATATACTTATTTTTACCTTTTTAATATTTTCCCCTGGAACCAAATGGATACTTCTATTTTATATTATAAACTGTAGGAAGATAAATAAGTGTCGAGTGATTGTTGCCCCGAACAATTAATATTGGTGTATTTCGAGTGAGACAAGTAGGAAATCGTCTATTATCACAATAGAGATGAATGATGTAATGTAATGTGATGCTTTTATAGCGCATTTCACATACGTCTCAATGCGCTTTATGATTATATCATACTGACCGCTGACGGCGACAATCGTGAGGAAGTTAGTGAAATGACATCGTCGTATCAAAGATACCGTATGCAATCTTGAAAACAATGCCATTACATATATGGCATCGTAGGTGAGAAGTAACAAAAGACTTAGCGCGCGAGATTTGTTTCTTTTTCTAACAGGTTGAGATTGCAACAGAACAATAGGCATATCTTTGATACGGATGTCTTGATCGATATTTGTTCAAATCATTTTTCTAGGTTGTTTTTCCTGACATGCGCCGTCAGCTGTTCTCTCCCAAGCAGGACGATTTTCACCGACTAAGTGACTTACGTCATAGACTTGTCAGTACTGTTGTCATCTCACATAGTGGATGGTCTGGTAAGAATATCATCATTGCCGTTATGATTATCTTTATCATCATCACCACCACCATCATCTCCATCATCATCATCATCATAACTATCATCACCACTATAACCAATGTTTTTACAAAGCATCATCACATTATCCTCACCACCACCATCATAACCACCACCACCACCATCACCACCACCATCTTCACAACCATCATCACCATTATATAACCAATGTTTTTAATTACCTCTACCACTACATCAATTCTTCTACAGAGGCGTGTTACGTTGAAGTGTCTCTAGTTCTAAAATATCAAGGTGACGTCGATGAAGGTAGTGTGGTTCAACTGGGTTCTACTGACGGCGCTGTTGAATGTGGGACAACTATACGTCAAGTCAAGAATAGTACAGATAGTTTACAGGAAGGTGTTGTAGGACTGTGTCCTGCCGTCAGACTCTGTATTCTACCAAAACCACCCAAGTAAACAGTAGTATGAATAATATCTTGACGTGTAGAAAGTGTAAATAAAATATTCGGTTATTTGACGTTTTTTTAATTATTTTAAATTATTTGTTGTATAGTTGCATTATATTTGTATTACAATTAATTGATACTTGTATATGTTTGTTTGTGGTTTTGTTGTTGTTGTTGTTTGTTTTCTGTTGGTTTGTTTGTTAAGTTTGTCTGGTTTGTTGTTTGCTTGTTTGTTTGATAGTTTGATATAAACATTTTTTGGACTTCTATAATTGCAATTACTTTAATTGCTTACTAATCCACGACGATCATAATCATAATATTTAGTACTGTTGTAAATTATTTGTTGTCACTTCGATCAAATCAGTTTACAGTAATGAATTGTCTAAATCATCGTATCTGTCGCCAAATGTTTTGTCCAGGACACGATTGTGGATTCGCTCTATTTCTCACTGAATCCATCGGAGCCGCCGAGGACTCCGTTACATCTTGGAAACAATCTACTTTTCTTCCACGTGGAGCATGCCATGCGTGTGAGCCTTGTTTCTTTCCACTTCCGATGACTGGAAGGTTGATGTAATCGCCTTTCGAATTGTTCGTACTACCACTTTCACTTTGACCATATCTTGTTTTCGCTTTATTCGTACTACCACTTTCACTTTGACCATATCTTGTTTTCGCTATGTTCATGTTGCTCCTTACGTAGCTTTGCAGGAATCTTCGATATTGAATATCATTGAGTAGTTCCGGACTCTAATCTATCTATTGTTCTCTAATGAATTACGCGGAGGGTTATTTTTACGCTCATAGTACTGTTTTTTTGAAATAAAAAAAAGAAGACTTTTTCACAGTTTGTTGAATTATTTATTACTATTCTTCATTATCACTAGAACGATTATTAGGGTAGTGACTAATACCACCACAATCATTACATGACATCAAGATCATGATTAAGTGGAAAATGATGCTTACAAATAGGACAATTGACTAATTTGTACTTGCACAATTAATTGTTTGTTACTCTGGTGGTTAAAATAAAGTACTCCACTGAAAGAATCATCAGTGTTCAGTCTAAAAAAGGATTAAAGTGTATATGAACTCTCGGCATCAAGTCATTTGTGGATGGGCTGACAGAACTCGGTGTGAAAAAAGAACAAGAAAAATTTGAAAATGAACAGTATAACGAAAGAATGACCTCCGATGACGAAGAGAGAGCGGAAGAAGGAGAAGAAGAAGATTCCGATGAAGAAGATAGTGAAAATCAAAATGGAGGACGAAATGGAAACTTTGATGAAGAAGAAGATAAAGAAAATGACGAAAAAGAAAAAAAAAACATACTTGTGCTCATCGTGGAGATTTCAATATTGATATTAAAAATATCGTTGGTTGCCCTAGATGTCAGTGGCACGATGCCTCTTTGAAATCTCCTCGTTTCAATCAAGTAGTCAATTGCCCTATTTGTATGCATCATTTTCAATCATGATACCGTAAAAAGTATCTTAATTGATGTCATGTAATGATTGTGGTGGTATTAGTCACCACCCTAATAATCGTTCTAGTGATGATGAAGAATAGTAATAAATAATTCAACAAACTGTGAAATAGTCTTCTTTTTTATTAAAAAAACGACAACATTACTATGAGCGTAAAACTAACCCTCCGCGTAATTCATTAGAGAACAATAGATATTACCACGTGATTGTTCGCTATCCAATTGCTCTCCGATTGTTCTCCCTGCTCATCGGGAACTCATCGTGAACTCATCATTTACTCATCGGGAACTCATCGGAAACTCATCGTTGACTCCTCGTTGACTCCTCACGAACCTTGAAATAGTAAACTTAAAATAATAGCTAAATTACTGATATGTGTTTTCCATTATAAGTGTTTGTCAATAGTTACTCCAAAGAGCTTCTCATGAACAACATTTTGAGCAGTGTTTCATTGGAAGTTATTTCAAGATCAGTTGAGCCCAACTTTGTAGACTTCTGGTGGGTGCAAACGACCATACACTTTGTTTTACTTTCATTGACAACCATCCCATTAGAAGAGCACCACGATTGAACATCCATGGCAGATGAGAGATTAGTTCATTAATAGTATTACCAGATGTATGCAGAGTAGAGTCATCAGCGTAGAGGTCAATATGTAGTTTGGTATGTAGAGGAAGGTCATGAACGAATAAAATGAAGAACAAAGGACCTAAAATACTGCCCTGAGACACACCAAATGACACTGGGACCAACGAGGATGGCTTGTCTTTGACCTGTACACACTGACTTCTGTCAGTCAGGTAGGAGTCAATCCATTTAATCAATGTCATGGTGTAGAATAGAAGAACAATGGAATGCAAATGGACATGAAGCATTATACACCCTTTCCGAGAAAGTTTGTCAACCGTGAAAAGCACGGCAAGGTAGTGGCGCAAAGGATCATATGGATCAGTTCAGAAACTAAATGTGCATTCGGAACGCCTTTCTTGTTGTTATTGTCAAAATAGACATTTCTCAATAACATATTGACAAGCTTAATTGTAGCAATGTGGCCATGAAATCCCTGCGTTCTAATAAAGTATACATAAGTACGTTACCCATAATCCCCTGCGCTACTAGCTTGTATCATAAGGTAAAACATTTCAGGGATACAGTTATTTTACTTATAGGGAACAAGGAAGAAAATGCAAAACGATCAAGGGAACATGGGAGCATGCACCCTGGGAGGGGCTCACTATTAGATTTTGTTGCACAGGTTTAGTACCTTCACTCTATGATTTCTTAAATTGTTATGTAATAGCTTGCATTGTGATTGTTTGAAAGTGGCATGTTTATATGAACGTACGAGGGTGGTCGCTTACGAGAGAGTCGACTGTGTTCACAAATTCCGAGCAAAGCACGAAAATATGTTATCACCTAACAATAGAAAACACATTTGAATAACATACTCCGAAGCGAGATTTTGTATTACATAGCGAAATTATCCCTGTGCAAATGCACCTTTTGTTTAAATTGTACAGCGGTGCTATATAACTGGAGTATTGTGTACGTGTCGTTCTCTCCTTTATTAGAATCTCGTCATAATTAATTCCAAAAGGTAAACAGCAACTGACAAATACAGTTGCTCAGTATAACCAGTTCTAACTACATACGACTTTTGAATAGGCCATTTGCACGATGACGTCATTTTACTACCAGTACCAGAATGCTTTACGAATTTTCTTTCCTATTCAGATTTTTATTCCCTCTTGAGAATACTAGAACATTTGACACTAATTATATATATGTGACAAAAGGAAGTATGCAAAGCATTCTGGTACTGGTAGTACATATGCGGCTATAATGCAAATGGCCCATTGATCGAGGATACGTTTTAACAAATTTTAACAAATTTTAAAAAATGTATTCAATTGTTTCTTATACGTATAACTGCTACATAGATAACTTCAACAAAACGTTTTGCCCGTGAAAAGTTTTATTGTTTAAAAGATATTCAAGCAAGTGGTTACACATCAATATTATTGTATTTATATTAGAAGTTGTTCCCGTTCACCTATATATTCATGCATCATTTAGTTTATCATCACTGATAAGTTGTGGATTTTTTTGTGGTTTAATTGTTATTGTTTTTTGTTTGTTCATTCTTTTGTTGGCTCGATTGTTTATTCGTCTGTCTGTCTGTTTACTTTTGTTTTGTTTGTTTGTTCGTTTGTCTGTTTGTTCGTTTGTTGTTTGTCTGTTTGTCTGTTTGCTTGCTTGTATGTTTGTTTGTCTGTTCTTTTGTTTGTCTACTTGTCTGTTTGTTTGCTTATCTGTCTGCTTGTCTGTTCAGTGTTTGATTGTTTGTCTGCTTGTTTGATTATTTGTTTGTTTGTTTGTTTAGGGACTGCGCAATAATGATCAGGAGGGGGGGTTGAGAATCCAGAGGGGGGGCATAATCTAAACTTTTGTCTTGAAAGAGGGGAGGCAACGTCCAAAATTAATCAGTGAAGGAAGGGGGAAGGGGGTAACACCTAACTTTAATTTGAAACTGATTCTGACGTTGAACCTGGGTTTGTTGAAGAGAACTTTGAAGTCTTATTTGTTGCTGACGAAGACGTCCTCGTCAATGTTGGTTAGATTCTCTGGCGATCTTGATAAAACCCTTTTCTCGTAAGTATTCAGCAGTCTTCTCAATTTGAACGAAGGGGGGGGGGGTAATTTTCTTCATTTGTGAAGGGGAGAAGTAATTAACTTTTTCGATTTTTTCGCTCATTTCTCAACCTGAATCTGTGATATTTTAATGCTGATCAGATGTGAAGAACATCATCCATTGGAAAAGAAACCAAGTTTATCGATCGAGTATTATGCTAAATATTTATTCTCATGGATGAGCGACAAAGTCAATAAACTAACTTAACTTTGAAGGTATTGTTAGATTTATTTCATTGCTTGTGCTGTGTGAGATAAGCCCAGTAGTTTGTTCGTTTATAGACAAATTGTGTTTTATAATTCTTCAAACAAGCTTTGCATACTTCATTTTCTCTCAATAGAAATAAAAGGCCAATCAAATATTGAATTTTTCTTTGTTGCTCGTGATAAATCTGTCTTTTTGAATCATAAACTTTGCAGTAAATTTCGTTCAAACAACTACACATGTCAAATGTCAAAACCATGTGTAGCATTAAAACTTTGGACTTGGCGCGATGAAAGATAATTTATATGACAAGCTTTTGACCAATCAGTGAGCATGTTAGAATCGAAGAAGGCATGAGCCAATCAGAAATCGCTTCTTATATCTGTGCTAGTCAGCTGGGGGTCCGGAACACGGTTTGTGGCGTTGTTTCACAGACGGACTTAACCGAGAAAAAGTCCGGATGTGACGCAGGCTATTATTCGTTTGTCTGTTTGTTTGTTTGTATGTTTGTCTGTTTGTTTGTTTGTCTACTTGACTGTTCAGTTGTTTGTTTGTCTGTCTGTCGTTTTGTTTGTTTGTTTGTTTGTTTGTCTACCTGTCTGTCTGTCTGTCTGTCTGTCTGTCTGTTCGTTTGTTTGTTTGTTTGTCTATTTTCTCTATCATGTATCGATCAGTTAAAAATCTTTTGGTCGTATTTTCATCACTGCTTTCTTCAGGGAATAGTTGTCTCCCAACCATGCGCTCCAGGTAACACCCACAGCTTTCTGGCTAGTTGGGCCTCCCAAGTACAATCCATTGAGATTAGAGTGGTGGCAGCTTTTATACCACCATCCCCCTCTATACAACTCTGCACAACTTGCCGAGGATTGGTCATTATCACGGTCTTTGGTGGAGAACTGGTAATTGTTGTGATAATTAAGAGAATCACCAACATTTCCTGAAATGATGACAACGCTACTGTTGTTGATGATGACGACTGATTATTATTGATGACGATGATGGTAATAATGATGATGATAGTGTAGATAATTATCGTGATAATGATGCTACTAGTAATGAAGATGATGATGACCGATCATTGATAAGGATAAGGATAATGATATAGTGGTATGATGAAGCTAAGATTGCTACATTGTACTCATGTAAAATCCGATGATGGTGATGATGTTGATAATGGTAATAATTGTCGTATCTAGGTGGTTCGGGGCCCATGCCCTCACGTAAAATTTTGAAATTCAAACTCTCGGAAATCCAGCGTTTTGCCAGGCATTTTGTGACATTTTTATTGTACAATTTAACACAATTTTTTTCTGGTAATCGGAAACATTGTTGACTTTTTCATTAGGGCTAGCGTCAACCTTCGCGGCATTATTTTGAAAGTATTTAGAAAAACAAAACAATTAACAAAAAATAACGATCATCAAAAACAAGACATGCTTCAAAAAATCTTCAACTGAACTATGAGGAAAAGGCCAGCGCAATTCTACGGTGACCGCTGGCGTCCCACTTCTTAAACACTTCCAGCGGTTCGGGATTAATGTTTTGATGAATAGAGGCTAAAGAAATGTTAAAGAAATGCCGTTTAGCTTGTCTTCACACATTGTTGATCGGCACCACGTCTTGAGTCGTCTAAGGGGCTGTTTATATGAAGGAGAATTGTCCCTGCTAGCCGGGATAACTCTTTTGTTTTATATTCCCAGCGGGACACAAAACAATAGAGTTATCCCGGCTAGCAGGGACAACTCGCTTTCAATATAAACAGCCCCTAAGACTGCTGAAAATCCTTTCACATGAGCAGTTTCCCACTGTCAGTGTAAGAATCAATAGTCCTTTTCACAGTTCCGTTCAGTGACCACAAATAATAGTTTCAAGTCGAGGTTCGAGTTGATGCGCATAGCAAAACTATAATTTATCATGCGCAGTAACGCGAACCTCAAATTGGAACTATTATTCGTGGTCACTGAACGGAACTGTGAAAAAGAATATTGAAAAATCATGGTAAAGATGTTTGGATATGGGTGGTTTACGCTGCCGTCAATCAAAGGTACAGACTGAATGTTTTTGATTGACGGCAGCGTAAACCCCCCTGCTTTCCCGAAGCATTTGCATGTCGAACTGATATGAAAGATGCTGTAATTATTCATTCAATTCGAAATTTATCTAGAATTTTCAAATGCGGAAAAGTGTGACAAAAAGTACTTAATTAAAATTGAATGGTTCTTTTTGTTTTCAAACCGTAATTTTCCCGAACCAAAACAAAGCAGTGACGTAACGCGTCTGACTCAAAATTTCTTGAAAGCCCTGACTTCGATTCAATAATTCTTGTTCGTTCAGTATTATAGATATCATTACCTGAATATCCACCAACAGTAAGACGGTAGTTATCTGCTTCATCAGCCACGATAAACTTGTCATACTCCGCGTAACGCGTGTTTCCCTCGAAATCTTCCATGTCTATTCGCAAGGTGCAATCCACTTGTGACGTCATAGCGTGGATGGCGTCCAGTCCCAACCAGTACTCTTGGTTCTTGTTACCAAACCCTTTCTTGTAGTCGGCCCAGTCACGGTAGAAATCAACCGAGCCGTCTAGTCGTCTCTGTATGACTGTCCACCCGCCGCCAACGGTTTTTAAATCACAAAAGGCAACGAAGCAAAGAAAGTGATGAGGACTGATATGAAATATCCCGCTGTTGATATTTCCTTCCTTTTTGACCTCACCGCAGTTTCGGAATTGTGGGTTCTAAAAATATATATGATATATAATTAATTCTTCGGAATAATAAGAGAGAGAGAGAGAGCTAGAGAGAGGTTGAAGAAAGAGGAAGAAAAATAAAATATATTTTATTGCACTTATATACATACATTCGGCCATAATTAAAGCCGCTTTGGAACTCAAGGTATATCATTTAAGCGTTTCAACATTTTAAAGTTTTGACGTGTCATTTTAAATTTGCGATTTTCAGTTTTCGTCGACATAGCTTTGCGACATTCGAAAATTTGTGAAATGGATAACCACCCATTTTCTTTCTGTGATTTCATGCACGAATTGTTCGTCACTTGCATGTATTTTCTTTGCATACATACTCACCTAGGCTCGTGTGTATATACTAGAAAATACAAGTGACAAGTGGGATATTCCACAGTATGCCACTCGAAACCATTGTATATATGTCCTTTATATCCCGAATAAACATGTCCACTTATAGTTATACATTACTTCAAACAATTTCTATTTTTTCGACAACGCAAATATCGCGAAATGAAGGTATCATAAATATAAAGTGTAATCTTTGAGACTTGTATGTGTTTCTCGGATTACTTAGCATTAGTAAAGCTATTCTCAAACTCATTAATTGTTCATGAGGTAACCTTCCAATCACTGGCAATTGTGTCAAATCAGGTCACGTGATGCACCCTGATACCCCCAAAAAGTCCCCCCACAGTATTTTGAAATGATTTCAAATTCCTTGGACTGCACCTCGGACTGGAACAAATAGCGCAGGCTTTGAAATGATGTCAAGTCCATATTTTAAGTATTCTTTTTCTCAACATGTTTCAAGTCCTTATTATCGGCCTTAAACATAACTTAGAATATGCTATTGATAGTAAATAAAAAAAAGAAAAATACTCTGTCCGACTAATAATAATAATGAACAGATCAAGAACTAAATGTAATAAATGTTAAAAAGTCCTTTTCTAAGTATAGTATGCAGATTGTTAATATAAATATCTCCGCGCTATTAAAATTGAAAACATCTCCAAAAAAGTGCCTCCTGGATCAAAATCGAGCTAAACATCCACCGCCATACATTTCTTTACGCTAAGTTTCTTAAACTATTTCATTAATTCTATTATGCCAATCGTTTGTGTGAAGGATATATCTCATGTTGTTTAAGCCGAATATTTATTTTCTAGCAAGTTTTCTTCATTGTAGAACAACTATGTTGAAATATTTCAATTATAAACTACAAAGAAAACAGCTGAATATTTGGTTTGAGTGTATGACGTCACTGACACTACCAAAGATTCGTAAACATATAATACTTCCAATTCGAATTTTCAGAAAACAAACTATCTAGTTATCATTTGACTCTTTGAGAGTCTTTCAATGCTGTTACAATGAAGATTAAGCCAAATTAAGTAATTGGAAAGACTTTTAAAAAACTCTGGGAAAATATTCGGTTTTAATTTATATCGTGAGGTTCAAAAAACTGTTTCCCTTACCACTGAAAAAGAAAGGTTCGGGCTATTAACAAAGTGAAATTCCTCGTAATGAGTTTTTGTGACGCAAATTATAACAAAATCAGGGATTTTCAATTTTTAGTTCGATTAAAATGAAGTTAAAATCTGCGCTGTTTTTGTTTTAAAAAGAAAATCCCAGATCGTTAATTAAGTTGTGACATAGATTACTTTGATCAAAATGAAGTCAAATTCTACGTTTTTTTGTGACGCAACTATAACGAATCAGAGATTTTCAATTTTTAGTTAGATTAAAATGAATTTACAATCGGCTGCGCTGTTTTTGTTTTAAAAAGGAAATACTAGATCTTCAATTAAGTTGTGACACATGCAGTTTAGCTTGATCAAAATGAAGTCAAATTCTACGTTGTTTGTGATGCAAATTATAACGAAATCAGAGATCTCATTTAATTTTTAACTTGATCAAAATGAAGTTAAAATCTGCGCTGTTTTTTGTTTTAAAAAGAAAATCCTAGATCTTTAATTAAGTTGTGACATAGTTTACCTTGATCAAAATGAAGTCAAATTCTACTTTTTTTGTGACGCAAATAATAACGAAATCAAAGATTTTCATTTTTTAGTTTGATGAAGTTAAATTCTTCGCTGTTTTTATAGTAAAAAGGAATTCAAATTCTAATTTTCAATTAAATTGTGATATAGTTTACCTTGAACAATATGAAGTCAAATTCTACGTTGTTTTCAAACGCTGATTCATCCTCGTTCCAGCCTTCAAACTCCAGCAGCTCACATACTTGACTCCCTCTAGCAGGTAGTTTCTTGAAGTTCACCGCAATACATCTCCAAGGAAGGCGAGAACACTGATGGATGCATGCCATGTCATCGTAGACTTGGACAGTACTGATGATTCCATGTCGTTGGCGTTTATTTCTTGTTGTGTCAAAGTAGAACATATGGCATGGGTTCGGGTCAGTCGTTTGTGAGAATTGATAGAAGTCTGATATAAGTTGTAGTTGGAAGGAATCTTCAAACAAAATGAAGAAAGAAGCAAAAAACGCAAAAGAAAAGACTTGCATCTTCAACAGTATCTTTTAGCAACTTTTTGGGGATTTTGTCGGCTTGAAACGTTGTGGCCTAGTCGCGGTGAAAAACACCTTTCTATGGCAATTGAGACACAATGAACTCAGTTATATTTTGAGAGATTGGAATTAACTAGTAGCAACTGTCGCCCTACCGCTGAGTGATCCTCTGAGATCAACTAGCTTCAGTTTTCCTACGTTGTGCGGTCCACTGCGATGGCTTGCGAACATCTCCGATCATATGTGAATATACTTTGTGATCGTGCTTATCTATATGTGGTTAGTGTTTTCCAATGATGTGGACGATCTAGTGCGATCGTCTGCGATCATATGTGAATATACTTTGTGATCGTGCTTATCTATATGTGGTTAGTGTTTTCCAATGATGTGGACGATCTAGTGCGATCGAATATACTTTGCGATCGTGCTTATCTATATGTGGTTAGTATTTTCCATTTATGTGGACGATCTAGCGCGATCGTCTGCTATCATATGTGAACTACCAGTGCAAACGAATACAATTACAGGCCCGTGACTCCGCCTTTTTCTGTCATGTGAAATCAAGTCGGCGATATTCTTCAATTCTATGCATTGTATCGTACATAATAAAAGTCCAAGTCAGTGGGATATATTTTTCAATCATCATTAAATAATATGTATACCTTTGAAAAAAAAACTGATTGCGTACACAATGAAAACAATAATATCGTAAATATCACAAAAATATTGGAAACTTCGGTTCAGTTCATTTATCCACACAACAGTGGAACCCTTCTAATATGTATGTTCAGAAAACTGGAATTCTGTACGGGCCCCTACCTGATGACATAATTTTTGGGCGATCCCAAAATTTCCCAAAGTTGCAAGTAGAACCTCCTAAAACCTTAAAAAATCAACTCCAGATAAACTAGGCATCTTGGCCCTAGCATTGTCCGGTTTTTATAATTAGAGGGATTTCACTTTATGTACTCCAACAAAAGAGTTAAGTCCAAGTTATACATACTTTTGCTCGATTTAAAAAAAGTATATACAAGCAAAAATTATTTTTATACAAAAATTGATATTTTCACGTCACGTAAACTGATCGTATTTTTACATGTGTTCAAATACGATATTTCTCAGTACTTGGCAGAAATCCCTGTAAACCACTGTTATTTATATAATAAACTATTATGTTTTGTATAACAGATTTTTGTTTTAACTAGTAGAAGATCTTAAACTTCACAAAAAGGGTGTTTCTTAATGACAAAGACAGGGCTATTGACAGTTTCAGATCTGTTTTTAAACAAGTTCAAACTTTTAACTTCAACTTATTTATACTTTTATTCTATAAAATAATAAAAACTTTAACTTCAAGTTATTTATACTTTTATTCTATAAAATAATAAAAACTTTAACTTCAAGTTATTTATACTTTTATTCTATAAAATAATAAAAACTTTAACTTCAAGTTATTTGTACTTTTATTCTATAAAATAATAAAAACTTTAACTTCAAGTTATTTATACTTTTATTCTATAAAATAATAAAAACTTTAACTTCAAGTTATTTACACTTTTGTTCTATAAAATAATAAAAACTTTAACTTCAAGTTATTTACACTTTTGTTCTATAAAATAATAAAAACTTTAACTTCAACTTATTTATACTTTTATTCTATAAAATAATAAAAACTTTAACTTCAACTTATTTATACTTTTATTCTATAAAATAATAAAAACTTTAACTTCAAGTTATTTATACTTTTATTCTATAAAATAATAAAAACTTTAACTTTAGGTTATTTATATTTTTGTTCTATAAAATAATAAAAACTTTAACTTCAGGTTATTTATATTTTTGTTCTATAAAATAATAAAAACTTTAACTTCAAGTTATTTATATTTTTGTTCTATAAAATAATAAAAACTTTAACTTCAAGTTATTTATATTTTTGTTCTATAAAATAATAGTGTACCAATCGTCTCGTTGCAGGGGATGTAAACAAATCGTGAGAAAATCTTCTTCTTGCTCAAATTAGCGACGGGAGATATGTAATGCAATCAAGTTAACTCTACTGGAATACGAAAAGTCATACAAACACACAACACCTGCACCTATATGCGTGCACAAAATTATTATTATTATTTTTTTACGACAAAGGGCTAAAGCTCTAAACGTCAGTAAAGTTTTAAGTCAACATTTTTTACGGTGTTACAAATCTCATTATATTACCTATCGTTTATACCAAACACCAACGCAGCCTATACTAGTTTTCTGGCTTTTTCCATTCAGGCCCGTAGGCCTGCGACAATAGAGAATAAACCAGAAGTTCATAACCATTCTAGGCTTGCTACAAGTCTCGCTCGTTGAATTTTCCGTTGATTGCATGGGGTTCCTGTGTTTTCCGAAAATCAAATCGGCCGAGAGCTTTCCGAAGAGAATCACGAGAAAGAATGGAGAAAGACGATTTGATTTTATAGTCTATGGCCATTCCATTCTATAGCCATTCAAACATAAATAAATAAACATTGACAAAAAAAGGAAAATAATAAGACAGAAGAATTATATTTAAATATCCAGTTCAATTAAAGATTATAAAGAAATGCATGGAGCTGAATGTTTGGGTTTGGTATATATATGACGTTACAAACTCATCTAAAGGTTTTTAAAAATACTCACAATACTTCTAATTGGAATTTTCAGTAAACGGTAACGGTAACGTGATCTTGGCATCAACATTGCTAAAGACTTATCTTGGAATGAACACATCATGACAATAACTGTTAAATGCAATAGAATGCTAGGCTTTATTAAGCGTAACTGCGTGGGTGATTTAAATCGCGATGCTTTGAAGCAATTGTACGTTTCTCTGGTGCGCTCAAATATGTGTTTTTGCTCTTAAGTCTGGGCACCGCAGTCTTCTATTTACAACTTACTTTTAATAATAGAAAATAGAAAAATAGAAAATCCAGAGAAGAGCTACTAGATTTATTTGCAAAAGATCTGATTTAAACTATAATGAACGCCTAAGAACACTGAACTTATTACCAATTGACTACTGGCTCGAATATCTAGACCTTATTTTTTTTCTTTAAATCTAAAGCTGGCGAAGTTAAGCTAGATCTATCCAGTTACTTGACCTACTGTAACAGTCGTACCCGTAAATCGAAATCAGGCCTTAACTTTAACTTACTCAGCTCAAAAACTTCTCTTTTCAGGGATTCCTTTTTTGTCAGAATAGTTCCCTTATGGAACTCATTACCAATAGATATTAAGTCTTGTGCATCTGTCGGATGCTTTAAAAGTAAGCTTACATCTCTTTATCATAATAGCTTCATTAGTGTTTTTGACCCTGATAATGTCCGTACTTATAAGTTAGTCTGTTCTTAGTGTCATCACGTTAACGTTATCAGTCTATCTGTAGATGTTAGAGCGATTTTACTTGGCCCATGAATGAATAACAAATTAGTTAGTAGTAGATAATTACTTTATTTTCACCTTATTTTCTCACTAGCTATACATTTTTCTTTCACGGGCAAAGTATACAGTCTTTCTAGTTTAAATCATAATTAGCTTGCCTCTCACCCTAGGTGTATTATATTATATAGTATATTTATTAATTTTTCATATATATTTTTTCTTATTGGCGTTTAATTAGGGGTTGGGTGAGTTGGGATATTCCTATTGGGTGGGACGTTGGTGTACTGTATTGTAAAGGGGACTTCGTATCCTATTATACAACATACAACACCTGCTCTATGGGCGAATCTTGAAAATAAAATAAAAATTAAAAAAATATCGAATTATTATGACTCTTTGGGAGCCCTTTAGTGTAGTTAAGGCCCGTGCAAACGCACGCAACATTGTTGGACCAACATGGTTGCTCCAACATGGTTGCTCCAACATGTTGGGCCCGTTTAAACACCCTGTTGGATGATGTTGGATGAAACTCATCCAACATTTCTTTTGTTCTCGTGTTCAACAAACCATATCGCAACAATGTTGGCCAACAATGTTGCGTGCGTTTGCTCGGGCCTATAGAGTGAAAGTTTAGCTAAAGTAAGAATTGAAAGATTTAGATCCAAGTTTGCCTGTTCACTTTACTTTTTTGGCTATGAAACTGTGAATACCACGTGGACGAATATATTTATATAAGAAAAACGGTTATTTAAAATGATACGGGATGGACCATTAGATATTTGAGGGGTTTTGGGCTATTTTGTGCGGGATATTTATTTTTTATTTGTTTTTGGACTCGAGGTAGCTTCCTACCAGCTGAGTCGACCTTCAGAACAAACACAAGGTCAACCAATCAGAATTGAGGATTTGACATCATATTGTAATTAGCATTTCCCATTATTCTGCCAAGAGAATTAATGAAATACGAGTTCTTCCTTCTTTAAATTAATCGTAAACCGTATAGTCAAACTCATGGTGGAATTATATTTCAATCAACAAGAAAAGTCTATATACATTATATACATAGCTACATTATATACAAGCTACATTATATACTCGAAAAATGCTAAAAAATTGCTAACCCTAACCCTAACCCTTTCGGGGAAGGCGATCAACTCAGCTGGATGCAGCATACTCTCAAACGGCTTAAGGTGACTCGACCCAATATTTTTACACTAACAATGAACCTCATATACTTAATTGATTGATTCTGATTTCAAATCATGTATACCACATATATTACATATAGACTAAAGTATAATGTGATATTATTTTGAGGAGATCGGATTGCATATCATATCACGTGGTAATGACGTCACAACTGTTTTAACTCGAAATCGAATTTTATCCTTCAGCCGCATTTTCTAGGGAAATGCTTTATCCTGCCTATACCTTGAGTGTTTGTCTTCCTCTGGGAGCAGTTTCATTGAAAACGAATTTGGAGATATTGAGGGATATAGAATTAAGAGTATAATTTTATGTAAAAACAAAACAATAGACTTCCCGCAGCCAAAACTACTACCCCTAAGGTGTCTATTTACAAAACAACATCAACATTTTATTCTAATATATCCCTAATACTTGCTCGAAAAATTAGAAGGCAATCCAGTTCAAGCGATGTTCACTTCAAGCGCTCATTCTAAAGTCACTTTCACGAAAACTGAGATCATGCCAAAACTCGTCGATTTTTTCTTCTTGGATTTGTTTCAGGACTACAACAGTTACTGATCAATGAACCACACTTTCCCCGAATTTCACGTCCATTGATAACTTCCAAGGCCGCCTAAAATAACAAAACTCTAAACTGAGTACTAAAATACCCGGGAACAGAATTGCCACTATCATCACCATTATTAACAATCACGAGTGATTTTCAATGTTTGCAGCGCAATACCGTATTTACTTCAATAAGCGCCGCCCCCGAATAAGTGCTATATTCTTCAGTTCAAAATAATTATATTTCACCGCTCACCTATCAATTTATCTGCCCAATATTCGTACTTCTGATCAAGAGGGGGACAGTTAGCTAAAGCGATAGCATAGGACCCAGGCCCGCTCTGAAAATCAGGCTAGGGGACAGTGAATTCAAGAAAAATGTAATAAGTGCTGCGCTTACGTATCAAAGATACCGTTTGGAATTTTGAAAACAATGCCATTACCATATATGGTATTGTAGGTGAGAAGTAACAAAAAACTTTGACTTAGCGCGCGAGATTTTTTTCTTTTTTTAACAGGTTGAGATTGCAACATAACAATAGGCATATCTTTGATACGTCGCTTGTTCGAGTAAATATTGTATTTCAAAAACTCCCCCACCCCCCCCACCCCAACCCCCATATTTTATTTCAAAAATTCAAATAACTACTACAAATATATCTTCGCTCAGTTTTTGAAAAAAAAAGGTGTCATTTACTTATCTCATATAACATAAAATTTTCTTTTTGTACTCAGTTTGTTCATACTCTCGAAAACGCCGGACGAAAGGCTGCCATTTTTATCGAGACGTACGGTCTTTTTCTCCAAAAAAGGTAATAATGTTGGTGGTGGAGATGATGGTGATTATCTAACCATCATCACCACCATCATCATCAACATTACTGTCATTATAACCATGATAACTATTAAAAGATCCAGTCCTTCAGAAACGACAAAAAGTTACTGGATCAAGAACCACTGATTGAGAAACACAACTGCCTTCGACAACAAGTTATCTTATCGTACTTTGACTGAGAACTTAATTGTCTGTGTGAAAGCGTCATAAAAGACAAAAAAACGATGACAATACTCAAGTTTCACGTTATCTAGTACCGCTGCTCTATATGGTCCTATTTGACAAAAGGAACATTTGCACCGGCTAAGCCTCGATTTGTTGTCAAAATATTTACAACTTTCACGCAAAGCACGAAAAAATGGTATCACCTAACAATAGAAAACACATTTAAATTTACTCCCAATCGAAATTACCCCTGTGCAGTGCCCCTTTTGTCAAATTGTACAGCGGTGCTAGATAACATGAAAATGGAGTATTGAAACCTTTTCGAGTTGGTTTTGAAGCGATCAGAAAGTGTCCCTGACCAACGGGTGTTGAGTGATTGTTTTATTGCTAAGGAATTTCCATCATCTTTTAAACCAATAGGATCACGAGAATCGTAGCTTAGATGTGAATTATTCATAGTATTTAATTTCGAAGCAGGTCGATCTCTCGCTTGATACACTGAGTAACTAAGCAAAAAAGCTGCTTATTGTATCATTTTTGGAGCAATTGATAAATTTTTATCCATATTCTTTTTGTTATTAAGAAAATGAGACTTTGACATTTCCCTCGGGTTGTTATTTCGTCGTCTTGAGACGTTTGTTCATTTTGGATTACATCAGGCCACACTTGTAAAACAACATGGATTTTTGCTTTTGGTTGAACTTTAGAAGAATTTTTTTCTTGGTTTTCGCTGGTTTTCAGTTGGCGACCACAATAAATGGTGAGTACGGAATATTGAATATATTTTATAATTTCTTATTTTCAGTTGTTTGAAATCTATGAAAGCGAACCACGCGATCGAATGTTCGATCGTTATGTAAATTGCAAATGGACATTTCCGTGCCGTCAGTTCTTATGCAACCTGTTTGGAAGACTTTCAAATATTGTTCTTTTCTATTTTGTAATATTCAGTGTCTTTGTTTTATTTTTGATAATTTTAAGATAAAAATTGTTGTTGTTGTAGTTTATTAACCATAATTATTTTTTGACAACTGATTACAACAAATTTCGTCAGTCAAACGTGAAATGGGCAATACAAAAACAAAAATGAAACGAGAATGGCCTTTTTGTTTTCAACATTAATTGCAGATTTTTTTAGAACTACACACATCATAGATTAGTGAAACAAACTTTAAGGTTTACTATTTTATTCTATTATTCCTTATTTCACAAACGGCTGGATATCAATGCACTGTAGCAATGTAAAGAGAACAAATGCAAAACACTTCAACGGTCTACGGTTACACTCTAAACTTTCCCATAAAGACTGGTTCCCATATAATCGTTATTATTCAACAAAATCAGTCGAACGGATGTTGAAGCTAATGTTGAAGCCGTTTACCCGGGCCTTAAGAGAACAAGGCTTAACGAATATATGAGAGAACAGTTGAAAAGCAAGCCACACTTTTTTCCTTTACAGCGGGATGATTTTCTGTTTCTCTTTAAGTTGTGTTCAAGCTTGTTCAATAACGTATTTCTGTTTTGTTGATTGTCTTTCAGTATCAAACCAAATGAAAACTTATATTCGTTGATATTTTTCCACTCAGTTTTGGCTGATTTGATAATTTGATATTACTTACATTATTTTGGCAGCAGTGCCAAACATTTTCGTAGTAGGCCAAAATGTCCTAACAGTATTGTCCAAGTTGACCCTACGAGCAGAGGTTTTTACATTTTTCGTCGCACTTAGAGTAGGAGAAAAAAACCTCTGCTCACAGGGTAGTCCATGATTGACGATTACACTTATAATTATAAAAATGTTTGAAGCTAATTTATGAACTTAAACAGACTAGTTAAACTTTGGAAAGCTGTTTATTAAATGTGTATTTCTTATGTCTGATGTTTTGTTTTTGTTTTCAACAGGTGAAAGTATTTTAGATCTTATCCGAGGTGAGACATCACACACGTATTATTCTACATTCAAATACTTGTCAATGATCTATTTCTTATTAACCCGATAAAGTGTGTGAAAAAGAGTGGAATAGGCAGATAACGAGTTATTTTCTTTAACTTTTGAGATTTAGTGTACAAATTAAAGTGGAAGCGTGGTTGCCATAAAACATGTGCAACAAATAACAATATATATGTCAGGGGATACTAGTCAGATTAGAGTGAATACCGTATAAACTATACTTATATATATGCAGTGTAATTAGTCAGACTACACATGCAGTTTGTTACTCCATATTCCCACTCTAGCTATAATTTCACGGTATTCCCTCTAATCTGACTAGTACCCCCTGACTACAATCATGTTCAAAATACCTTGGGACATTATCTGGTTTTAACATGAAAAATATTTCAACATCATTTTTCCGTTTCCCCCTCTCCCCCGTTTCAATGTTGAATTGTGGGAATGGGAAACGGTTGTCATTTGAAAGACCAATCAACATTGCTTAGGGGGGATGGGGTTTGCACATCAAAATGATAGATTTTGCATATATTTTTAAACGCAAACAAAAACGCCCATGAAAAAGTGGCAATGTCCCACAATTTTGCACATGATTGTAGTTGACTGCTGCACATCTTTTATGGCAACAACCACTCTTCTACTTTTATTTGTTTGATCATTCGTAAATTTGTTTGTCTGTCTTTCTGTCTTTTACTTCGTTTACCTTGTATATTTGTATTAAGATCCAACTTCCAAATCATTTCTTTTACCCATTCATATCATCATCAGTACCTCGATCCGGGCCTCCTCTGGCTAAAAATCAAAACCCCGTATGTCGTAAAGCCCAGATGCTCCATAGTGATATCCTGAAGAACGCTTCCCTCGAAGGACAGCTTAAAGCTGGTAACTTTACATACATGGGAGACGTCCACAATATGCAGGAATGCATGGGAATGTGTTGCTCCAGCAAGAAATGTCAACTTGCTTATCTCGATAAAAACAAATGCTATGGTGTGAAGTGTTTCAGCGAGAAACTGTGCAAGGTTACTGCTGGTATTGGTACTGAAGATGTCAAGATATCATTGATGGTCAAGAATGATATTAACAGAAAAGGTACCAGGCAAAGTTCTCTTTGTAGATTTATATTGATTTTGCCAGTACAGTATTCGTTAGTTTTCGGGGAGAGGAACGGATCAGGAAAGAGAAAGAAACACAATTCAAAAGACCTTAAAATAAACTGGGAAATAAGAGAAACCACTTGAAAGAAAGGGAGAGGGAGAAACAGGGTCCAAAGAACCTTAAAATAAAATGGGAGGTGGGAGAAACCACTGGAAAAATAAGGAAGGAGAAATGCTGCTTATCATAGGCCAGCATTAAATCAGGGACGGCGCTAGTTTGATTGTGAAAGAAGTTAGTGAAGAAGTGAGTGAGTGACTTCAAGTTTTAAAACGTTCTACCAAAACCACAAACTGATTTGCAATCCACGAGTTGGAAAGGTTGTCAAAGGCAACACAACCATTCCGGGTTTAGTACAGGTATACAAGTACAGACTAACTATTGAAATATTGCCAGTTGCTGTTTGAGAAATATTGTTCTAGTTTTAATTAATTTTGTTTTTGTTTATCTAGCCTACGTTACAGCATATATTGTTGTTGTTCTGGTTGCTTTTGGCGCTGCCATCAGTGGAACAGTATGGGCTGTATTTATCTTTGTGAAAAGGTTTGTATATCCTTTACTTAAGACACCAAAATATTTTTTTACTTGTTTGCTTGCTTGAATGTTTGTTGTTGTTTTTTTGTTTGATTTTTTTTTCTGTCAATCTTTCTATGTGGCCATTTGTTTGTGTGAATATTTTTTGTTTGTTTGCTCGTTTTTGTCTGACTCCCTTGCAATGTGACCGCTTGTTTGTTGTTTGTTGTTTTCTGTTGTTGTTGTTGTTTTTTTTTTTTTTGCTAGTTCGATATCGTTTCAAGTTGTTTCTGTATTTTACGCTATATTTTTTTCCCAGTCAATTTCTTTTCTTTTATTCTTGTGCTGTTTCTTGTTTATTGTTTCATCTTATAATTTGTCTGAATTTCTTACTCTACGTTCACAGATACCGGGTAACGACAGGCAAATCAGAAAAATTAACAAATGAAGAAGACGAAGAAGAAGCTGCGGTATAAATCATATTTTTACCAATTCAAAATATACTTATTTCAATAAAGTTAGTCGCCAAAAACCTACAAAGCTGGGACCGGGGAGGATCATAGCAATTCAGTACTCATTACCAGCTTTTTAACTACTTGTTCAAGCTAGTGAATGCTCACATGAAATTTAATATTTCAAACCGGCATCAATAGCTATTAAAATATACGGAAGTCTGTAAAATGTATATAGCCATTAGAGCTTTTTGGTGTTAAACATTATTGAAAATGTTATCCAATTCAATTGCTTTGATTCCTCAAATTCCAATAAATAATTCATTATTTAAAATAATATTAATGAAAACCGGCTAGAATACCTTCATCCTTTCCCAGCTTTCTGCATGCGTTCGCCGACTGATTTCATTTATTTCTATTATTGATATATTTTTTTTTGTTTCATTTTAGGTTTACTAAACAAACAGAAAAAAAAATACTAAAAACACAACAGATTTACCGATTAAAGCGTCGAAAGAAAAGGGCGACTCTTCAAGACGATTATGTCCAAAAAATGGGTTTTCGTCGTTATTTAAGTGGTTTTTCACTTCAGCCAAAGAAAATGGAAAATCTGGTCGCAAGAATCCGAGCTATCGTTGATGCTAGCCTTTGCATCTAAATAGATTCATTAGCATCGATCTCTTCTTTGCTTGCCATTGAACTAACTTACTTTCGCTCGAGAATTTTCAGTGTCAACATTATTTAAATCAGTTGTACGTGAAGGACATTATATTATTATTATTACTACAGCGTCTTGAAAAATGTTGATGCCTTTGCTAGAGAACAATGCCGTTAAATACAATGTGTTTAAGGTGTTTTTGTTCCAACACCATTTCAAACGGTTGTAGATGAAGTTATATTAATACAGGGTATTGAAAAATGTTGGTTGCAGAATATGTTTGCTTAAATAAAATGTAATGTGTTTGTTGTAAAATAAATTTATAGAAACGATTAGATAATTGTTGTGTGCATGGTTGCAAGGGAGTGGGATTAATAACGCCGGGCACTTTTAAAAATCTTTGAACCACATGGATTAGACTCTTTTATAAAATAACTATTTGAAATCACGCATTTTGATTGGTTGAGGCGCGTGCTTTACGAGAGCACACAGCACGCGCACACAGCACGCGCGTTTGCATGTTGATCAATTTGTATTTTATAAAAGAAATAAAAAACTTTCTTTCTGTGCTGTATGCAGTTATAAAGCACTTGGGGATTGTCAGAACACTCGAGAAGTGTTGAGAAGCACTCCGCTTCGCGTCGTGCTTCTCTTAACACTTCTCTCGTGTTCTGACAACCCCGCGTGCTTTATAACTGCACACAGCACGCGCACACAGCACGCGCGTTTGCATGTTGATCAATTTGTATTTTATAAAAGAAATAAAAAACTTTCTTTCTGTGCTGTATGCAGTTATAAAGCACTTGGGGATTGTCAGAACACTCGAGAAGTGTTGAGAAGCACTCCGCTTCGCGTCGTGCTTCTCTTAACACTTCTCTCGTGTTCTGACAACCCCGCGTGCTTTATAACTGCACACAGCACGCGCGCGCGTTTTCTATTCCTTCAATAAAAACCATTGTGTGCATTTTTAATAAATGGATGTGCTGCATTTTAGGACAGCGGACTTAATTCGTGGATTTGACTTATTCAAAATGTATCCAATCACAGGCGTCATGTAAAGTCATTGATACACATATCATGAAAAAAGAACATGCCTTAGAAGGCCTGGAATGACTGATATGGTAGTTCCTGCTACCCGGTCATATTTGTATCATGTCTATAAGTACATCTACGTCACTACAACGATGGGTTTTGATTGGTTCTTACCCTTATGAAGTAATAATGAATATAATAATGATTATCAAAATATTCCCACGGTCATTTGCCGTCAATGGCCTCTTTCCAAAGTTCTTTGTGGCCATCAACATCTTCCTAAGTTCTTTAAACCAGCGTCTCCCAAGAATCCTTTACGGCATTCAGCGACTTTCTACCAGACCTCATCTGCGATCAGCTTCGTCCTTAAATTCATTGCTCCAATCATATCCAGGTGATTTTAAGCGCGCGCTTCTGGTTAGTATTAGCCAATCAGAAGCATTTTTGTCGCATCGCCAACAGTTCCAAAATGGCGTCGTTCGGGAGAGTTGTTTCCCGTGTTCACCCTCTATAAATACGTCCTTAACATAACTTTTCATTAAAAAAAATTATATATAACTTGGACAACAAACGATCTCTGCTGCTCTTTCAGCAATAAAATAAAAAATAAAACAAAACCCAAATGCCTTTAAAAGTAACCCAAATCACTGCTGTTTCTAGGCGCCATTTTGGAACTATTCGTTTTAACAAACAATCCTTTGCGCGTTTTGTAGCGAGAACATCTTTATCAGGATTCGATTATTCTTCACAATTACCGCTACTTCCCAGTAGCCTTTGCAGCTTGTTAATGTCGATCTATCAGCAATGTTTGTACCTTATATATTTATTAAAAACAAGGCAATAAAACCATGAAACAATTTCTTATAACAAATATTCCTTTTAACTGACTTTCTAGTGTTGCAAAATGGCAGAATTTTATTTCCTGACTTTTTTTTTTTGTCTCAGGTGCTCAACAACATCAATGGTAACTAGCAGCAGCCAAAAACCGTTCGAAAAACGCACTAAAACAATTAAGAGGATTTTGGGCAGACCTCTATTGATAAGCCAATAAATCAACATTCAAAAACCAAACCTAAAGAATAGGGTCAATAGCCACCTTAAATTAAGGTTGACCGTTTTGTCTGTTAGCACCCGTTGAAGGTTACCATGATAAGACCTGAAAACGTTAACTTCAACAGCAGAGCTATTTTATATTTTCAAAGAGTTTAATTATGCTACAATTTGCCTTTATAGAACTTTGAAGGTCGCTTGATAGTTAAATCCTCGGCAATGAAGTCATTTTCATTTATCGCTAGTTTGAGTTACTTCATTACTTCATATTGAACGCAGCCGCTCACCCTTTCCTTGATAACAAAACAAAACTCACCACGCTAACCCAACCTCGACGCTCTCTTATTTACAGAAGGTAAAAGAGCGAGTCAGTTTTCGATTGATTCAGTTTGAAATAGTCTAAACGTTCGTGTCAACAACCAATTCTAATATGAATATATATAATAATAATTCTGATATGTAGTCAAATACAAAAAGACCGAGGACTGATGTCTGTATATATTCTCATAACACCTTTATGTTTATAGTGTCCAATCGCCTTCCACAACGTTTTCTTAATAGGTGTATCCCAATAACTGCTCTCTAATTTTACGGTTTTCGGCTTTCTATGAATTCAGACATTCTAACGGCTAGTTTGAAATACGCTTTTGGCTGCTGTCAATCAAAAACATTTCACAAATAATCGGAGATCGCACAAAGTCGAAAACTGCATTTAAAGAGTTTTATTTGGGTGACATCTCTTGATAAGTCAATAAATCAACATTGAAAAACCAAACCTTAAGAATAGGGTCAATAGCCACCTTAAATTAATGGTGATCGTTTTGTCTGTTAACTTCAACGACATAACTATTTTATTTTTTCAAAGAGTTTAATTATGCTACAATTTGCTTTGATATACTTTGAAATTCGCTTGATAGTTTTTGAAAAGTTTTTGTAGTTGGAGTTACTTCATTACTTCATGTTGAACGCAGCCGCTCAACCTTTCCTTGATAGCAACACTAAACTCACCACGCTCACCCAACCTCGACGCTCTCTTACTTACAGAAGGTCAAAGAGCGAGTCAGTTTTCGATTGATTCAGTTTGAAATATTCTAAACTTTCGTGTCAACAGCCAAACCTATGAAGCAAATTCTCACAACGAAAGTTCCTCTCTCAAGAAGTGAAAGTAAAAATCCAAATCCAGTGAAGTAAAGGAATACCTAGCAAGAATTTCATTGCATGGTTAAGGATTGTCTCAAGTGATTTAACACTGATGTCATGTAAATGCAGTATCAGTTGCTTTCAACTCAGAGGGGTATTGAACATTCTAGCATGTTCAAAATTTATAGTTTTTTAAGGTTTTTTTTTGTACCTCTCTTGGCAAATTCAAACCCTTTCGCATCAGTGGCAAGTGTCACCAAGCGGTGTCAAGTTCTTCGTAGCCATGCACCATTATTTCAAAACGATTACAGAATTTGAATCAGTTCGTTGTACGACGTGAATATACCTCTAGATGAGAATAAATGTCTTCATTATTCTCGTAGAAAATTTAAAATAGATTGATAGATTTGCGTACCATATCAGTGATTCTCCTATAAAGAACGTCGTTCGTGCCTTCTTCCATATACATAGCACAAGCATCTATATAACTTGATTTGTTATTAAAATACAAAGAAATTCACAAATATGTTAGTATCTCGATGAGAATACAATAGCTTGTAATTAAGCTCTATCGTGTTCACTGTTTGCAATCAAATCCAAAAAAAAAACGAGGACAGATGTCTGTATATATTCTCATAACACCTTTATGTTGAAAGTGTCACATCACCTTCCACAGCGTTTACTTAATAGGTGTATCCCAATAACTGCTCTCTAATTTTACGGTTTTCGGCTTTCTACGAATTCAGACATTCTAACGGCTAGTTTGAAATACGCTTTTGGCTGCTGTCAATCAAAAACATTTCACAAATATTCGGAGTTCCCACAAAATCGAAAACTGCATTTAAAGAGTTATATTTGGGTGACATCTCTTGATAAGTCAATAAATCAACATTCAAAAACCAAACCTTAAGAATAGGGTCAATAGCCACCTTTAATTAATGGTGATCGTTTTGTCTGTTAGCTTCAACAACACAGATATATTATTTTCTCAAAGAGTTTCATTGTGCTACAATATGCTTTGATAAAACTTTGAAGGTCGCTTGATAGTTTTTAAAATCCTCGGCTATGAAGTCATATTTATTTTTCACTGTTTGAGTTACTTCATTACTTCATATTGAACGCAGCCGCTCAACCTTTCCTTGATAGCAACAAGAAACTTACAACGCTCACCCAACCTCGACGATCTCTTATTTACAGAAGGTAAAAGAGCGAGTCAGTTTTCGATTGATTCAGTTTGAAATAGTCTAAACGTTCGTGTCAACAGCCAATTCTAATATGAATATATATAATACTAATTCTGATATGTAGTCAAATACAAAAAGACCGAGGACTGATGTCTGTATATATTCTCATAACACCTTTATGTTGAAAGTGTCCCATCGCCTTCCACAACTTTTTCTTAATAGGTGTATCCTAATAACTGCTCTCTAATTTTACGGTTTTCGACTTTCTGCAAATTCAGACATTCTAACGTCTAGTTTGAAATACGCTTTTGGCTGCTGTCAATCAAAAACATTTCACAAATAATCGGAGCTCGCACAAAGTCGAAAACTGCATTTAAAGAGTTTTATTTGGGTGACATCTCTTGAAAAGTCAATAAATCAACATTCAAAAACCAAACCTAAAGAATAGGGTCAATAGCGGCCACCTTCAATAAAGGTTCATCGTTTTCTCTGTTAGCACCCGTTGAAGGTTACCATGATAACACCTGAAAACGTTAACTTCAACAGCATGAGCTATTTTATTTTTTCAAAGAGTTTAATTATGCTACAATATGTTTTGATAGAACTTTGAAGGTCGCTTAATAGTTTTTGAAATTCTCGGCAATGAAGTCATTTTCATTTATCGCTAGTTTGAGTTACTTCATTACTTCATATTGAACGCAGCCGCTCACCCTTTCCTTGATAACAAAACAAAACTCACCACGCTCACCCAACCTCGACGCTCTCTTATTTACAGAAGGTAAAAGAGCGAGTCAGTTTTCGATTGATTCAGTTTGAAATAGTCTAAACGTTCGTGTCAACAGCCAATTCTAATATGAATATATATAATACTAATTCTGATATGTAGTCAAATACAAAAAGACCGAGGACTGATGTCTGTATATATTCTCATAACACCTTTATGTTGAAAGTGTCCCATCGCCTTCCACAACTTTTTCTTAATAGGTGTATCCTAATAACTGCTCTCTAATTTTACGGTTTTCGACTTTCTGCAAATTCAGACATTCTAACGTCTAGTTTGAAATACGCTTTTGGCTGCTGTCAATCAAAAACATTTCACAAATAATCGGAGCTCGCACAAAGTCGAAAACTGCATTTAAAGAGTTTTATTTGGGTGACATCTCTTGAAAAGTCAATAAATCAACATTCAAAAACCAAACCTAAAGAATAGGGTCAATAGCGGCCACCTTCAATAAAGGTTCATCGTTTTCTCTGTTAGCACCCGTTGAAGGTTACCATGATAACACCTGAAAACGTTAACTTCAACAGCATGAGCTATTTTATTTTTTCAAAGAGTTTAATTATGCTACAATATGTTTTGATAGAACTTTGAAGGTCGCTTAATAGTTTTTGAAATTCTCGGCAATGAAGTCATTTTCATTTATCGCTAGTTTGAGTTACTTCATTACTTCATATTGAACGCAGCCGCTCACCCTTTCCTTGATAACAAAACAAAACTCACCACGCTCACCCAACCTCGACGCTCTCTTATTTACAGAAGGTAAAAGAGCGAGTCAGTTTTCGATTGATTCAGTTTGAACTAGTCTAAACGTTCGTGTCAACAACCAATTCTAATATGAATATATATAATACTAATTCTGATATGTAGCCAAATACAAAAAGACCGAGGACTGATGTCTGTATATATTCTCATAACACCTTTATGTTGAAAGTGTCCCATCGCCTTCCACAACGTTTTCTTAATAGGTGTATCCCAATAACTGCTCTCTAATTTTACGGTTTTGGGCTTTCTGCAAATTCAGACATTCTAACGTCTAGTTTGAAATACGCTTTTGGCTGCTGTCAATCAAAAATATTTCACAAATAATCGGAGCTCGCACAAAGTCGAAAACTGCATTTAAAGAGTTTTATTTGGGTGACATCTCTTGATAAGTCAATAAATCAACATTCAAAAACCAAACCTTAAGAATAGGGTCAATAGCCACCTTCAATTAAAGGTGACCGTTTTGTCTGTTAACTTCAACGACAGAACTATTTTATTTTTTCAAAGAGTTTAATTATGCTACAATTTGCTTTGATATACTTTGAAATTCGCTTGATAGTTTTTGAAAAGTTTTTGTAGTTGGAGTTACTTCATTACTTCATGTTGAACGCAGCCGCTCAACCTTTCCTTGATAGCAACACTAAACTCACCACGCTCACCCAACCTCGACGCTCTCTTACTTACAGAAGGTCAAAGAGCGAGTCAGTTTTCGATTGATTCAGTTTGAAATATTCTAAACTTTCGTGTCAACAGCCAAACCTATGAAGCAAATTCTCATAACGAAAGTTCTTCTCTCAAGAAGTGAAAGTAAAAATCCAAATCCTGTGAAGAAAAAGTAAAGGAATACCTAGCAAGAATTTCATTGCATGGTTAAGGATTGTCTCAAGTGATTTAACACTGATGTCATGTAAATGCAGTATCAGTTGCTTTCAACTCAGAGGGATATTGAACATTCTAGCATGTTCAATATTTATAGCTTTTTAAGGATTTTTTTTTACCTCTCTTGGCAAATTCAAACCCTTTCGCATCAGTGGCAAGTGTCACCAAGCGGTGTCAAGTTCTTCGTAGCCATGCACCATTATTTCAAAACGATTACAGAATTTGAATCAGTTCGTTGTACGACGTGAATATACCTCTAGATGAGAATAAATGTCTTCATTATTCTCGTAGAAAATTTAAAATAGATTGATAGATTTGCGTACCATATCAGTGATTCTCCTATAAAGAACGTCGTTCGTGCCTTCTTCCATATACATAGCACAAGCATCTATATAACTTGATTTGTTATTAAAATACAAAGAAATTCACAAATATGTTAGTATCTCGATGAGAATACAATAGCTTGTAATTAAGCTCTATCGTATTTGCTATCAAATACAACAAAAAAACGAGGACAGATGTCTGTATATATTCTAATAACACCTTTATGTTGAAAATGTCACATCACCTTCCACAGTGTTTTCTTAATAGGTGTATCCCAATAATTGCTCTCTAATTTTACGGTTTTCGGCTTTCTGCAAATTCAGACATTCTAACGGCTAGTTTGAAATACGCTTTTGGCTGCTGTCAATCAAAAACATTTCACAAATATTCGGAGCTCGCACAAAGTCAAAAACTGCATTTAAAGAGTTATATTTGGGTGACCTATCTTGATAAATCAATAAATCGACATTCAAAAAAATCAAACCTCAAGAATAGGGTCAATATAGCCACCTTAAATCAAAGGTGATCGTTTTGTCAGTTAGCACCCGAAGGTTACAATGATAAGACCTGAAAACGTTAACTTCAACAGCATGAGCTATTTTATTTTTTCAAAGAGTTTAATTATGCTACAATTTGCTTTTATAGAACTTTGAAGGTCGCTTGATAGTTTTTGAAATCCTCGGCAATGAAGTCATTTTCATTTATCGTTAGTTTGAGTTACTTCATTACTTCATATTGAACGCAGCCGCTCACCCTTTCCTTGATAACAAAACAAAACTCACCACGCTCACCCAACCTCGACGCTCTCTTGTTTACAGAAGGTAAAAGAGCGAGTCAGTTTTCGATTGATTCAGTTTGAAATAGTCTAAACTTTCGTGTCAACAACCAATTCTAATATGAATATATATAATACTAATTCTGATATGCAGCCAAATACAAAAAGACCGAGGACTGATGTCTGTATATATTCTCATAACACCTTTATGTTGAAAGTGTCACATCACCTTCCACAGCGTTTCCATGATAGGTGTATTCCAATAATTGCACTCTAATTTTACTGTTTTCGGCTTTCTGCGAATTCAGACATTCTAACGGCTAATTTGAAATACACTTTTGGCTGCTGTCAATCAAAAACATTTCACAAATATTCGGAGTTCGCACAAAATCGAAAACAGCATTTAAAGAGTTTTATTTGGGTGAGCTCTCTTGATAAGTCAATAAATCAACATTCAAAAACCAAACCTCAAGAATAGGGTCAATAGCCACCTTAAATTAAAGGTGACCGTTTTGTCTGTTAACTTCAACAACAGTACTATTTTATTTTTTCAAAGAGTTTAATTATGCTACAATTTGCTTTGATATACTTTGAAGGTCGCTTGATAGTTTTTGAAATCCTCAGCAATGAAGTCATATTGGTATTTCGCTGTTGGAGTTATATTACTTCATTACTTCATATTGAACGCAGCCGCTCAACCTTTCCTTGATAACAACACAAAAGTCACAACGCTCACCCAACCTCGACGCTCGCTTGTTTACGGCAGGTAAAAGAGCGAGTCAGTTTTCTATTGATTATGCTTTCAGGCGAGAAGTTCACACTTGTGTGAACTCAGCCATGTTCTATTTTTTCAACAACGTTCAGTAAATCCATTGCAACATTGTTTTCTTCTTCTTCTTCTTCTTTCTTGTTGCCAAAGTTGTAAATAAAAGCTATTTATTTATGTTTAATTGGCTGTAAATTGGGTTTATTTGTGATTTTTATTCGTGTTATTGTTGGTGAATTTGATTTTCCATCGCTTCGTAGTTTTCACGGGTATCTGAGAGAACGTTACGCCCTGGGAACCTGGAAGCTTAACGAGACATAATCATGTCAAACAAATGACACAGAAAACTACTTTAGTCGCAGAGTTCAAAAGTTTTTATCGTCTGTAAGATTTTATTTTTTCAAGAAGGATATATAAGGATTTAGTATTAACAAAAAGTTATCTTCATATATTTTGGTTCGACATAGCAACAGCAGACGCGCTTGGTTTCATGACGTCATTATTTTGAACTCGTTGGATTCTTATGCACATAGGTCATGCAATCTTGTTTCACCGCTGTTCTACAGACCATTTCACCGTACCTTCATCGCAACAACATCAAGCTCATGTAGCCTCATTCCAAATAACACGATTTCTTCTTGGATTTTGGTGATTGAAAATGACTTTGAAAATTGTCATCATTAACGCCAATGGTCATTGTCAATTAACATGTATGGGATCTGTGTGCGAGATTTTTTCATGGCACTGAATATCAATGGTTTCTATGAAAGAAAGTCTAATCCATGTGGTTAAAAGATTTAAGTGCCCGTTATGGGAAAAATAAGCAAAATTATTTTGCGGCGATATTTATCTTTCTGGTGGTGTTCCTGTCTCAAGGTAAATTGTCTATAATGAGATACAATTACTTGTAATGATTGTCAATATATCTTCTGTCTTCCCTAATAAGTGATGTCGCCAAATGTCCACACTTAATTTCTTATATTAACCTCACATTTTCCGTTTCTTCTCACTCATAAAACTTCACAAATAAGCTCATTTTAGAACTAAATCGTATTAAAAAAACGTTTTAGTAATAGCCGAGGAAAAAATTGTATTTGCTTGTGGTTTTTACGCTTCACTCCACATCTCTCGTCCCGAAAAAAAGTCTTCTAATTCTTATTTTCCTTTGCAGTTTTTCTAAATGAAGCCACCGAAGACAAGAAAACTTGCTCTCAAATTGGAGCTCCTGAAAGCAATGTTACTCTTATGAATGGATTCGATAATCCAAAAGTTGACCGTCTTTTGATCGGCCATGTAAGAACTTTGAAGGAATGCGTCGAAATTGCGTGCAGAAGAGAAAACGTTTCTCTAGCGTACACTTCAAGGTTTGATTGTTATGGAATTCGTTGTAATGGCGATGAGGAAGCGTGTTGGCTTTTGCCAAGTTTTAAAAACCCAACACTTTTGTTTGCAAGACTTCATAGAGGAATCCCAGTCAATAAAGATGAGGCAAGCAAAAAAGGTAACATCTTTAAATATTCCATACACATTATTTATTTTGAATTATATATTTTAGTAAGCTTTATCAAAATAGCGCCATTTGTGGGATTCCTCAAGGCTTATTTTGGAGCCATTTTTTCGTTGTTTTAATTACATTTTGTGCAAGGATGAGTTTCAAGTTTTTTTTACGCGCCACTTGTTACCACACCTGTTAATCCGTTTGACTCGAAATGTTTAGTTTCAAAAACCCTCAAAAGACACAATTAGATTATGTATAACATGAAAAATCTAATAATGAATATCTCTTAAGAAGTACTTAATTTGAAAAGTTCAATTAAAATGTTTGAAAAATGAGTTAGTTTTTCTGAATTTGGATCTTATCTTATCGGAGCCATTAACAAGCCGCGAGACTAAATAGATTGTATTTGATCATCGACATTATTCAACTTTAATTGCCTCAATGTTAGTAATTGTTTATCACTGAATTCTTTTATTTTCTATGAATTCTTTTTGGTTATTTCTGTAGTTTTAAAAATTTTCAATTGATTAAAAACATTTGTTTCAAAACTTGATAAAGCACATTTTAAAAATGGCTTTCAACCATGATAAAATTGCTTTAATAAAAAAATAAATACTTGTAACCGCAGTTGAGCAATTTAATTTTATTCACTTTTGTAAAATAGCTCATCAAATTGGTAAATATTATCTAATCTAGTTTACCAATTTCTAGGTTCAAATACTCTAAACATAGAAATAGTGACCCTAGCCTGGATCGTACTGGTACACCACACGGTTCACTACCGGTGGCAAAAACACCAAGTGTCAGAAACGATCATATGGTTTTCGGATTTGTTTTTCTTATTCTACTTTGCTACAGTCTGATTCATTTCAGACATTTTAACCATGATCATTTCAATATTTTGGTCTTGAGTTTAATTAAAAATACATAGTATAGATAGTTTGATTGATTTAGAATTTCCAGTTCATAGAAAAGAAATTCTAATTTCTATTTGTTATTTGTTATTTCTTATTTCTAGTAGATTGCGACTTTTCAGCTTTTTAATGCTAAAATGTATTTTCGTTTACGATAAACCCCAAATGATAGATTGTTTTGGTAGAGTTTTAACCTTAAAATGTAAATTAAAATGCTACAAAACTCGTATATACAGCGTTACATTTCAAAAATATAGAATGACATTGTTTACGTACAAACGCGAAGGGAATCAAACTAAATTCCGGTAAACCATGATCAACTGATGGTCAATGGTTATTATTCGTAAATAAAAAAACAGAAAATAATAAGATACCGAGAAAAATCATTATATCGGATATATAAAGGCTCAAAATATAAGGATTCGAAAGTGTTTTTTTTTATTTATTTCGCTTTTCTTTCTAGCGGAGGCAGGGACACCACAACAGCTTAACGCCAATTCTCAGCGGGGGCCTGTAGTGTAGATAATGTTTAATCGTTCTTGTGCAACAGCTTGTGCGGCAGAGCAAACCAAAAACGTCAACAACAAAAAAAAAAAACTCTAGCATATCAAAAATCAATCTTCATTTTGGTTGAAAAATAAAATATCATATTCCCTATAATTAATAATCGAAAATAGCATTCCGTCATGGCGCATCCCAGGTCGTTATGGTAAACAGCAAGAAATGTGCAAGAATATTAATGAAGCAAAGACATCAGTGTTATCGGGGTCGCTGCACTAGTTTTTTGCTAAGCTAGATCATTCCGTCAATCAGTTGTAAGTTGACCTATGAAGTTATCTCCGTTTTAGTGTATGATATATGAACCTGTAGTAACCACAATAAATGGAAATCATTGGACCCATTTGCGTCTTTCAGAAATTGTCTGTTTTTAGAAGTGGTCATACGTGAAATTGAATCATAAACTTGGAAATTTTAGAATTAATAAACAAACGTTACCACAGGTCAAGCCGTTTTTCTGTGTTGTTTGCTATTTTTACAATTGAATTAGATTTGAACTTCCCGATATATATACTAGTTATACAATGGTTTCGAGTGGCATACTATATATTTTATATAATACAACTTAAGAATGACATTGAAGACATTTTTAAAAAACGTTTCTATCACATCAATGCCTGAATGAGTCTGGTTTAAAAAAACCTTCAGAGCTAATTCTGAGATGATTTTCCTTCAATTTAATACCAATTCAATGTTTTCTTACACGAAATCATTCAATGTTCTCAGTTTTCTTTTCTTCTCTACATAGATCACTCTCATCACAGCAAAGAAAAGACGAAAGCTACGAGAGATATACATATAAAAAGCAAAGACTTTATTATAAATAGGCACAACAGAAGTGCTAAAGATGATACTTTGGTAGACTTTTTGAGTAATACATTTGATAGAACGTCTTCTCTGCCACGTAAAACGCAAGAATCCGCGCGTGGAAAACGTGATAATGAACTTCAATATGATTGGAAGCGAAGACGAAAATTTGGTTTTCGATTTAAAAGAAATTTTATTGAAGATAGCAGTGAAAATAAAGTATTAAGACCTGTTCGGTCTAGTGTCCTTGAAAAAAATGACATTAGTAAAAATGACCTTTCAGGAACTCGTGAAAAGTCTAGAAACGTTGGAAATACAATATTAGAACGATTTAAAAGAGATGTAGATGATGAAGAACTTGATGGCATAGGCTCAGAAAACAATCCCAGCGTTAATGCAGGTGATTTAGAGAATAGACGCAATTACAAAGCGTTGCAACGTTTCAAACGCGAAAGCTTAGAAGAGGATCCAAATGATGATTCTGAGCCAACAGAATTGAACAATGAAATCGAAGTGCAACGGTTTAAGCGTAAATTTGACGATGAGGATGAAGATGAGAATGACGAATCAAGTGGGTTTTTAAGCAGGATCTTGGAAACGCACCATACTGATTCCAACGATAAAGATGCTTCCTATTCAGGCGATACTGAGACAGATCGAAGTGAAGTAGAAAATAACGATTCACTGCGGAGATTCAAGAGAAAAACTTTGGAACTCGAGGAGATGGATGAGCTTGGAAAAGCCTTATCTGCAGATTCGTCAAACAAAGGGCGCCAAGATATTCGTAAAAAGAAAAAGTCACTTCCTCAATCCACTTCATCATCTTCAACGTCATCGTCAACTCAAACTTCAACAACTTCATCCTCCACTCAATCACAGTCCACGAAAATTTCAGTTAATTATCCAAAGTCTTCGGATAAAGAATCTATTCGTTCCAAAGAATTGCACGTTGATGGTACTTCTAATGATAAACAAGATGATAACCCACATGGAACAACTTTGAAGGAAACTGCTTCGGCTTTTGCACCTCAAAACTCATCTTCAGCCACAGCTAGTGTTGAAGTGACATTTCCAATACCATTGCCGAATCCACTACCTCCACCCCAAACATCTACTTCGACTTCAACTTCTCCTAAAGCTAAAACTGAATCGGATGTCAAGAAATCTGCAGCTATTCCACCACAAGGATCATCTTCAACCGCAACAGCAACTGTTGTAATTCAACCGCTACCTCCACCACCACCACCACCACCTCCACCTTCATCAACATCGACATCGACATCTACGTCAACATCTACTTCGATATTGACATCTAAAAATAAATCTAGCATGAAGAATTATTCAGCTGGTTCGCCACAAGGCTCGTCATCTAGTGCAACATCATCAACAAGTGTAGTATTCCAACCTGTTCCACCACCACCACCACCACCGCCGCCGCCACCTTCATCAACATCGACATCGACATCTACGTCAACATCTACTTCGATATTGACATCTAAAAATAAATCTAACATAAAGAATTATTCAGCTGGTTCGCCACAAGGCTCGTCATCTAGTGCAACGTCATCAACAAGTGTAGTACTCCAACCTATTCCACCACCGCCGCCACCACCACCACCACCGCAAACATCAGTGTCGTCATCTGTGTCATCATCCACCTCAATATCAATTTCTAAAACGAAATCAAAGTCTAATGTTAAAAAGCCTTCAGCAAATTCGGACCGACAAACATCTTCAACATCAAAAACAAGTATATTGAACCAGCCTAGACCCGCTACACAACCACCACAACCACCTCCACCACCTCCACCGCCTCAAATAACAACATCAACCTCAGTTGCAAATTCTAAACACAAAATCAAATCAAATGTGAAGAAATCTACCCCTGCGTTTCCCCAGAACTCATCCTCCTCATCAACAGCTTCAACAAGTGTGGTTTTTCAACCGATACCTCCACCACCACCACCACCTCCACCAAGCACGTCCATATCAACATCTACTTCAACCTCATCAAAAATCATTATATCGTCTGGCAAATCAAAAGATAAGTCGTTGGGGGAAAAACCTAAAAGATCATCATCTAGATATAATATATCCAAAGATAAATTGATGCACACCAAGGATTCATCAACGTCGTCCAATACAAGCCAAAAGGAGAAACATGCTGATAAATCAAATACTAAGAAATCTTCAAAAATTCCTCAACAATCAACTGCGACGGCTACTGCTAGTGTAGTTTTTAAACCACCACCACCTCCCCCTCCTCCTCCTCCTCCCCCTCCGATCACAACGTCCTCTTCAAGCTCATCGTCATCAAAAATCATAATATCCAGCAAGTCAAAGGATAAATCCTTACACAATAAAAAATCTGAGTCTTCAATTAAATTATCTAATAAAAACAAGAAGTTGAAAAGGAAAGACAAGAAGTCAAAAGCCAAGAAATCTTCAGCTATTCCACAGCAAACATCAACGGCAACCGCTACTGCAAGTGTAGTAATTAGACCACCACCACCACCACCACCACCACCACCACCACCACCGCCGCCACCACCGCCACCACCACCATCGACGTCGGTGTCAAGTTCATCGTCATCTTCATCTACAATTTTGATTTCAAGCAAATCAAAAGATAACTCGTTGGACGCTAAACATAAAGGCTCAAAATCTAAATCTTCTCGAGACAGTAGCAAAGTGAAGTCCAAAACGAAAAAGAAAGCTGTGTCATCTTTACCAAAATTATCCAAAAAGGCTTCGAAGAATTCCTATGTCAAGAATAAACAAAAGAGTTCAAAAGTGACCGAACGACTTAAAAGAGACTCTTTGAAAAGCATAAGGACTCACGACACAGAGGAGACAAAGAAAATCAAACGACAAGCTTTCTATAATGCATTCCCACAAAATATCTTGGGTGCAAATGTCTATCGACCAAAACCAGGGAGTTATAACACCGCCAACTACCCACAACCTTTTCCTCCAAAACAAAGGTATCTAATAGCAAAACCAAAGCCTATTGGATATCCAAATAACCCAATGAATTTCCAGCCAGGAAATACTTACCGAAATATGGTTCCAAAAGTTCAGAATTTCCAGACACCGTACGCCCCAAAAGTGCAACCAGTCGCAAATGTTGTCCATAGACAGCAGCAAGGTTTTGTGCAGCAGAAGCCGAGGATCGAGCCATGGACGCAATTAGGACCAAGTTATCAACAGTTACCACAATCCTATGGTACTGGTGCTGGTTATGGAACAAGAACCAATATCCCTACCCAACGACAAGCTAACATCCCGGCTCATCAAGGTGCAAGACCACAGAAAACCGAACAGAAAGGTAAATCGAGAATACGTTCTTGTGATGTGCCGAAATAGTTCAGTAAAATATTCTTTACAATCTGACTACAGCCCGTGGAATTTTGAAGTGTTTCAATAAGCTCCAATTGTTTGATAATGTGTACATTCCTTAAATTATCTCGAACTGTAGTCAAATTGTAAATAATATATTACACGCCATCGAGGCTGAGGTTGTGTTTTTCATAAACGATTGTGAATATCGTTATAAACTGATTCCATGTTGTTCAATAGACGAAGCTTGTAACTTTCCGCTGGGGATGCAAAACGGCCAAATCAAAAGTAGTCAATTGACTTCTTCAAGTGACTTTTCCAAGTACCACACTGCCGCAAGAGGGAGATTGGGCATTAACCCGGATCAAACTGGTAAGAACGTTTTGATGAGTTTGGAATTGAAAACTTTTATTCTGAGAATTCTTTAAGCAGTGTTGTGCTAAAGTATTTTTTGTAGTGGTAGTGAGTGTCTCCCCAATTCCAGTAATCCAGCACCAGTCCAAAGCTGCGTTTTCGTTGGCCCCCTGATACAGTACCGCTATTGTTTGGTTAGGTTTAGAGCAATTGTTTGGAAATACTCTATTATTTTTTTGAACCAATCCTAAACGATGTTTCTATTTGGAGCTGGATTTTTGGTTTGATTGTTGCCATAAGATCCAAACTGTAAAAAAGGAATTTATTGCTCATCATTATCTAGCTAATGACCTCAAGAACGATTGTGTAATGATTACAAAATAACTGAGTAAATGGATGACCTCACAATTTCTCTGTCATGTAATATTTAAAGTCGAGCAACTCGCTCATCTGGGTTGAGACAATTATTTAGTGTTTGCCAACAACGCTCCTCTGACTTTTGCACCCCTCTACAATAATGTTTCTAAGACTAAAAAGTGCTAATCAAATAGTACAGTACGTATAACAATCTATCGTTTCCGACGATACCAACACGAGGGCGAGCCTACAGTCTCCCTATATGTTTGAACGCACTCGCAATTGAAGTAAAGTCCTTATACACTTGTCTTTGTAATCAGGTCTAGCCGGTGCGTGGTGCGCTAATAAAAAACACATCGATCGTTCCCAGTACCTTCAAATCGACCTCGGACTTCGCCGAAAAATATGTCGCGTGGCCACTCAGGGAATGGCAGAGTTTCCAATCTGGGTGACGGAGTATACCTTGGACTTCAGTAACAATGGCCATATATGGGCAGATTATACCGAGGATGGCAATGAGAAGGTACATAGGTTAAAGCTATAAAAACAACCTTTGATGTTTCACTTAAGTTTAATGAAGCGAAATATTGGATTCCTATCGAGATTCCTACATATTACTCGCAGTGATCGAATTCGCAGAATAGCAAGAAACGCTGTAAATGTATTGATTCCTTTTAAAGTAATCATTTGTTTGCAGTCATTTATCGGTAATACCGAGAGTACCAGAACTGTCAGTCATTCCTTGAAACAACCAATCGAAGCACGTTATGTTCGTTTCAAACCAAAGTCGTGGAATGGGGCGAGCATTTGTATGCGTGCCGAAGTGTACACGTCACAAGATCCCGGATTGACGTCACTGGGTGGAAATAAATTAGTGGCTTATATGAATTTCGATAAGCAAGATGGTAGTGAAGGGAAGCTGGACAAACGAACGAAAGTCACTAAGTTGGCGGGGACGTGTGGTGATGCTGGAAACTTCCATAATGGTAGAACAGTGGTTCTGGATGTGTCGCAAATCAAGGTAAAACTTTGTACTCCTCATTGAACAAAGTTGAACAGATATCGTTAATCATAGGCGCTGCGACCAAATTGGTGGATAATATGATATAATGCAAAAAGCTCTCAAACGGAGTTTGAATAAAATCTTCTGTTTTTAAATTATGATTTCATTGTATTAGAACTAAATAAATAAATTATTCTTCTATTTGTTAAAGTAGGCTATATTTTACAGCGTAGCTAATGGAGAACGGCTGTCTCTTTCACACACTCTACCCTACATTCTGGATTCACAAGAACACTCCATTCAAACTTGCATGTTGAGTTTTGAGGCAGTAAAGCCGGAGAACCCGGCGAAGAACCCTCGTGGCATGAGAGAGAACAACACATAAACATTTTTTTATAAAATTGTGAATCAAACTACTTAATACCAACTATACACCTATTTCAAAAAACGTTATCTGCAATCTGAGACCGAAATGAATTGGCCCTGTTTTTTGTTTTTTGCCCTTAGCACCTTCAGATTCATATTTACCATCGCCATATCCGAAGCCAGAAAGTGCACGCAAACGAATTTTTAATGAGAAAAAACTGACGTACCCCAGAATTCATTTTGGTCTCAGATTGCAGATTCAGATCTCCTCCTGATAACGTTTTTTGAAATAGGTGTATACTTTTCGATTTCGATCTGGCGTATTATAAAATGAATATCATACAGACTATTTATTGAATATTTATTGCGTCACTAGCCTAAACCACGTGATGCCATCACCATAGCAGCGTGGATACGATTGGATGGCATCAAGGGTCAACACTCTATCTTTGATACGATTGGTGGACACTCGAGCCATAGTAACGGACAGTACCACTTTGAAGTCAGCGATGGTAAACTACGATGGTACCATAGAAACGAGACAGCCAATAGGATTTTTAGTGTGGAATCAGGTTAGATAACATTGACAGTAGTCGTTATTTTTATTACAATCATTTGTATTGATATTATCATTATTGTCATATTTATTATCATCAATCATGATCATAAATATTATCATCATAATCATCATCACTATCTTCACCATCATCATTATTATGATAATCGTTATCAATACTGAATCTTCATGTTCATCATCATGTTCATCATCATTATCATCATCATCATCATCACTATCTTCATCATCATCATTATCATCATCATCACTATCTTCATCATCATCATTATCATGATAATCGTTATCAATACTGAATCTTCATGTTCATCATCATGTTCATCATCATTATCATCATCATCATCATCATCTTCATCATCATCATTATCATCATCATCATCATCACTATCTTCATCATCATCGTTATCATGATAATCGTTATCAATACTGAATCTTCATGTTCATCATCATGTTCATCATCACTATCTTCATCATCATCATCATCATCATCATCATCATCATCATCATCATCATCATTACCATCTGTTTATCATTACAATGTAATTATCATTGCCATCATCGACGTACTTTAGAGTGGTGAACATGCAAGTTTTTTTAACATTTGTTTTTTGGATATGCAAAGGTCATGGAATCCGTTGAAGTCCCGAAATCTTTTTCGGGCTTTTCTTATGCAATTGTTCAAATTGTTTTATATACCGCAACAATAATCATAATACAATCTTCTGTATGTATTCGCTAACATCTCGTTTCTACTTAAAAAGATGCTGTCATCTCACCAAACACGTGGACGCACGTGGCAGGAACTTATGATGCACATACGGGAATCTCAAAAGTGTTCATTGATGGTCACGTGAATGGTGAGTCTCAGGGCAGCGGTCTACTGTCACAGGACTGGGATAGTCATGCAGGGATTGGTCGACACAAAGATTCGAGGTTCCTTGACGGGCAGGTGGACGAGTTTAGGATTTACAACTACGCTATGGAGGAGGATGATATACGGAAAGTGTTGAAGAACTGTAACTACTATAAAGGTATTTTTATGATAAAATACAGCGACTTTAAAAAGGTTTTTCTAATACCGAAATGAGTTATTGGAATGCATTTAAATACGGATGCTTGAGATGCTTACATTGACTTGTATCTTCGAAACCATGGAAGATGTTGCTAAGATACAACCGAGGATGTTTGTTACCCGTGGAAAACCTACAAGCTTGTAGCGCAATGGATCATGGATTAGTTCAGAAACTAAATGTGCATTCCGCACGCCTTTCTTGTTGTCTAATAAGCTAAAATGCTCATTTCTCAATCACACATTGACAATTATAGCAATGTGGCCATGAAACCCCTGTGTTCCAGAATAGTATACATGGGTAACCCATAATCCCCTGCGCTACTTAACATTGTAGGCGTTTTATACTATGGGTGACAAAATTTCTCAGAAAGGGTATTTGTTTAGTGTTTCACGAAACCATGTATATAAACAATAATGTTTGCCAACTGAAGAGAGTATATACTCTTTTGTTTTCTAAAAAAAACAGTTTGTGTTTAATTTTTATGCTGGCATTGCTATGATTAAGCAATAAAATTAAGGCCAATCAGAGTGCGCGTAATATTTCTTATAATTTTACGTTTATTGAATTCTTTTAGACTCCAAAGTGTGCGGGGGCTCGCTAAGTACTCCTCAGGGCCATATCACGACACCTGATTGGCCAAACGGCTTCAAAGGCGCCAAATCGTGCACGTGGAAAATAACCGTCGGCCAACGCGACACCATATATCTCAACTTTGCCTCGTTCAACCTTCAAGACGATGGGAACTGCGATAAGTCAAAATTCATTGTAAAAGATGGTGAAGACGAGAATGCAAATGAAATTGGCGAGTTTTGCGGTCTTAATAGTCCTAAATTTATGCGTTCCAAAACCAACAAGCTGTGGCTGCAGTTCAAAAGTACCGAACAGGGGGAGGGGAAGGGATTCCGATTGACATATCGAACAGGTAACTGACTATCTCCAAAAGAAAGTTGTTTTGTCATACTTGCTTTGTCTATGAATCATAATTACTCTGTTGGTGTATTTTTTTATTTTTTTTTTGTACCATTTTTTTATTTTTATTGCAGCTCTTTTGTCGCTTGTTTGGTTCTTTCTTTGTTTGCTTACTGTTTGTTTGTTTGCTTGCTTGTTTGCTTACTTACTAGTTTGCTTTCTTACCTATTTGTTTGTTTGCCTTTTTGTTTACTTACTTTTTTTTTTTTTTTTTTTTGCTTGCTTGCCTGTCTGCTTACTTGCTAGCAACTTACTAGTTTGATTACTTGCTGTCCTGTTTTTTATTTTTTTTATTTGTTTGTTTATTTGTTTGTTTATGTATTTATTATTTTTTTCCTTGTCCTATCTAAAAGTCATTAAGTTCATTAATCACCGATTTGTCATATAATTTTAGCGGAAAATCCCCAATCAAAGAAAGAAGTCCGTCCCCATTCCGGCAAAACCCTGAAATGCTCAGCATCAACAGCACAAAGCAATGTTACACTAGTTGGAGGTATTAAAGCAGGGTCCTTCAGCGAAGCACTTGGCGTAGACAACCTTGATATGTGTATGCGTCAGTGCTGCCTTAAAGAATCGTGTGACTTGGCATTCATGATAAGCAAAAGCTGCTACCTCGTCGACTGCTTGAATGAAGACCTTTGTAAAACAAAGAAAGCTCGACCATCCACCATGAGTCCAACAATAGTTTATATCAATCACATCAAGGAAAACCCTTTGGACTTGCATACCGGTCTAGCGGACCAGACGACAGCTCCACAAGAACCTCCAACGCCCAAACCACCTAAATGTCATCACACCGACGTAGCTTACAACGTCACTCTAGTCGGGGGCATCAAGGCGGGAAAGTTCAACACATATGGTCACATGAATAGCATTGACGATTGTATACGTCACTGTTGTCAGGACGATAAGTGTGACGTGGCGTTCATGATACAGAATAATTGTTACAATGTGGAGTGTGAGAATCGTTTGGGATGTCAGATGAAGAAGGCTAAATCGTCGCCGTATAATCCTACAGTAGCGTACGTCTATAGGGGAGATAACAAACCTTTGGCAGGTAAATATCAGCAATAATTCAAGGCGTATATGACATGATATTAAACAACCTATTAGCATAAATTACAGAATGAATGGTATATCTTTGTGTACTAGAACCAGCCAAGAAGGTCGAAAAACCCGCTGTAGCATCATGCAGTGCTCTTAGCCTCACACCTACCCTCTACAACGTGACTCTAGTGGGTGGAGTTAAATCGGGCAAGTTTACCGATAAGGGCGTGGTCAGTGATATGGACCAGTGCAAGGCGTATTGCTGTGCTGATGATACTTGCAACGTTGCATTCCTTATAAGGAAAAACTGTTTCCTCGTCGCGTGCAAGGATTATGAACAGTGTAAAGTAAAGCAAGCGATGTCCGATTACTACCATCCCAAACTGGCTTACGTCAACTGGAATCCACCGGATGACGAAGTTCGATGTGAGTAAAAAATATAATAATGGTTTCTACTTTATTCTACATATATATATATATACTCGGATTTTCAGGTAGCAGATAATGCTGATTGCTCTGAGTCCACTCACACTCACACTCACTACCTCTACATTAAATTAATATTTTATACACACAAAAAAAGTACCGTGTAATCGCGCCTTTAATTGTACTTGTCTCGTCCAATCAGAGTCGAGTAATTATGTACAGTATATTTTTAAGTGCATAAAACACGCAAGACCATTTATTGATCTTTTCTATTCAGCCGATGA